>CP064905.1:3000000-3420008 GCA_015678955.1 Chrysoporthe puriensis | reverse complement strand
GAGTGCTTATTATAGTTTAAGTTATAAAAATAAGCCGGATTTATAAACTTCGGAATAATATAATTCGGATTTAATATTTGCAGCAAATAAATAGCTTATATAATTCAAAATATTATAAATTAACAAACGGTTTAAATTGCAAAAATAAGCCAGATTTATAAATTTAAAATTAATATAATTTGAATTTAATATCCGTAATAAGCAAACGGCTTATATAATTTAAAGTTAAAGTTAAAATTAATTAACAAAATTAAAGCATTAATTAAAGTAATTATAATTAATATAATTATTTAATTAATTATTATAATTAAAATTAAAAAGCTAAATATATAAAATCGAATATTTTTTATTATTAAATAAATTTTATAATTGCTTTTTAATTATTAATTTAAATATTAATTTCATTATAATTAATATTTAATATTAAATAATAAATACTTATTATTAATTAAAATATTTTTAAATTATATTTCTGTATATAAGTAAATTATATTATATATTACTTTTATTTAATATAAACTTTTAACGTATTAAATACTTATATTATTTAAGGGTTTATTATATTTTAATAATTTTTATTTAAAGATTAATTTAGTATTATTTACTTTTAGCAATACGGAAATATAATAGCTTTTTAGCAAACTCTTATTTTATTTTAAATAAAACTTTTTTAAAGAAAAGCCTTTCTTGCATTTTATTCCTTTACGAATAAGGAACTCTTAATGTAAAATCAAACCTTTTATAATTAATTAATTGAAATTCGAACGGAAATTACTTATTTTAATACCTTTTAATAAGCTAAAGCTTATAAGCTTAATAAGCCCGGTTTTTATAAAAGTATTTATAAAAAGTTTTAAGCTTTTCTTATATAATGCAAGGCTTATTTCTAGCATTATTATTTATAATTTATTAATAAAATAAATAAAATTGTTTTTATTAGCAATTGCTTTAAAAAAATAGCATTTTAATAATAAGAACTTATATTCCGTAATTATATAAATAATAATTGTATAGATTAAACAGAAAATATTAAAGAGGTTTTTAAGAAATATGCTAATTTCGAAAAACTTTTAACCGAAATATTTGGAAATTTAAATAAATAATATATTATTATTCGGAAATTTAAAGAACTTTAATAAATAAAATTAGCAGCTAATTATATTGCGAAATTCCAATAAATCGTAACTTATTTAAATTATAAAAACGGTTTTCTTATAAACTAATATTATAAGAGATTAAAAAAAGAAATAAAGAATAAACTTTACGAAATAAATCGATTTAATAACTTTAATAAATATATTGGCATAATAATTAAAATTGATAATCGGTTATATAAACGATATTAATAGCAAATTAAGAAATAATTTATTCTTAAATTCCAGATTAATATAAGACGATAGCGCTATAATAAATAACATAGCAATTAATAACGAAAAATAGCTTATAACAGCATTATATATGCTAGCCTTATAGAATTGAATATAGTATAAAAGAGCTTTAGCGAAAGAAAACCCCGTTTTAACTGCTATAATTGCGGAAAAGTAGAATATATAGCAAGAGATTATTAACAATTAAAGAAACTCGGTTAAAAAAATTCAGAACGATAATATATTAACCTAGCATAATAGAAAAAACCCCGTCCTATTAATACTTCCTTTTAAAATTAAATACAAAACCTTATTAATAAGTATAATTGCTTTAATTAGACTTTTTATTATAATAATAATTGCTTAATGCACTTTGCAATAAAAGAAAAAAGGAATTGGTTTTCCAAAGCTTTTAGAAAAAAGAAATAGCTAGCAATAAGAAATATTGAAAATAATGCTATTTCGGAATGCTTTACTAATTCCTTAAAGAAAATCGCAAGCAAATATAATTACTTATTAAATAATAATTCAGAATTCGAAAGAATTATTGCAACTTTCGAAAATAATAAGGAACGAGATAATTGCAAATTAAATACTTTAAAATACGAAAATACCTTTTAAAATAAATAGCTAGAAAAGGTTTTGGAACTTATTGCTTTAAAAGCAAAAGATAAAGAAAATATTAATAGCCAATTCGAATAAATAAAGCTCTTAAATACGGAATACGAAATTTATAGCATAATGCTTAACGAAATAATACGAAGCTAAAAGCTATAAAATATTAAATATAAGCAATATAAAAATAAGAAAATAAGCTTTTTATCTTTCAAATATTATAAAATATTATAGATTTCTTATATTTATAATAATTATAATAAATACTTTGCAAAAAAGGTTTTAAATTAATAGTTTCTATAAAGAGAACCTTATAATACAATTAAAGCTTATAGAATATCGGACTTTAAAAGACGAATAGCTTTCGATAGAAAATTCGATTATGCATTTATTAAACTATAAGATATATTTTTTCAGAAATGCTTTAATAAGCAGGTTAAGTAATAGCAATATTAAATAGAAAAATACGATATTTACGCAAAATAAAAGATCTATATATAGCATTAATAAATGGCTTTTGAAAAATACGAAAAACGTATTTATAAATATAAATAAGTTCGAAAGCTTGCAAAATAAACGGCTAAAAGCAATTAAAAACAGAGTAAAGCTTTAAAAGATAAAGAATGCTTATAATAAAATAATAAATATTTAGACCTTTACAGTTTTTAAATTTAGCCGCAAAAGCGGATTATCAATTTATTAAAGAAATAATAACAATTTACAAATAATAATACCGGGCCCTTATCGATAGCGGCGCTCAGAATAACTTTATTTTATTAAATATTATTAAATAAGTATAAATATTATAGAAATGAAAACGGAATTCTTATACCTTTTATATTATAAAAGAAATACCAATCGCTTATAATTAAAGAATTATTAATAAGGAAACTAATTATTTATTTATTATAATACAAAAACGTATTACGATATTAACTTTCGATATTATAGAAACGGTATAATACGAAATAATTATAAGATTATTATAGCTTAAAAAGCATAATTTTCGAATCGATTGAACTATTAGCTAAATTTATTGGGATAATGCTATTCTTTAGAAAATAATTGCAATTAAAGGCGCAAGGCGAAGTTTAGTTATTAAGCAAAGTTTAAAGATAAACTTTCAAACGGATACTTATATTACTTCCAAATTAGAAAAAACTAATAGCTTATAAAGAAGAATTATATAATAGCAAGCTTTTAAAGAATAAAATAGCAGTAAGTTATTAATATAAGTAAGGCAGTATTTAGCAAAAGATTCGGTTATTTATAAAGCAATAAAAACGTTCCGGTTACGGAATAAAGCTTCTAGATTATTTAAGCATTTAATTACGGAAAATAAGTAATAGAAAAACGCTTTAGCTTTAAAACGATAAGTACGGCAAGCGCAAAACAATAGCATTTAAAAGCAAAATGCATATTTCTTTCCGTATACGGAACGATACTCTTATATATTAAAATATAAACTCTGGAATTATAAGGAAATTGAAAACGAAAATAAAAATATTAAATAGTATTTACTTTTCCTATAAATTATAAAAGATAAATACGGATTATAACCGGAATTAATTAATATTTTTAGAGAATATTACTAGTTTAAAAAAATCTTTTAACTTAAATGCAAAGCTGGATTTTTAATATACGGCTTTTATAATTACGAAATTCTATTTAAATTAAGAATATAATTAATATTCGGAAAAATCTATAAGCTTAATAAAGCTCGATTTAAAGCATTTAGAAAATACTTTAATAAACAATTTAAATAAGGATTTATTCGGAAATTATATTTATTAGCAAAATACTTTATTCTATTCGTATTTAAAAAAAACGGCAAATTATAACTTTATATTAATTATAAATAGCTTAATAATATTACGATTAAAAATTATTACTCTTTTCTATTATTAAAGGAATTATATAATAGATTTCGTAGCGCAAAATAGTTTATTATACTTAATTTATAAGAAAAATATATATATATATATATTAAAAAAAGAAACGAATGGAAAATAGCATTTAAAATTCGTTATAAACATTTCGAATACTTTATTATGCCTTTCGGCTTTACGAATATATTAATATCCTTTTAAGAAATAATAAATTATATTTTATAAAAATATTTAAATTAATTTATTATCGTTTATTTCGATAATATTCTAATTTATTGGAAAGACCTTGTAATATATAAATAATAAATATAATAAGTTTTAAAAATCCTTAAAAACAATAAGCTTTTTATTAATAAAGAAAAAAGTTATTTTTATATTTAAAAAGTCGATTTCCTTAAATATATTATCGAATTAAGAAATATTAAAATATAAGCTAATAAAGTTAAAGCAATTAAGAATTGGCTAATGCTAAAAAATATTATAAGAATTAAATCGTTTTTAGAATATATTAACTTTTATTAATAGTTTATTTAAAAATATATAGAAATTGTTAAACTTTTAACGGAACTTATTAAAAAAAATAAAACTTTCAAATAAATAGAAATCGAATAATAAGCATTTAATATATTAAAAGATAAAGTTACTTAAGAACTTATATTATAAAAAGCAAACCTATCGAAACTATTTGAAATTAATATAAATATATTAGCATATATTATTAGCAGCAAACTTATTTAAAAAAACAATTAAAAAAGACTTCGTTTTATTGCAAACTTTAATAAAAAGCTTAATGAATTGCAATTTAAATATGCTATTCCGGATTAAAAATTTATAGCTATTATTTATACTTTTCAAATATAGAAATATTATTTAATCAGCATTAAATACTTAATTCAAGTTTTTATAAATTATAAAAACTTAATAACTTTTATTACAATTAAAATGCTAAATAAAAAGCAAATTAAATAAGTAAAATACTTATTATAATTCGATATTAAAATTACTTATACTTTAAAAAAAGAAAATATTAAAGCAAACGCTTTTAGCAAATAAGCAAATTATAAGCTTAAAGAAGAAATTAAAGAATGAATTTTCTTTAATACGAATAAAAATAGCAATTTCGTATAAAAATAAGAAATTAATGCTATATTCAAAATTAAATTTACTAGCAAAAAGCTAAAAGATATATTATTAGAAAAATAAAATATATATATTCAGTAATAATATAATGCTTTAGCATATAAATATTAAAGCATTAAAGCTATTTACGAAAAAATTAAAAAATATTAAAATCCTTTAAAATTATAAAAAAAAATTAAAAGTATTTTCCGATAATATTACGAATGCTATTAAAATAAAGCTAGTTATTATAAGCTTTATAAACTTTTATAACCCTTATTAATACTTAAGTTTATTTAATTATTTATTAGCTTAAATTTCATTATTATTATAAATTAATAAATGGTTTAAATTATAAAAATAAGCCGAATTAATAAATTTAAAATTAACGTAATTCAAATCCAATATTCGCAATATAATTTACTTATATAAAGCATTTAGAATTATATAATTAAAAATTAAAATTATTTATATAATCTATTAATATAAATAACTTAAATAAGCTTTATTTATATAGTTTATTAATATAAGTAACTTAAATAAGCTTTATTTATATAGTTTATTAATATAAATTAAATAAATAAAACTGAAAAGCTAAATATATAAAATTGAATATTCCCTTTTATTAAATAAATTTTATAATTACTTTTTAATTATTAATTTAAATACTTCTTTAAGTATTAACTTTAAAGTAATATTTAATATTAAATAATAAATATTTATTATTAATCAAAATACTTTTAAATTATATTTCCGTATATAAGTAAATTATATTGCATATTATTTTTATTTAATATAAACCTTTAATATATTAAATATTTATACTATTTAAAGGTTTATTATATTTTAATAACTTTTGCTTAAAAATTAATTTAATATTATTTACTTTTAATAATACGGAAATATAATAGCTTTTTAACAAATTTTTATTTTATTCTAAGCAAAACTTTTTTAAAGAAAAGTTCTTTTTATACTTTATCCTTTTACGAATAAAGAACTTTTAATTTAAAATTAAACTCTTTATAATTAACTGATTGAAATCCGAATGGAAATTATTTATTTTAATACTTTTTAGCAAGTTAAAGCTTATAAATTCGATAAACCCGGTTTTTATAAAAGTATTTATAAAGAGCTTTAAGCTTTTCTTATGCAATGCAAGATTTATTTTTAGCATTATTAATTACAGTTTATTAATAAAGTAAATAAAATTATTTTTGCAAGTAATTATTTTGAAAAAATAGCATTCCAATAATAAAAACTTATATTTCGTAATTATATAAATAATAATTGTATAGATTAAGCAGAAAATATTAAGGAAGTTTTCAAGAAATATATTAATTTCGAGAAATTTTTAATAAAAATATTCGGAAATCCAAACGAATAGCGTATTGCTATCCGGAAACTTAAAAAATTCCGATAAATAAAATCAATAGCAAATTATACCGCGAAATTCCGATAGATTATAACCTATTTAAATTACGAAAATAGTTTCTTTATAAACTAGTATTATAAAGGATTAAAGGAAAAAAATAAAAGACAAACTTTACGAAATAAATCGATTTAATAACTTTAATAAATATATCGGTATAGCAATTAAAATCGATAATTGCATATACGAATAATATTAATAGCGAATTAAGAAACCGTTTATTCTTAAATTCCAAGTTAATACCGAACGATAGCGCTATAATAAATAGCGTAATAATTAATAACGAAATATAGTTTATAATAGCATTATATATGCTAGCGTTATAGAATTGGATATAGTATAAAAGAGCTTTAGCAAAAGAAAACCTTATTTCAATTGCTATAATTGTAAAAAAGCAAGATATATAGCAAAAGATTGCTAATAACCGAAAAAGCTCGGTTGGAAAAACTTAGAACGATAATATATTAATTTGGCATAGCGAAAAAAACTTTATTCTATTAATATTTCTTTTCAGGATTAAATATAAGACTTTATTAACGAATATAACCGCTTTAATTAGACTTTTTGCTACGATAATAATTGCTTAATATATTTAATAATAAAAGAAAGAAAGAATTAATTCCTTAAAGCCTTTAAAGGAAAAAAATAGCTAGCAATAGGAAATATCGAAAACAATATTATTTTGGAATGCTTTATTAACTTATTAAGGAAAATCGCAAGCAAGTACGATTATTTGCCAAATTACGATTCAGAACTTGAAAAGATTATTGCAACTTTCGAAAATAATAAGGAATTAAGCAATTGCAATTCAAATACCTTAAAATACGAAAATACCTTTTAAAATAAATAGCTAAAAGAGGTTTTAGAACTTATTATTCTAAAAATAAAGAATAAAAAGAATATTAATAGCCAGTTCGGATAAATAAAGCTTTCGAATACAGAATACGAAATTTATAATATAATGTTCGATAAAATAATGCAAAGCTAAAAATTATAAAATATTAAATATTAATAATATAAAAACGAAAAGATAAGCCTTTTATCTTTCAAATATTATAAGATATTATAAATCGTTTGCATTTATAATAATTATAATAAATACTTTACGGAAAAAGTTTCGAATTAATAGTTTTTATAAAGAAAACTTTATAATACGATTAAGGCTTATAGAATATCGGACTTTAAAAAGCGAATAGCCTTTAATAAAAGATTCGATTATGCATTTATTGAACTACCGGATATATTTCCTTAAAAATGCCTTAATAAATAAGTTAAATAATAGCAATGCTAAACGGAAAAATGCGATATTTATACGGGATAAAAGATTTATAAATAGCATTAATAAATAAATTTCGAAAAATACGAAAAACGCGTTTATAAATACAAATAAACTCGAAAGCTCGCAAAATAAGCAGCCAGAAGCAATTAAAAACAGAATAAAGCTTTAAAAGACGAAAAACGCTTATAATAAAACAATAAACATTCGGATTTTTATAGTTTTTAAATTTAATTGCAAGGGCAAATTATCGATTTATTAAAGAAATAATAATAATTTACGAATAATAGTATAAGGCCTTTATCGATAATAGCGCTTAAAGCAATTTTATTTTATTAAATATTATTAAATAAGCACGAATATTATAGAAATGGAAACGGAATTCTTATATTTTTTATATTATAAAAGGAATATTAATTGCTTATAATTAAGGAATTATTAATAAGGAAATTAATTATTTACTTATTATAATACGAAAATATATTACGATAATAACTTTCGATATTACGGAAATAGTATAATATAAAATGATTATAGGATTATTATAGCTTAAAAAGCATAATTTTCGAATCGATTGAACTATTAGCCAGATTTATTGAAATAATGCTATTCTTTAGAAAATAATTGCAATTAAAAGCGTAAAGCGAGGTTTAATTATTAAGCAAAGTTTAAAAATAAACTTTTAAATAAATACTTATATTTCTTCCAAATTAATAAAGATTAATAGCTTATAGAAAAGAATTATACGATAGCTAGCTTTTAAGGAATAAAATAGCGGTAAATTATTAATATAAATGGAATAGCATTTAGCAAAGAACTCGATTATTTATAAAATAGCAAAAACGTTCCGATTATAGAATAAAGTTTCCGGACTACTTAAATACCCGATTATAGAAAATAAGTAATAGAAATATATTCCGGTTTCGGAATAATAAGCATAGCAAATGCAAAATAATAGCATTTAAAAACGAAATGTATATTTCTTTCCGCATACGGAACGATATCTTTACGTATTAAAATATAAACTCTAAAATTATAAAGAAATCGAAAACGGAAATAAGAATACTAAATAATATTTACTCTTCTTATAAATTGCGGAAGATAAATAAAGATTACGACCGGAATTAGCTAATATTCTTAAAGAATATTATAAGTTTAAAGGAATCTTTCAACTTAAATGCAAAGCTGGATTCTTAATATATAGTTTTTACAATTACGAAATTCTATTTAAACCCGGAACTTAATTAATATTCGGAAAGATTTACAAGCTTAATAAAGCTTAACTTAAAGCTTTTAAAGAATACTTTAATAAATAATTCAAACAAAAATTTATTCGAAAATTATACTTATTAGCAAAATATCTTATTCTATTTGTATTTAAAAAAAATAGCAAATTATAACTTTATATCGATTATAAGCAATTTAATAATATTATAATTAAGAATCGTTACCTTTTTCCGTTATTAAAGGAATTATATAATAAATTTCGCAATGCAAAATAGTTTACCGTATTCGATTTGCAAGAAAGATATACGTATATACGTATTAAAAAAAGAAACGAATGGAAAATAGCATTTAAAACTCGCTATAAATATTTCGAATACTTTATTATGCCTTTCGGCTTTACAAATGCACTAGCATCTTTTTAAGAAATAATAAATTATATTTTATAAAAATATTTAAATTAATTTATTATTATTTACTTTAATAATATTTTAATTTATTCAAAAAATTTCGTAATATATAAATAATAAATATAATAAGTTTTAAAAGTTTTCAAAAATAATAAACTCTTTATTAATAGAAAAAAGAATTATTTCTATATTTAGAAAATCGATTTCTTTAATTATACGATTAAACTGGGAAATATTAAAATATAAAAAGATAAAGTCGAAATAATTAAAAATTAGCTAGCGCTAGAAAATATTATAAATATTAAATTGTTCTTAAAATATATTAATTTTTACCGATAATTTATTTAAAAATATGCAGAAATTGCTAGACCTTTAATAGAACTTATTAAGAAAAATAAAATTTTCGAATAAATAAAAGTCGAATAGCAAGTATTCGATACTTTGAAAAATAAAGTTATTTAAAAACTTATATTGCAAAAAGCAAACCTTTCGAAACTATTCGAAATTAATATAAATGCATTAATATATATTATTAATAGCAAACTTATCCAGAAATACGATTAAAAAAAGCTTTATCTTATAGCAAATTTTAGCAAAAAACTTAATAAATTGCAATTCAAATATATTATTCCAAATTAAGAATTTATAGCTATTATTTATACTTTCCAAATATAAGAATATTATTTAATTAACGCAAAATATTTAATTCAAGTTTTTATAAATTATAAGAATTTAATAACTTTTATTATAATTAAAGTGCTTAATAAGAAATAAATTAAATAAGCAAAATATTTATTTCAATTCGATATTAAAATTATTTATATTTTAAAAAAAGAAAATATTAAAATAAATACTCTTAGCAAACGAGCGGATTATAAGCTTAAAAAAGAAATTAAAAAATAAACTCTTTTTAATATAAATAAAAATAGCAATTTTATATAAAAATGAAAAATTAATGCTATATTTAAGATTAAATTTATTAGTAAAAAGCTAGAAAATATATTATTAGAAAAACAAAATGCATATATTTAGCAGCAATATAATGCCTTAATATATAAATATTAAAGCATTAAAGCTATTTACGAAAGAATTAGAAAATATTAAAATCTTTTAAAATTACGGAAAAAGATTGAAAATATCTTTTAATAATATTACGAATGCTATTAAAATAAAGTTAGTTATTATAAGCTTTACAAACTCTTGCAACCTTTATTAATATTTAAATCTATTTGGTTATTTATTAGCTTAAATTTTATTATTAAGCTACTTTTCTTACAAAAACTTTTAATTAAAGTACGATTCGATAATATTTTAATAATGGTTTGCAAATTAAGCAAATATATATATTTTATACTTTATAAAGAAACAAGTTTTGCAAAAGAATTGGCATATATATTTTTCAAAACGATTATTATATAATATAGCATATTAAAAGAAATTATTTTAAATAAAAATAGGAAATTCGTTTTAAAATTCTGGATAGCTTTTATAAAATAATTAAAAACGGATTATAAGTTCTTTATAGCATATTATTTATAAATAGATAAATAAATAGAAAAAACTAATAAAATATTCGAATAATACTTTCGGTTTTATATTTCATTCGAATAAAACAATTGAATAAAATAGTTATTATAATAAACTTTCAAATAATATAAATACTTAATACGTTAAAGGTTTATGCTAAGTACGGGTAATATGCAATATAATTTACTTATATACGGAAATATAGCTTAAAAGTATTTTAATCGGTAATAAGTATTTATTATTTAATGCTAAATATTGCTTTAAAATTAATATTTAAAGAAGTATTTAAATTAACAATTAAAGAGCAATTATAAAATCTATTCTAATAATAAGAAATATTCAATCTTATATATTTAGCTTTTTAATCCTGAATTATTTTAATTATTATAATTCTTATAATCGGATTATTACGATTATTATAATAAGGGTAATTAACCTTAACCCTTAATTATATAACCTTAAATACCTAGTATTTTTATATAAAAAGGGGTTCTATATTACGGATATTAAATCCGAGCTATATTATTCTTAAATTTACAAATCCGGCTTATTTTTATAATTTAAACCATTCGTTAATTTATAATATTATTTCTTTCTTTATAATCTTTATCCTTAAAGATTTTCTATAAATAGTCTTGCTTAATATTCTTATTTTGGATTATGCTTTCCTAATTAAATAATAATATAAACTTCCTTTACGGCTTACGCTTATCTTATTATTACTATTAAACGTATTAAGCTAATTATAATGCTTTGCTCTTTCTGTATTTTTCGGGATTTGGAATGCTAAATAATAGAAAATTCTAAACGCTATACGAATTATATTCGCTATGCCCGTACGTATAATAGTATTGAAATTCCGGTTGCATTTTATAAGTTTTTTTTCGGATTATTCTTTTTAATATAATTATTCCTTTAATTTTTTTTTAATAATAGCCCGAATAATTTCGGCTATCGAGGATATAAAATATAAGGAAATAAAAGCTAAAAAAGGTTTCGTAAAATTTTCACGAAAATTAAGCGAAATTACTGCTTATTTCGTACGGTTATGCAAGACGAAACGTGCTTTGCGGGATCGAAAAGCGAAAATAGTTGCTTTGAATTTGCATTCTCTAAATAAGTTGGAAAAGCGGGAGCGTCTTGATAAAGAAGCTTATCTGATTCTCTTTCGTAAGACCGTAACTGTAAAGCCTGCTTTGCTTTTAGATAATTCTTCTTTTTGGAATCAGTTCTCTATATTTGCGGAAAACTTGTCTGGGATTATAAGTTCTTTCGAAGCTTCCGCGCTTATTAACTGTATAGAGAATTCTTAAATTAATCGTATTTCTATCTTTCTTATAGGGTAAAGTATATATAATCGATAAAGTCGATTATTTCAAGATTAATAATTTAATATTGCTTTTTTAAGGTTTTTATAATAGCTTAGTTAAAAGATATTAATAGTTTCCTTATTTTAAATTTATTAGCTAAAAAGTAATTTTGGATTATTTTGGTAGAATATTTGAAATTATCTTATAGTTTTTATATATTTTCGCTATAATCGAAATCTTTCTATTTAATTAGAAATTCGATTATTTTATTATTTTATTTGCATATATCGAATATTCATTTAATTTCCCATTTTTCTTATAAGTTATTATTTAATTTAATTGTAATATTATCGTTAAGCATTGCATTCTTTAATATTAATTCAAGTTATAAGATATAAAAGATAGGGTATAATTATATTTTATTTAATAGTTATAGCTTGTAAATAACTTTTGAAAGTCTATCGAGAATTTGAAAGGAGCCAAATTTCTTATAATCGAGTTTTCTGCTAAGTTTGCTAGTATTATATTCTTTTCGTTATAAAAGATAAATTCTATTTCCTTCTTTGAAATCTAATCTTTCAGATCTTTTCTGGTTCGTATATTTTGTTATTCGTTTTTATATAAACTATAATTCTGCTCGCATTTCTTACTAAATCTTCTTAATCTTTCTAATTCGGTATTTTGCATTTTTATTTGCAAATCCCAGTTTTTTTTCAAAATATGCTATCGGATTATATCCGTAAAGAGCATAAAAGGGTAACTTCTTTATTATGCTTATATTTGCGCTATTATATGCAAATTGCGTTAAAAGTAGCTATTTTACTCAATTATTCCATTTAAATAAAATATAAAACCGGAAGTATTATTTAAGTATTTTATTAATTCTTTTTATTTATCTATTTATTTATAAATAATATGCTATAAAAGGCTTATAATTTGCTCTTAATTATTTTATAAAGGCTATTTAGAATTTAAAAACGAATTTCCTATTTTTATTTAAGATAATTTCTTTTAGTATACTATATTATATAATTATCGTTTTGAAAAATATATATGCTAATTCTTTTGCGGAACTTGCTTCCTTATAAAATATAAAGTAAGCATATTTACTTAATTTACAAACTATTATTAAAATACTATCGAATCGTACTTTAATTAAAGGTTTTCGTAAAAAAAGTAATTTAATAATGAAATTTAAGCTAATAAATAACCAAATAGATTTAAATATTAATAAAAGTTGCAAAAGTCCGTAAGGCTTATAATAACTGGCTTTATTCTAATAGCATTCGTAATATTATCGAAAGATATTTTCAATTCTTTTTCGTAATCTTAAAGGATTTTAATATTTTTTAATTCTTTCGTAAATCGCTTTAACGCTTTAATATTTATATGCTAAAGCATTATATTATTACTGAATATATGCATTTTATTCCTTTAATAATATATTTTTTAGCTTTTTGCTAGTAAGTTTAATTTTAAATATAGCGTTAATTTCTTATTTCTATATAAAGTTGCTATCTTTATTTGTATTAAAAAGAGTTTATTTTTTGATTTTTTCTTTAAGTTTGTAATTTATTTTTCTATTAAAAGCATTCGCTTTAATATTTTCTTTTCTTAAAGTATATATAATTTTAATATCAAATTACAATAAGTATTCCGCCTATTTAATTTATCTTTTATTTAATATTTTAATTATAATAAAAATTGCTAAATTCTTATAATTTATAAAAACTTGAATTAAATACTTTATGCTAATTAAATAATATTTCTATATTTGGAAAGCATAAATAATAGCTATAAATTTCTAATTTAGAATAGCATATTTAAATTGCGGTTTATTAAGCTTTTTATTAAAATTCGCAATAAAACGAAATTTTCTTTAATTATTTTTCTGAATAAATTCGCCGCTAATAGCATATACTAATGCATCCGTATTAATTTCGAATAGTTTTGAAAAGTCCGCCTCTTGCAATATAAGTTTTTAAGTAACTTTATTTTTTAAAATATCGAATACTTGCTATTCGATTTCTATTTATTCGAAAGCTTTATTTTTCTTAATAAGTTCTATTAAAAGCCTAGCAATTTCTGCATATTCTTAAATAAACTATTAGTAAAAGTTAATATATTTTAAAAACGATTTGATTCTTATAATATTTTCTAGCATTAGCCAATTCCAGATTATTTCGACTTTATTCTTTTACATTTTAATATTTCTTAATTTAATTGTATAGCCGAGAAAGTTAACTTTTTGAATATAGAAATAACTTTTTTCTTTATTAATAAAAAGCTTATTATCTTTAAGAATTTTCAAGATTTATTATACTTGCTATTTATATATTGCAAAATCTTTTAAATAAATTAAAATATTATTAAAGTAAATAATAACGAATTAATTTAAGTATTTTTGCAAAATATAATTTATTATTTCTTAAAAGGATATTAATATATTCGTAAATCCGAAAAGCATAATAAAGTATTTGAAATATTTATAATGAATTCTAAATGCTATTTTCCATTTATCTCTTTCTTTAATATATATATACGCATATCTTTCTTGCAAATCGAATGCAATAAACCATTTCGCATTACGAAATCTATTATATAATTCTTTTAATAATAAAAAAGAATAATAATTCTTAATTATAATATCGTTAAGCTATTTATAATCGATATAAAATCGTAATTTGCCATTTTTTTTGAATATGAATAAAATAAAGTATTTTGCTAGTAAATATAATTTCCGAATAAATCTTTATTTAAATTATTTATTAAAGTATTCTTTAAATGCTTTAAGTCGAGCTTTATTAAGCTTATAAATTTTTCCGAATATTAATTATATTCTTAATTTGAATAGAATTTCGTAATCGTAAAGATTATATATTAGGAATTCTGCTTTATATTTAAGCTAAAAGATTTTTTTGAATTTATAATATTTTTTAAGAACGTTTACGAATTCCGGTTATAATCTTTATTTATTTTCTGCAATCTATAAAAAAAGTAAGTATTATTTAATATTTTTATTTTCGTTTTCAATTTCCTTATAATTCCAAAATCTATATTTTAATATACGAGAATATTATTCTATATACGGAAAGAAATATATATTCGGTTTTCGAATGCTAATATTCTATACTTATCGCAGCTTAAAAATCTTGTTTTATAATTGAAATACGTTTATTATTTTATAATTAACCGAATTCTTTATTAAATACTATTTCATTTATATTAATAACTTATTGCTATTTTGCTTCTTAAGATTAAGCTATTATATAATTCTTCTTTATAAGCTATTAATTCTTTTTGATTTGGAAGTAATATAAGTATTCGTTTGAAAATCTATCTCTAAATTTTACTTAATAACTGAATTTCGCTTTGCGCTTTTAATTGCAATTATCTTTTAAGGAATAGCATTATCTTAATAAATTTAATTAGTAATCCAATCGATTCGAAAGTTATATTTCTTAAGCTATAATAATCCTATAATTATTTCGTATTATGCTATTTCCGTAATATTGAAAGTTATTATCGTAATATATCCTTATATTATAATAAGTAAATAATTAGTTTCTTTATTAATAATTCTTTAATTATAAGCGATTAGTATTCTTTTTACAGTATATAAAATATAAAAATTCCGTTTCCATTTCTATAGGATTCGTATTTGCTTAATAATATTTAGTAAAATGAAATTGCTTTAAGCGCCGCTATCAATAAAGGCCTTATAATATTATCCGTAAATTATTACTATTTCTTTAATAAGTTAATAGTTTGCTTTTATAATTAAGTTTAAAAACTATAAAAATCCGAATGTTTATTATTCTATTACAAGCATTTCTTATCTTTTAAAGCTTTATTCTATTTTTAATTGCTTTTAGCCGCTTATCTTGCAAGCTTTCAAGCTTATTTATATTTATAAGTACGCTTTTCGTATTTTCCGAAATTCGCTTATTAATACTATATATAGATTTTTCGTTTTGCATAAATATCGCATTTTTCTATTTAGCATTGCTATTACTTAACTTGTTTATTAAAGCATTCTTAAAGAAAAGTATTTAATAATTCGATAAATGCATAATCAAATCTTCTATCAAAAGCTATTTGTCCTTTAAAGTTCGATATCCTATAAGCTTTAATTGTACTATATAGTTCCCGTTATAGAAATTATTGGTTTAAAACTTTTTCTGTAAAATGCTTATTATAATTATTGTAAATGCAAGAAATCCAGAATATCTTATAATATTTAAAAGATAAAAGGCTAATCTTTTTGTATTTATATTATTTATGCTTAATATTTTACGGTTTCTAGCTTCGCATTATTTTGTCTAATATTATGCTATAAATTTCGTATTTTATATTCGAAAGCTTTATTTATTCGAATTAATTGCTGCTAGTATTTTCTTTATTCTTTATTTCTAGAGCAATAAATTCTAAAACCTTTTCTAGCTATTTATTTTAAAAGGTATTTTCATATCCTAAGGTATTCGACTTATAATCTTCTTATTCTTTATTATTTTCGAAAATTACAATAATTTTTCCGAATTCTGAATCGTTATCTAGCAAATAGTCGTACTTATTTGCAATTTTCCTTAATAAATCGGTAAAGCATTCTGAAATAATATCGTTTTCTTTATTTTTTATTGCTAGCTATTTCTTTCCTTTAAGGGCTTTAAGGAATTAATTCCTTCTTTCTTTTGCTAAAAAGTATATTAAGCAATTATTATTATAGCAAAAAGTCCAATTAAAGCGATTATGCTTATTAATAAAGTCTTATATTTAATTCTAAAAGGAAGTATTAATAGGTTTAAGTTTTTATCGCTATGCTAAATTAATATATTATCGTTCTGGGTTTTTCCAACCAAGTTTCTTTAGTTATTAGCAATCCCTTGCTATATATTCTGCTTTTTCACAATTATAGCAATTAAAATAAGGTTTTCTTTCGCTAAAGCTCTTTTATGCCGCATTTAATTCTATAAGTCCCGAATATATTATATTATTATAAGCTATGCTTTTATAATTTCTTTAACGTTATTTTCCATATCGGAAGCGTTTTATATTTGCTAAAAATCTTAATATAAACTGTTTCTTAATACGCTATTAACGTTATTCGTAAAATCAGTTATTAATTTTAATTGCTATATTAATATATTTATTAAAATTATTTAAGCAATTTAATTTATAAAATTCGTCCTTTATATTATCTTTTAATCCTTTATAATATTAGTTTATAAATAAATTATTTTCGTAATTTAAATAAATTATAATCTGCTGAAATTTGGTAATATAGTCGGCTATTAAACTTATTTATCGAAATTCTTCAAGCTTCCGAATCGCAATATATTATTCGTTTGGGTTGCTAAATATTTTAGCAAAAAGTTTCTCGAAATTTAAATACTTCTTAAAAACCTCTTTAATTGCTTTATTCTGATCCAGGCATACATTATCTATATAATCGCAAAAGGTAAGTTCTTATTATTAAAAGGCTATTCTTTTAAAGCGATTACTTGCGAAAACAATCTTATTTACTTTACTAATAAACTGAAATCGGTAATGCTAAAAATAAGTTTTGTATTAAGTAAGAAAAGCCTGAAATTCGCTGCGTTTGCCGTTATAAAGGCCTGGCTTATCGAGCTTATAAGTTTTGGCTTGCTGAAAAATGCCGAAACGAATAACTTTTGCTCTAATTTCGATTAACTAACTATAAAGGGTCTGGTTTTGCGCTAGAAGCTTTTCATTAATAAAGGGAAAGGTTATAAGGAAAGGTTCTCTTTGAAAAAGTCTTGCTTAGAATGAAATGAATATTTGCTAAAAAGCTATTATATTTCCGTATTGCTAAAAGTAAATAATACTAAATTAATCTTTAAGCAAGAATTATTAAAATATAATAAACCCTTAAATAATATAAGTATTTAATATATCAAAAGTTTATATTAAGCAAGGGTAATATGCAATACAATTTATTTATATACGGAAATATAGCTTAAAGATATTCTAATCGGTAATAAGTATTTACTATTTAATATTAAATATTGCTTTAAGGTTAATATTTAAAGAAATATTTAGATTAACGACTGAAAAGCAATTATAAAATCTATTCTAATAGTAAAAAATATCCAATTTTATATATTTAGCTTTTCAGTTTTAAATCATTTCGATTATTATAATTCCCGTAATTGGGTTATTACGATTACTGTAATAAGGGTAATTAACCCTAACCTTTAATTATATAACCCTGAATACTTGGTATTCTTATATAAAAAGGGGTTTCGTGCTACGGATATTG
The DNA here is from genome assembly GCA_015678955.1 of Chrysoporthe puriensis. Classification (NCBI taxonomy): domain Eukaryota; kingdom Fungi; phylum Ascomycota; class Sordariomycetes; order Diaporthales; family Cryphonectriaceae; genus Chrysoporthe; species Chrysoporthe puriensis. The sequence goes on along the minus strand of CP064905.1, from coordinate 3,401,562 downwards.
AATTCGAGCTATATTATTCCTAAATTTACAGATCCGGCCTGTTTTTATAACTTAAACCATTTATTAATTTATAATAATTACCCTTAACGCAATTTGCTTATAATAGCGCAAATATAAGCATAACGAAAAAATCACTCTTTTATATTTTTTACGGATATAATTCAATAATATACTTTGAAAAGAAATTAAAACTTGCAAATAAAAATGCAGAAAACCAAATTAGAAAGATTAAGAAAATTCAATAAGAAATGCAAGCAGAATTATAGTTTATATAAGAACGAATAATAAAATATACGAATTAGAAAAGATCTGAAAGACTAGATTTCAAAGAAAGAAATAAAGTCTATTTTCTTTAATAAAAACAATATAATACTAGCAAACCCAATAGAAAACTCGATTATAAGAAACTTAGCCCTTTTCGAATTCTTAATAAGCTTTCCGAAATTACTTATAAGCTAAAGCTATTAAACAAAATGCAATTATATTCCGTCTTTTATATCTTATAGCTTAAGTTAATATTAAAAAATGTAATACTTAATAATAGCATTATAGTTAAATTCAATAACGATTTGTAAGAAAAATAGGAAGTCGAACGAATATTTAATATATGCAAATAGAATAACGGAATAATTGAATTTTTAATCAAATAAAAGGATTACGATTATAGCGAAAATATATAAGAATTATAAAATAATTTCGAATATTTTACCGAAACAATTCAAAACTACCTTTTAGCCAATAAGCTTAAAATAGAAAAACTATTAATACCCTTTAATTAAGCTATTACAAAAACCTTAAAAGACTAATAGCGTTAGGATTACATTCCGGCCCGGAACGAGTTTTAAGTATAAAAAAATCTATAAAACTCTAATTTACCTTTTCGAATTCCTATAGCAAAAAATCAGGAAAGGCTTCGGGCAAAAGTCCTAGCGAATTAGAAAAAGCCCCCGCCTCTTCCGCTTCCAGACAGTTTAACTCCTTTATACGAATAATCCTATAATAAAGCGTACGCTTATCTTTTCAGACTATATACGCTTTTATTTCCGAAAACGAAAAAGCTTTTCTTTATAAGCTTCGATTTCGTTTTCCAGCTTATAATGCTAAATAGCAATACAATAAAGCTTTTCGGAAATAAGACTTAATATATTGCATTTAATACGCTTTAAGCGAATATATTTAAAATAATGCGAAAAGTCCTGTATTAAAATTTAATAAAAATTCGGATTGCGCCCTTTATAAAAAGAACAAGCAGGTATATCGATAAAATTCTCGAAAATCTTAGCAATTAACGAATTGCAGAATAAGGTATTGCAAGCAAAAGAAGATTTGGTAATACAAACAGATTTGACTCTACCCGATATAACGAATTAAGAAAGTATAATCCGAAATAAAAATATTAAGCAAAACTACTTACGGAAAATCTTTAGAGATAAAAATTATAAGGAAGGAGATAATATTATAAACTAACGAATAGTTTAAGTTATAAGAATAAGCCGGATTAATAAATCTAAAACTAATATAGCCCGGATTCAATATCCGTAGCATAACCCACTTATATAAAGCATTTAGAATTATATAATTAAAGGTTAAAGTCGTTTATGCAATTTATTAATATAAATAACTTAAACAAGCTTTATTTATACAATTTATCAATATAAATAATTTAAACAAGCCCTATTTATACAGTTTATTAATATAAACTGAATAAATAAAATTAAAGAACTGGATATATAAGATTGGACATTTTTTTCTATTAAATAGATTTTATAATTGCTCTTTAATCGTTAATTTAAATACTTTTTTAAGTATTAACTTTAAAGCAATATCCAGTATTGGATAGTAAATATTCATTACTAATTAGAATACTTTTGAATTATATTTCCGTATATAAATAGATTATATTGCATATTACTTTTGCTTAATATAAACCTTTAACGTATTAAGTACTTATATTATTTAAAGGTTTATTATAATTATTAAGCTACTTCTTTTATAAAAACCTTTAATTAGAATACGATTCAATAGTATTTTAATAGTAGTTTGCAAATTAAGCAAATACGCTTATTTTATACCTTATAAAGAAGCAAGCTTTGCGGAAGAATTGGTATATACGTTTTTCAGAACGATTATTATATAATATAGCATATTAAAAGAAATTATTTCGAATAGAAATAGAAAGTTTATTTCAAAATTCTAAATAGCCTTTATAAGATAATTAAAAGCAGATTATAAACTCTTTATAATATATTATTTACAAATATATAAACAGATAAAAAGAATTAATAGGATATTCGAATAATACTTTTAGTTTTATATTTTATTCGAATAAAATAATTGAGTAAAATAGCTACTTTTAATGCAATTCGCATATAATAACGCAAATATAAGCATAATAAAGAAATTACCTTTCTATACTCTTTACGGATATAACCCGATAGCATATTTTAAAGAAAAATCGAAACTTGCAAATAAGAATGCAGAAAACTGAATTAGAAAAATCAAAAAGATTTAGCAAGAAATGCAAGCAGAACTATAATTCGTATAAGAACGAATAATAAAATACGGGAACTAGAAAAGATTTAAAAAACTAGATTTTAAAGAAAGAAATAAAGTTTACTTTCTTTAACGAAAGGAGTACAATACTAGCAAACCCAGTAGAAAACTCAACTATAAGAAACTCGGCCCCTTTTAAATTTTCGATAAACTTTCAGAAATTACTTATAAGCTGCAATTACCGGATAAAACGCGATTATATCCCGTTTTTCATATCTTATAGTTCGAATTAGCATTAAAAGATATAGCACTTAATAATAGCATTACAATTAAATTAAATAACGATTTGCAAGAAAAATGAGAAATTAAACGAATATTCGATATATACAAACAGAATAATAGAGCAATCGAATTCCTAATTAAATAGAAAGATTTCGATTATAGCGAAAATATATAGGAACTATAAGACAACCTTAAATATTCTACTGAAACAATTCAAGATTACTTCTTAGCCGATAAATTCAAAACAAGAAAACTATTAATAGCACTTAACCAATCCATTACAAAAATATTAGAAAATTAATAACAAATTATTATTTCTAAAACAATCGATTCTATTAATTATATACGCCCTGCCTTATAAAGAAAATAGAAATACGATTAATTTAAGAATTACCGACCAAATAATTATTAGAATTAGCAATCCTAAAATTAACAATTTTTAGCATAATGAAATTAACGAAACCAGACTAATTAATTATATTTATATAACCCGAAGCTATTATCCGGGTCTTTTCCTTTCGAAAAGAACGATCCTTTTCGTTAGCAAACCTTTCCAGAGAACTAAAACCTCGACAGATCATCTCGGCCGCCCGCTTTTCTAGCAAACAATACTGCTTCCGAATACAATCCAGACAAGCCTGAAATGCAAGCAAAGCTTGCAAGGCTACGGTATTTATAATTTCCGTAACGGCCTTTTCGCTTAAAATCTTTTTCTTCTCGCAAATCAGATAATTGGCTATACGAGATTAGCAAATAAATATTAAATTAAAGATAAACAAATTACTTATTTGCAAAAATGGAAAAATTCCTCGTATTATACAATTATCCTAAACGAATATACTTTCCATACCAAACCAAACTATTAATAAACCGATATGCCGAACTATAAGTATAATAATAAATACAGGCCGGCATTTCGATACCGAATTCGAGAATTAATTTAAAAAGGCAATACTGCTATATAAAGCTGCTTTCGGACAAACGCTTGGAAATACAGGACTAAATAGTCCTATCCGATATATCCGAATTAAGAAAGCATAATCCGAAATAAGAATATTAAGCAGGATTACTTACAGAAAATCTTTAAAGATAAAGATTATAAAGAAGGAAATAATATTATAAACTAACGAATAGTTCAAGTCGCAAGAATAAGCCGGATCTGTAAATTCAAAACTAATATAGCCCGGATCCAATATTCGTAGCAAGCAAATAGCTTACGTAACCCAAGGTTAGGGTTAAAACTAATTAATAAAATTAGAGTATTAATCAGAATAATTATAATCAGTACGATTATCTAGCTAATTACTATAATTAAGACTGAAAAGCTAGATATATAAGATCGGACATTCCTTACTATTAGATAAATTTCATAATTGCTCTTCAGTTATCAATCTAAATATCAGTTTCATTATAACTGGTATCCAGCATTGGATAGTAAATACTTATTACTGATCAGAATACCTTTGAACTGTATTTCCGTATACAGGTAGATTGTACTGCATACCACCCTTGCCTAGCATAAACCTTTGACGTACCAGGTACTTGTGCTACTTGGGGGTTTATTACATGGTGGCTCCATTAGCCTCGGGTATAGGGAGCAGGGGCCCGCCAGGATCCCTGCATTTAGGCGTACAGGTACCCTCACCAGGTACCTGATTTCCTAGATAAGCTTGGCCGTGCGGCTGAAGCCCTGTATATGGACCTGGACGGACTGGTACCCTGGTCTGGGGAAGCGGAGAAGCTAAGTCCGTACCCCTCAAGTTCAACGTCAGATCATTAAGGCCTGACGGCTACACACAAACACTCGCACAGCAATTAACCAGGTCTCGACAACCGCTTTCAGGAGCGCAGCCTGGCCAAGCCGGAGAGCCCGAAGGAGCTTCAAGGCCGCTCATTCATCATTGTGCGACACTTTGGGCTCCCGCACCCGAACACTCACGCCCTATTCTCCCGCCCGGAATAAACTGAATGGAAGGCCACGCTCGGAAGCCACCAACCTCTCAACAGGCCTGTCCGACCTGCCAGCGACATTTTGACCGGGCGGAGCACCTGAAGCGACATCTGGCGACCCATAGCAAGGAGAGGTCCAGTGTTTGCCGTGTGTGCGGCAGGAAGTTCAGTCGAAAGTCTGATGCCCAGCCATGACTAGCCGTGTTGACGCACTCACGAGAAGTCTGAAACTAAGATGACCGGTACAGAGACGCCCTCGATCGCCATCAAAACGTCCACCGGCCCCGTGTTCCATTACGGAGGTTCCGGGCCTGCACGAATTGCGCCGCCTCTCGAGTCAAATGTAGCGGCGTTTCCCCGTGCACGCGATGCGACAAGAAATCGCTGGCCTGCGCATTTCCCAATGGAAACGAGGCCGGCGACGCCTCGACGTTGGCAGATAGACCCCTTGAAGACGCGCAGCACACGGATCCGCCACCTGCTGAGACGCAATCCATCATGATCGCTGAGGTCCAGCAGCGGCCATTGCATCAAGTGGTCCCTCCGCGAGAGGACCGGTCAGAGGCCTATGTTTTCATGCAGCAATCCATCTCGCCCATCCAGCCTGTCGACCTGATGGCTCATGAGATGAACACTCACGTGATCTCCACGCTGAACTGGATCTCACCGACCATGGACTTTGACCTGACAGAGTTCGACTACAACCCAATTGCTTCAAGCGAGCAGTATTGGGGCCCGCCGAACGACATGAACGACCTGCCCGGCCAACCTCCGTCCACGGCACAAATTACTGGGCCGATCGACAATCAATCGTATTCAGTTCCTGGGTCTGATCGAGATTCATATGAAGCCGACATGCCTGGCAAAGCTTATGTAGACAACAAAGGTGCCAGGCAGCCTCGGAATGGCCGGTATGCCAATAGAATATTTGGCAAGGCACCTGCCAGTGAATCTCCGAGCAGCTGTCCAGAGCTGCAGGTGACGACCCTGGAGCCGGACGGCTTCAATGTTGTGCTGCCACCTCTACCGGATTTCCTCGCGCGGGACGTTTCAGACACTCAAGTCCAACCATTCACCTTTGAGCAGTATCGTACAATGCGTCAAGCTTTCCAGGACTGCTGTCTGACACCAAACAGCGCCAATCACGACAGGATGTTCTTCTCCACTGAGCTTCCCCCCATATCCGTCTTTACGACCCTAATGGCGCTTTACAGGAAGCATTTCGACCCCAACGTACTGCCCATGATCCATCCTGAGCTTGAAAGGGAGACGGCTTCCTCCTGGGCTGTCAAATTAGCCATGTCGGCAATTGGAAGTCAGTATCTAGAAATGGGAAACATGGAGTTGCCAGCCGCCCTTCACGAATTCCTCTGGAGAGTCCTGCGGCAACGAAGATCAGTGTTTTCGATCGAAACGTTGACGGTGGAATCACTCGAGTTAGTCCAGTCGAAAGTCCTCAACTACATCGGCATCGCATATTGTGGCTCGAAACGGCTAGAGAGGTACAAGACATTGGCACTTGAAGATCTCGTCGGCGAGTACACGTCGCTGTACAAAGCGCAGCCCGCGATTCTGCAGGAGGACCACATCTTCCAAGACCGACAGCATTGGATTCTGTTACAGAGTGGGCGACGCCTTTGCCACGCAATTTGGTTGATCGAGACCATGTCTGGATACCATTCCAACGCGCAGCCAAGACTACTGCTGGACTTTGCTGATATTGCATTGCCCTGTAAGGAAGAGTCCTGGCAGGACGGCACGATCCAGATGCGACCTCCCACCGAATACCCAACTCTGGAGAAGGCGTTGAGGGTATTGTACGTGGAGAAGCGTCTCATTCACGGTCTAGGGGACTTTGCCCGAGTTCTGCTGATCCATGGGCTGTACTGTCAAACGTGGGATGTTGTGAGGACGCTCAAGCGCCCTTTACTCCGATGGACGCCTTCAGCAAAGAAAGGAAACGCTGAATCGCACGAGCTCGTCGGTCCACTTTGGCTGCCCCAGATGCCTATCTACAACCATTGGAGAAATGCAGCATGCGATTGCTTGGATGTGCTTCACTGGATCGCAAACAGCGACATCGCGAAAGCCGGAATTGAGAACTCGACCGTCTTACACCTTCATTTCGCCCGGATCGTTCTGCTTGCACCATATGAGACGATACGGGACTTGGCCGAGCTATTGGTGTCGGAAGACGTCAGACGCGGGCGCGCAGCGGACAGGTTCCGAGAGCTGTGCCAGCTGGTGGTAAAGTGGATCACCGACGACCAGTTCAAGGCTCGCCTTGCGTTGGTGCACTGTGGCGTCCTGTTCTGGCATGTCAGACGCTATTCCACAGACGCCTTTTACGAACCCATCAAGGTGTTTCTGGCGACCTTGGTCGTCTGGGCGTACGGCAGTCTTTGTCCGCCGCAGCAGCTAAGCGCCTCATCGCGAACATCCGTTAAGAACCGTTCACGCGATGACGAAGAAACGTCATCCGACGTCGAAGACATCGCATCTATCCGCCTCGACCGACCTACTGACGACGAGCTGGTCCAGATATTCATCAGGAGGGGAAGATCTATGACTGCAACCATCATGGGGGTCGGTAATATCACTGCCCCCAAAGGTCCGTTGCGAATGCTGCGCGAAGGGTGCAAACTTCTGAATACACTGGATAAGTGGCCCATTCGGAACCAATATTTGCATATCCTCACACGGCTCATCGATGTGTCCGGCCAGTGGGGACATATGTTACAAAATGCGTGGCAGACACGTCAACCAACATCGGCTCGTTGATCTAGCTTTTATGTGCGAGTCCATAGACGCGGCGGCAGATGGAAGACAAACTTAATATTAGAACATAATTTACACTGAATGAAAGTGGTGAGCCCTTTCGGCGCTGACCAGTCCAACGACCATCTTGCCTGATCTACACCACAATTGCATACAAGAGGTGAGACAATTGACAAGAGGTCTGAGCTGCTTATAGTATACAGTACCCATACCCATCTGGCAGAACCCCTTCCTTGGTACCCGCCGCCCACTCGCCTAGATGGAGAGCTCAAAGGCGTAGGCGGTAGTCTCGTCGGTCTGGTAGACAGGGAAGCTTACAGTATTGTCGCTGTAAGTGTGACCGACAATGCCGAGGTTGGTCGGACCATCAACCTCGCCATAATGGACATCCGAAGCGACGGGGAACCCCCAGGTCTGGACATTGAGCGTGCCCAAGGTGGGGAGACCGATGGCGGACAGGTCGTTCAGTTCCAGGGTCCAGGTGCCGGTGGTGATGCGTACTCCCACGAGGACGATCGCCGAGCTAGTTCCCACCGTGGCATAGGCGTCGAGCTTGAGGTCCGAAGAAGGGGTGGTGCCGACGCGGTAGCCCGTCATGTTCTGGTTGTAGTACTTGTAGACCTGGTAATCTCCATTGGGGTAATACCCAGCCGCGGTCGCGGAATAGTCGCCGCTGTCAGGATTGTCAGGCTTGCTCAGGAGTGAAGCTAGGAAGTCGTGCAGCTGCTCGTCGCTAAGCCAGTTCCCCCGAAGGCCGTGAGCGTTGATGCGCTCGAGCTGAGCTATCCACCACGCGGACCCGGCGGGGACTTGCTCATCGTAGACGGCGTACTCGTTGATGTTCACGGGCTTGGCGGCGAGGCCGTACTGCTCCTGGAAGGCAACCAAGCCGCCGTAGGAAGACAGCATGTCTCCACCACCGCCCTCCATGTGCCATGCGTATTGGTCTGGAACACTGCCGTTGGAGGCAACGAAGGAGGCCCAGGCTTGCCACCAGGTGTTGGAAGTCAAGGGCTCTCCGGCGGTGGCCGGGCCAGAGAGCAGAACCGCAGTTCCATACTCTTCACTGCAAGCACCCGCCGGGTCGTCAGTACAGCTGCTGCATTCCTTCGTCCAGTCACAAAGTAATGTCCTCCACGCGCAACTTACCGCCATCTGTAGTAGGTGCGGCCCCACATCTGCAGGTATTGGTCTTGGGTACGACCCCAGAAGCCGGAGCCGTCGGGCTCATTCCAGATGTCGACAACGAGATTGGTGGTCATGCCGTTGGCATTCAAGTCCGAGAAGAGCTGGGTGAGGTAGTCATCCCAGCTGGTCCAGTCCCCGTCGTCACCAGGGTACGGAGCTGAGGAGTTCTGCGTGCCATCCGCACCCCACAAATCGTGGATCAGCAGGATGAAGGTCCCACCGTGAGCCATGGTGGTCTCGTAATTGTCGAGGACGGTGGCGAAACGTTCCCTAGAAAAGACCTTTAGCGGTCGAGATATCAAATAGACAACCGGACGCATGCAGCTCACTGATACGCGGACAGTCCCCAGATCCAACCCCCTCCCGGAGTTTGAGCACCACCAGCTCGCTCGTAGTTCCAGCCCATATCAGTGAAGAACTCCGTGGGGATCTGCGTCGTGTCGTCGGGCAGGCCGTAGAGGGTGCCGGCCGCTAGGTGCTGAGGAGCCCCGGTGTTGTTGCCAAAGTTCACGACAGCTGTTGTTGTTGACTGCCTGCGCTCAAGCGGCTTGGCCATGGCCGCAGTGGCTAGCAGGCCAAGGCATGATCCGAGAATCCTAGCCATGACTGACGTGAGGTTACTTTGTGTCAAAAAGCACAGTTGATTTACACTACGGGGCGCTGTTATCCGGGGAAGTGCTCCATCTTTATAATCGCAATGATTGTGAGAGCATGACTCTCTTCAATGCAACCTTGTAAGTCGCCCGTTACGTATCCCCCATGGACCGGTGAAAATATTCCACGAAGGAAGGATGGAGCGAATCATGATCCGTACTCAAGCGGGCCAAGTTCAGCTCTCCTCATATATCACGCGTTACAGTAACGAATGTAGACCTAGGTCTCAAGCGAGAGCCACATCAACTCCAGTGCCGATAGTCTGAAGACGGGCCCGACTAGCATCAGGTGTTGGATTCGGTCTGCGTGGAGGAAGGCCGAAAGCAGTTACTGCAGTGTCTCTCCCACGTCCGTGTCCGACGTTTATGTGGCCCCCACCTCCTCCTCCGAGAGAAGGAGTTCCCTCTACCAGCCCGACGATTTTGTTCCAAGAGTGATCAGGCCGCTACTGAAGTGCTTTCATAGGGCCGCTTAGGCTTGCGCCACCTCCTCAGCCGATACCCACCCACCCCCACACCGAGCCCGCCGCTTTGTCCCTGCCATGTGATGCCGCTTGATCCCATTGCTACTACTATGTGTGGCTCGCCTACCGAAGGTCCATCTTTCGGAGGCGCTTGTGGGCTGATCTCAATTGGTTTACCATGCGAAGACGTCGAGGCGAGGAGGGGCGAGGATTATTTCACATTTGAAGATGATGACCCTATATTATTTCCCGGTCCCACAGCGTCACATCCTGGCGCTCTATGGGTTAGGTTGCATTCCATGAAGTTGACCATTCACTACCTGTCGGCATCCACGGCATTCGTAACGAAACAACGCTCGTACTGTTCGCCATGGCGGAAGAAAAGGTTATCGTGCCACAATGGAACGAGATCAAGGCTCTGAACTTTGATTCGGTCCATACTTACGACCTGATCCATCAGGCTCAGGAATCCGATGCTGCCGACAGGCAGCTCACCATCAAAGAGGCGGTCAAGAAGTACAAGAAGGCGTGCTTCTGGGCTATGGTCCTGTCGACAAGTTTAATCATGGAAGGATATGATTTGGTTATCGTAAGTTGAATCGACTTGACAGGGCGTCTGGTGAAGTGAGACGAGATGGCTGAGCCCCCTTACCAGATCACCTCTTTCTACGGGCAAAGCCAGTTCCAGGATCGCTTCGGTACCCTCGATCCCGCCACCAACAAGAAGCTCATATCGGCAGAGTGGCAATCCGGCCTCTCTAACTCGTCCCTCGTCGGGCAACTGCTGGGTCTGGCGATCAACACGTACGCTCAGGACAAATTCGGCTGTCGACGCACCATGATGACTTTCATGGTGTGGATGGCGATCGCTATCTTCATTCCCTTCTTTGCGCCATCGCTTTCCGTCCTCGCCTTCGGAGAGTTTATGTGTGGTATTCCATGGGGTGTCTTTCAGACTCTCTCTACCTCTTATGCGTCCGAGGTCGTCCCCGCCGTCCTCCGCCCTTATGTAACAGCTTATGTCTGTATGTGTTGGGGTGGAGGCATACTGCTCTCGTCCGGCGTCGTTCGCGCCGTCGTCAACGTCTCCGGTGACCTTGGATGGAAACTCCCTTTCGCCATCCAGTGGGTCTGGCCTGTTCCTCTGTTCCTCGCCGCTTACTTCGCCCCCGAGTCACCGTGGAACTGCGTTCGTCGCGGCAAAACCGAGGAAGCTCGCAAGGCACTTACCAGGCTGCGTCAGGACACTCAGCAGAGAAGCCAGCAGATCGAGTCCGCCTTGGCTTACATCGAGTACACTACCGAGATGGAGAAGAGCGAAACCGAGAACGCCAGTTTCGCCGACTGCTTTAAGGGGACCAACCTGCGCCGTACAGAGATCAATTGCGTCGTCTGGGCTGCCCAGATCCTCTGCGGGAACGCTATCCTCGGATATTCTGTCGTGTTTCTCGAGGCTGCTGGTTTCACTGAAGTACAAGCTTTCGATCTCAACATCTCTCTATCGGCATGCTACATCATTGGAGGTCTGATCTGCTGGCTGCTGATGCCTCGCTTCGGACGTGCCACACTCTACATGGGCGGCATGAGTTTCATGTTCTTTTGCCTTGTCGCTATCGGTGGCCTCGGGTTCGATAACAGCCAGAAGGCTGAGCTGGCGGTCGGAATCCTGCTCGTCATTTCCACCCTGGCCAACATGACCACCATCGGCCCGGTCTGCTATCCCATCGTCGCTGAGACGCCTTCCGGAAAACTGAGGTACAAGACTATCACTATCGGCCGTTTTGTCTACAACTTGACCGGTATATTCAACAACTCAGTCACGCCTCGCATGCTTTCTGCCACCTGTAAGTCTTCATGTCTATTCCCCCAAGTTCAATGAGCTTTTGACGGACAAGTATATCATAGCCTGGAACTGGGGCGCCAAAGCTGGTCTCTTCTACGCCGGCACTAACCTCCTATGCAACATTTGGTGTTGGTTCCGCCTACCCGAAACCAAAGGACGGACCTTCGGCGAGATTGACCTCATGTTCAACAACCACGTCCACGCGCGCAAGTTCAAGTACACTACTATTGACCAATTCGCCGTCGACGGAGCCGCAAAGTCACGGGAGGGATCTATCGCGGAGAAGCATGGTCATGAGCATGTTGATGAGGCGAAGTAGGAAACAGATCCTGAGAGATGACGTGAATAATATGATAGTCCCTCGTGGGAGATAGCCAAACCTCTTGTTCGAAAGAGAGAGACGCAGAGGCGTCCCTGTCTCCTAACGCAAAGGCGAGGACATATTATTTAGGACATTCAGTGCCCGCGCACAGCCTCTTACGTAGCTTCTAATACTTTGCCATCAAGGTCGAAGACGATACGTCTAGTAAGGAAGCAAACTTACATATGTCCCAGTGTGAATATGAAAGCAGAAGTTGTTCCTCATTTGTTCTTTTTCTTCTTCTTTTTCCATTGTTCTCTTTTCACATTCTATAGTGAGGTCCCAAACGTATAATTTTCAATACAAATTCCTAAGTAACGACAGGAATCGCTTGTTCGCGACTATGATGTGTTTATACCTTGAAGAAATTGAGCAACGGAGGGAAATCTAACCAAGAAACGGAAAGGTGAGAATATATTATCAGCGCATTAATAAATATGAATAGTATTGATCAACTATAGCACTTAACCTTTCTTCATCCCGTCTTTCGACTAGCAGCTTGCTGTTGTTGTTCCCCCTTAAACTTCCAAAGATCAACCACTTCCTGGGAGATTATGAGCCCTCAAAACAGAGCTAAGACTAGGATGATGTAGTAAGGAAATGTATGCGTATTGACAACTTGTCCTACAGGGATTGGGGCCCTTCTGGGAAGTGGCTCTCCAAGTTTCCCAGAGGAAGGGGGTGCTATCGAACCGTTGCCGTTTGTATCTTTATCTGCTTTCGTATCTCTAAAGAGTATATACTATCCAGACCGAGGCTGGCATCCTATAGTGCCAAAAGTTTTTTTTAAAAAGAAAAAAAAAAAAAGCGTCAAGCTCACGATAATATTATCATTGCTCTCTAGTCTAATGCCATGACAGAGAAATAGCTCCTATGTAATGTCTATCAGGAGGCAGCATGTCAGTAGATTCCAATGTGCGAGCTCCAAGTCATTCAATTCAACGTTCTGATACCAACACGCATCTGGCGCTTCCCGCCCCTATTCGCCCTGGCCCAGTACGGCACGAAGTGAAGATCCACGTTATCCCTAGACTCGACGAGATCCTTAAGATCCTTCACCTCTAAGGCAGGTGCTAATTCATCCTGCGGGATAAGTATGCCGCCCTTAGTTAGGGTGATACCGATGTACGTCTCGCCCAGCGGCAAATCCGTCTTTTTCACCTCGACAACGTGCTGGCTTAGCCCATCAGCTTGCGTAACGCTCGGTGCTAGTACGAGTGACTTGAAGTGATCTGTGACCCAGGGGTGATCGACATCTTCAAGGCAGTAGATCAAAGGTCCGCGGGCGAGAGCGGCAATACGTTGAAGCGTGAATGGGTGAGGGCGGAGGAGGCGAGGCACCAGTGGGATTGTGAGTTTGAACCGGGGGTTAGACTTTAGATAGGCGGCGTCGAGATGCAGATAGCCTTGATGTAAGGATGTTGAAGGCTGGGGGTTTATCTATGTACGTAGTTAGCCCAGAAGCGATCGTGAGGCGGAAGGTCATGCTGCTCACTTTCCAAGCATCGCCTGCCCATGCCGGCACTCGGATATCAATGTCCAGCTCAACTCCAGAAGGATTCTCCAACTCGAAGTCGATGGTCTCCTCCCATGGATAATTGGTTTGCTGCGTTAGCTTGATTCTCTTTTGGCTACCCTCCAGCGTGTAGTCCAGCACCGCCGCAGCGTACAGATGAACGTTGACGGTGGCGGATTCGTCAGAGTTCGTCTTGGGGCTCCACAAGTAGCCCCCGATATGCCCGAGAACTCTGGCGACATTAGGCGGACAACATGCGCACTCGAACCATTCCTCACGTTTGTTGGACGCATCCTCCTCTGAGGTGGCCATCTGGTTGACGTAGGTGAAGGACTTGCCGTCGACGGACATGCCGGTGAGCATGGCATTGAAAAGAGCGCGCTCGAGAATGTCGGCATAATGACCATCAAGGTCGATCTGGTCTCTGTTAGTACCATCTCAGATAATTTCTCCCGCGGGGGAGGCTGGGAGGGGACGAGAGCGCGCACGAGGTCGCGCTCGCCAAACACTCGCCTGAAGGATTCTTTCTGCCAGCATCATGACGCCAATCGCCGCGCAAGTCTCGGCATAACAGCCGCCCTCGTCTGTAGCTTGAGGCAGGAAGTAGTTGATCCCGAAGCCCTCCCATTTGCTGATGGCTCCGATTCCGCCTGTCAGGTACATCTTCTGGTTGACCATGTTATTCCATAGTCGCTTGAGCGCAGGCAGATACTTTGCCCCAAAGCTATCTGGGTCTAGGGTAGCCAAGTCAGCAACGGCGGTCAAGAGATACATTGCTCTGACCGAATGGCCCTCAATGCTTTCTTGTTCGAGGATTGGCTTGTGTGCCTGGTTGTACCTGTGCCAGAGTTGTGAGCATTGTATACCGCGAAAAAGACTCGTCGGGCCGGATTACCAGTAACTTCGAGCAGCTGGATAGTACGAGGGTGCAGTGTGGACGCTCTCGCCTCGCGACTCAGCTTCAGCGTCATAGTAGTGCCGCCCATTGGCACCCTTCGTGTTGCCCCGCTCTTCAATAAAGTACTGAGCCAGCTCCAGAGCTTTCTTGTTACCGGTGCGCTTGAAGAAGCGGATCAGGGCAAGCTCGATTTCAGGGTGACCCGGATAACCGTGTCTCTGGTCCTCGCCAGGTCCAAATGTCCTGTGCAGCAGATCGATATACTTCTCCATCGGCTTCATGAAGTCGTCTGACTTGAAACGTAGCTGGTGAGCAAGAGCACCCTCAATGAGATGGCCGGCGTTATACAGCTCGTGCAAGTCCCTCAAATTAGAGAAGCGTGCCCCGGGAGCCACCACGGTGAAGTGGATGTTCACATAGCCGTCGCTCTGCTGAGCTTTGATAATCTTCTGGACGAGGTCTTGTGCAGCTTGGCCGAGATGAGAGTTGTCGCCGTTCTCGAGGTCTTCGAAGTAAGCAAGACCTTCAATCCATTTGCCAACATCTGAGTCCCAGAAAAGGTGCTTCGGGACCGGCCATGTAACGGGCTCATCATCGTATATAGGATGCCACTTCAAGTCGAAAGCATCGTACCGGCCCGTAGACTTGAGCATGTCTAGCTGGAAAGGGATCGTGTTCTTGAGGACCACATTGCGTTTCCGGGCCCAAAAGGATCTGGCTTGAAACTTGGTCCAGAGGAAAGACTCCTGTGGGTTCATGGCCGCCATCACTGCTCGGCGAGCGCTCAACTTGGTCTTGGTCGGAGGACAGGAGGGAACGAATCCATGTGCAAAAACAAAAAATCGGGGACTGCTACTTACTAATTATCTTCGTTGCATCTAGCGGTGACGAAACGGGCGGCTGCTTGGGTCGAATAGAGAAGCATGGATACGCAAAGAGCTCCGAGACGTGAGGGGTCCGAGTGCGAAGTTAGTGTCGACCGTGCTACTGCGGTTCGGAGAGGAGTGTGGGGTGAGATTCCGGTGCGCGAGATACAGTAGCGGAACCATTGCGGCAAGGAGGGTCTTTTGCCTACTATACCCGTAATTAGCGAATGAGCGAGCCCGACGCCCGAAGAAGAGGCCTGCCGAGCCCGAAGAAGAGGCCTGCCGAGCCCGAAGAAGAGGCCTGCCGAGCCCGAAGGTTGACAGCACCGCGTTTGCTATTTCCAGCGGGCGGTGTCATGTACGCGTCCTTTCTTGAGCGTCCACAATCCGATCCGGTGATCTTTGTGGTCCGGCACCGTGCATATACGCAGCACCACCGTGTACATACTATGCGCGAGGGGCGATACAAGCACGGACGACAGGTCGGACACCACCGACGTGCTCTTTGAGGGGGAGGCTGAGGCTGTCACAGCGGTTCCAAGATTGTTCACAAACCGTTACTAACCAGTCAAAGGGCGGCGTACTTGCATAGGACACTATTACCCAAGATGTAATTGCCTCTCAAACATGGACGCCATCTCTCGTGACTGTGCCCAATTTATCTTCCCACGCCCATACGCTGCAGCTCGTTGCTGCAATAACCAGGAGCTCGTCCTACCCACACGAGCCTTTTCACAACTCGTCAAGCAACGTGAAGTCGCCTGACTTGCATGGCTCGCCCAAACTACAACGTTGCGATTTAGCAGATGAATTTTCCACTCCCAAGTGCAGCAAGTCCTTACAACTCATTTTAACAGTACCGTTCTCCCCCATCCTATAAGATCAGAGCCGCTCCTTTGCCTGAGGTGTCTTCCTATATTGCTGTCACTAGTGAGAGCACAAGCCGAATTTCTTCGCAAAAGGATAATACGGCTGCATTCTGGTGATCGCAGCCCCCGAATACTATCTACACTTTCTTGATCCATCTCAAGACGCCGCCGCAGGCAAGCGCAGACTCCACCTGGGATGTTGTAAAGCCGTTCCCCCTATGAAATGAGCAGCCTCCGTATTCATACGCTACATAATATATTTCCTTTGTTTGCAGTTAGGCCCTGGAATTTGAATGATTCACCTGTTGCCATAAGTCATTCTTGTTATTATTACTCTGAGCATGTTATTGACAGCGTGGCGTTGGACTGTGCAGCTCAGAGAGTCAGCAATCTCCCTATGCAAACAGTCCTCACATGTATGTCATCTATCGATTCGTCGCTCCACACATAGTAACGCTGTGATTCCTAATAGCCAGACTTTCATAGTGTAATGACAATCTTCTTCGCCGAGACTCCCTTCTTGCCCACCTCGAAAGCCTCCAGTATCTTTTCGAGCCCTTGTCCTATGATCTGCGGCTCCGGCATCGGCACATATCGGCCAGAAGCCAGGGCAGCGGGCAGGAAATCAGCATATACCACCCTCGCAATATCGCTGTCAACGAGTTCCGAGCCGCATACGAACTGTACCGTAATGCCTTTCAGTATCTGAATGAATATGCGATTTTCAGCCGATACTCTTTTCAGAAAGTGGAAGGCTTCTCCTTGCCCTTAGGGAATGCAAGCTATCCGAATAGCTTAAATAGCTAAAGAATTTAGCCATTTAGCTTTTAACTCTAATGTAATGAGCACTCAAGTAGCACAAGTACCTGGTACGTCAAGGGTTTATGCTAGGCAAAGGTGGTATGCAGTACAATCTACCTGTATACGGAAATACAATTCTAATAAGGTTGGAAACGTTTCTGAGTATTTACTATCCGTATTGGATACTAGTTCGTAATAGAACTAATACTTAGATTGATAACTGAAAAGCAACTATAAAATCTATCTGACTATAAGAAATATTCAATCTTATATATCCAGCTTTTCAGTCCTGGATCATTATTATTACCGTAATAATCGTAATACAATTACCTCGATTACTGTAATATAGGTAATTAATTCTAACCCTTAATTATATAATCTTGAATAATCAAGTATCTTTATATAAGTAGGTTCCTTGCGTCGGATATTGGATCCGTACTATATTAGTCCTGGATCTACTGATCCGGCCTGTTCTTATAACCTGAACCGTTCTTGGTTTATAATATTATTTTCTTCCTTATAATTTTTGTCTTAAAGATTTTCCGTAAATAGTCTTGCTTGATATTCTTATTTCGGATTGTACTTTCCTGATTGGGTAATAGCATAGTTTTCTTCTTCTGTTCGTATTTGTCTGTCCGCTATTATCAAGCGTATAGGGTTTGTCATTATGCCTTATTCTTCCTATATTTCCCGTAACTTAGAGTGCTGCATAATAGAAGGTTTAAAGCGTTATTCGAATTGCGTTTATCGTATTCGCACTTATAATAGTATTAGGGTACTGGTTATATTTCGTAAATTCTTGCTTGGTTGCGTTTTGCGTTTTTTCCGTTAATTTTTCTATTCCAGTATCCTATATTACTTCCGCTATTAAAGATATTGAGCGGGAAGAGATTAGGGCCGAAAAGGGTTTTCTGGAGCTTTAGCGGAAGCTAAATAAGGCTACTGCTCGTTTCATGCGTTTTCGTAAAACGAAACGTGCTTTGCGAGAGCGGGATACGAGGATAGTTGCTCAAGGTTTGCAGTCTTTGGATAAGTTGGAAGAGAAAGAATATTAGAACGAAAAATCTCGTGCGTTACTATTACGGGAAGCGGTAATTGCCGAGCTTTCTTTATTGCTAAATAATTCTTCGTTTTGGAATTAATTTTCCTTGCTTGCAAAGGATTTGTCTGGTCTTGTAAGGCCTCCGATTCTTAATCTTGTATCCGAGGCTGCTAAGCTTAGCGGTTTTTCCCGTTCTTAAAAATCGTTTGTATGGAAAATGGTTATTCTGTTTTCCTATTAATATCGAAAATTCCTAAGTTCTTTAGTATTATTGTAGGCTTGTTTTTCTTAAAAGGTAAGATATGCATAATTGACAAAATCGATTATTTCGGGAATCGTAGCAAGTTATTCTACTTTCTTCCAATATTCTTTAATAAGTTCCGGATTGATATTATTTAGTTTTTCCTATATATTTTTTTCGTATCCGTAATCCTTTCATTTAATAAGGTATTATCGTTTTCGTTTTCGTAATTTTGATTCGAATATTGCTTCGACTTTTTATTACTATTTGTCTGGGTTTAATTTAATATTATAATCCAGTAATATATTTGTCAATACTGGTTCGAAAAGCGATTTGTGGAAGATCGGGTATATTTTTATTCCTGGTAATAGGTCGAGCTTATAGCTGATTTCCGAGAGTTTCTTCGAAATTTTGAAAGGGCTTAATTTCTTATAGTCTAGCTTATCGCTAGGTTTCTTGGTTTTAATATTTTTGCATTTCAAATAGACTTTATCTCTTTCCTATAAGATTGGTCTTTCAATCCTTTTCTGGTTGGCATATTTTGTTATGTTTTCCGTAAGTTTTTGAAATATTTTCTGGAATTTTGCTTAAATATCCTTGATTTTCTTAACTCGCTATTCTGCTGCTTCTGCAATTGCTCTTAGGAATATTTCGTAATAAGCTATTAGTTCGTATCCGTATAATACCTTGAATAGTAATACTTTAATTATTGATATTATCACGCTATTATAAGCGAATTATGCGAGTAATAGGAATTTAACTTAATTATCTTAATCGTAATTAATATAGTATTTGAAATATTATTTTACAATCTGGTTAATCCTTTCTATTTATTTATCCGTTTCGGGGTAAAATGCTATAAATAATCTGTATTTTGTTCCGAATTGCTTTATAAGTAAAGTCCAAAATTGTAATATGAATTTCCTATTTCTATCGGAAATAATTTCTTATAGCATTTCGTAATTGCTTATAATATTTCTTAAGAATGTATATAATAGTTCTTTTGCGGTATTAGCCTCTTTATATAGTAGGAAATAGCTATATTTGCTCAATTTGCAAATTATTATTAAGATACTATCAAACGCGACCTTAATTAAGGGTTCTTATAAGGTTAGTAGCTTGGTAATGAAATCTAAGCTGATTGATACTTAAATCGTATCTAATATCGGTAGAGGTTATAGTAATCCGTAAGGTTTATGCCGTTCGGTTTTGTTCTTTTTGCAGCTATCGCAATTGTTAATAATTTTTCGTACTCTGGTTTTGAATCTTAGTAGATTCTAATATCTTTGGATCCTATTTATAATTGCTGCAATTCCTTAATAGCTATAAACGGGTGCTTTATATATCCATTTAATATATTCGTCCTGTTCTTCTGGCAATATATTTTCGGGCTGTTTTTTCTAATTGCTAATTCTAAGCGACGTATTGATTTCTTATCGTTATACAAAGTTCCTATCTTTATTAGTATCGAAAAGGGTTTATTCCTTAATTTCTCTTTCTGGTTTGTAGTCTGCTTGCCTGCTAAGAGCGTTTGCGCGAGTATTTTCTTTTCCTAGGGTATACGTAATCTTGATATCGAATTGTAATAAGTATTCTGCCTATCTAACTTATCTTTTGTTGAATATTTTCGTTATTATGAATATTATAAGGTTTTTATAGTCTATAAAGACCTGGATCGGATATTTCGCGCCGATCAGATAGTATTCCTATTCCTGGAATGCATATATTATTGCTATAAGTTTTTGATCTAGTATAGCATATCTGAGTTCTGGTTTATTAAGTTTCTTGCTAAAATTTGCGATAAAGTATAATCGTCCTTAATTATCTCGTTAAATAAGTTCGCTGCCAATAGCATATGCTAATGCGTCGGTATTGATTTCGAATGGTTTTATTAGATTTGCTTCTTGCAATATTAGTTCTTGCGTAATTTGTTCTTTAAATATATCGAATGCTTTTTATTGCTTATTTGTCTATTGGAATATGCTATCCTTCTTAGTTAATTCTGTTAACGGTCTGGCAATATTTACGTATCCCTTAATAAATTATTAGTAGAAATTAAAATATTCCAAAAATAATCTGATATTCGTAATATTTTGAAATTATAGCCAATCTCGTATAGCTTCGACTTTATCCTTTTGCATCCTGATAGCGCTTGGTTTAATAGTATATTTTAAATAATCGACTTTTTATTTATAGAAATAACTTTTCTTTCCGTTAATAAAGAGTTTATTATTTTTAAGGATCTATAGCACTTATCTGATATGCTGCTTGTATATTTCAAGGTCTTTTGAATAAATTAGAATATTATCGAGATAGATAATAACGAAATGATTTAGGTATTCCCGTAAGATGTAATGCATATATTCTTGAAAAGATATTAGGGCATTAGTAAGTCCGAATGGCATAATAAGGTATTTATAATGCCCATAGCATATTCTGAATGCTATTTTCCATTCGTATCTTTCCTTAATACGGATATATACGTATCCTTCTTATAAGTCGAGTATAGTAAACCAATTTGCGTTGCGAAGTCTATTGCATAATTCCTTTAATAATAGTAAAGGGTATCGATTCTTGATAGTAATATCGTTAAGCTGCCTATAATTCATATAGAGTCGTAATTTGCCATTTTTCTTTAGTATAAATAGGATCGGGTATTTTGCTAGTAAGTAGGATTTTCGGATAAATCCTTTTTTCAATTATTCGTTAATATATTCTCTAAGTATTTCGAGCCGTATTTTATTTAGTATGTAAATTTTCTGTATTTCTGGCTGTATTCCTGGTTTGAGTAGTATTTTATAATCGTAGGGTTTATATGCTGGGAGTTTTGTATCTCTTTTATTCTGGAAAATTTCCTTGAACTTTTGGTACTCTCTTAATACGTTCTTGAATTCCGGTCTTAGCCCGTTTTCTATATCCGCTATCTGTAAGAACAGAAAGTATCGTTTTGCTATTTTATTTTCGTTATTGATTTCCTTATAATTCTATAATTTATATATTAGAATTTTTGGGTATCGTTTATAGTTTGGAAAGAAATATCGATTCTCTTCTTGCAATATCTATTTTCGAAATCTTGGTTTATATCGAGCTTTGCAATTGCTTTAATATCTATTTACTAATTGCATTAACTTATTATTACTCTGTTCTATAAAGTTTAATTATTATATAGTCCTTCTCTATAAGCTATTAGTTTTTTCTGATTTGGAAGTAATATAAATACTCGTTTGAAAGCCTTTCGCTAGACTTTTTTCAGTAATTAAATTTCGCCTTGCGCCTTTAATTGTAACTATTTCTTGAATTATAGCATTATTCCAATAGATTTGGCTAGTAGTCCAATCGATTCGAAAGTTATATTCTTTAAGCCAAAGTAATCTTATAATTATATCGTATTTTGCCGTATCTGTAATATCGAAAATTAGGTTTAGCGCTTGTCTTTGGATCGAAACGGGTAAGTAATTAGTTTCCTTATTAATTATACTTTGGTTGTAATTAACCGGTTTTTTTTCTATAATGCATAGTATATATAAATTCTTTTTCTATTTCTATATAATTTGTGCCTTTTTAATGGTTTTTAGTAAAATGAAATTTCCTTATATGCTACTATCCAATAGTGCCTTATATATTCTTCTGTTAAGTTATACCGGTATCTTAATATGCTTCCAGCCTGCTATTGCTATTAGGCTTAAGGATTTTATAAGTCCGAATATCTGCTATCCTATTACAAGCATTTTTCGTTTTTTAAGGTTTCAAGGATTTATTCAGAGCTTTGAGTTGCTTGTCTTGCGAGCTTCTTAGCTTATTTTATGCTATATATATGCCTTTATTTGCTACGATTCTCGAAATCCATTCGTTAATGCTAAGCGTACAGTTTCTTGCTAGTATAGATTTCATATTTTTCCGTTAAGCATTCTTGCTATTTAACTTTCTTGTCAAGATAGTTTCGGGAAAAATTATCGGGCAATCCGATAAGTCCGAAATATCTATTTCGGTCGAATCTGATTCTATAGCGAAAGTCTTATTTTTCGTAAATTTCAATAACTAAGTATTAATCCTTTTATAGGAACTAATCATTTGCTATTTTGGCAGTAAAGTATTCTTTGCAATTATTATAAATGCAAGAGATCTATGCAATCTGATAATGCTGGAATGATTGCGTGCTAATCTTCTCGTTTTCGTATCTTCTATAAGCGTTATTTTGGAATCGGATATTCTTGAAAATTTTGTCAAGTATAAGTCCAAAAATGGCATATTCTGTATTTCCCGGAAGTTCGAAAGTTGCCTCTGATAGTAATTCTTAGGTATCTTCTTTATCCTTTGGGTTAAGAATAATAGGTTCTAATAGTTTGTTTGGTTATCGGTCCTAAAAAGTATTTTCGTCTTTTAGGGTATCTATTTCGTAATAATCTTGCTTTGCAATAGATTCAAATATTTATTCTATTTCTATATTGCTAATATCCTGCTATTATCCGGAATAGTCGTAAGTAATAAGCATTCTTCTTTCTATAAGGTAATTGATCCATTATTATTAAGGTTTGCGTTTTTAGTTTTGGGTTATTAAATAAACGTTATAATTAGCTTAAAGGCTTGATTTGTATATTTATAAGGGATATATAAGGTTATCTATATTCTGAATGCATTATTTCTTTAATTTATTCTTTTTGAAATTTGCAATGATTTTCCCAAGTTCTGAATCGTTATCGGGTAAGTAATCGTATTTGCTAGCAATCTTTTTTAATAAGTCCGTAAAGCAGTCGGATATAGCGTCCGTATTAATGCTTTTTATTGCTAATTGCTTTCTTCCTTTTGGCGCTCGTAAGAACTAATTCCTGCTTTCCTTATTTAAGAAATGCGTTAAGCAATAATTATCGTAATAAGCAATCCAGCTAAGGTTATTATGCTTTTTATTGGAGCCTAATGCTTGTTCCGAAAGGGTTTATTTAATAGGTAGTTTGTCCTTTCGTTACGTAATGTTAAGTATTCTTTCTGCAAGTTTTTAATTTTGACAGTTTTATTATAATTGCCGGTATTCTTTCGCTATATAGCCTGTTTTTCCGCAATTATAGCAATTGAATATACGGTTTTATCTTTTGCCGGGGCTTTTATATATAGCGTCCAGTTCTATAGGTCTAGCATATATAATGCCGTTCTGGGCTATATTTCGTTAATTTCTTTAATATTATCCGGTATACTAAAAGCGTCCGGTATTAGCTTGGAATTTTAATATAAACTATTTCTTAATACGCTATTAGCATTATTCGTAAAGATAATTATTAATCTTAATTGCTATACTAATATATTCGTTAAAGTTATCTGGGCAATCCAATTTATAAAATTTATCTTTTATATTATCTTTTAATCTTTTATAATACTAGTTTATAAGAAAGCCATTTTCGTAATCCAAATAAGCTATAATCCGTTAGAACTTAATAATATAATCGGCTGCTAATCCTACTTATCGAAGTTTTTCGAGCATTTGAATAGCCGTTCGTTATTTATTTGGATTACTAAATGTCTTAGCAAGGAATTTCTCGAAATTAGAATACTTCTTGAAAACCTCTTTAATTGCTTCGTTCTGGTTTATGCGGTTATTATCTATATAATTGCGGAAAGTAGGTTCCCATTACTGAAAGGCTATTCTTTCAAAGCAGCTTCCCGCGAAGACAATCTTGTCTACCTCATTGGTAAACTGAAGTCGGTAATGCTAAAAATAGGCTTTGCATTGGGTAAAGAAGGCCTGAAATTCTTCCCGTTTGCTATTATAAAGGCCTGGTTTATCGAGTTTGTAAGCCTTAGCCTGCTAAAAAGTGCTAAAGCGAGTAATTTCTGCTTTAATTTCAACCAATTATTAGTAAAGGGTCTGGTTTTGGGCCAGAAATTCCTCGTTAGTAGGGGGAAAGGTTGCAGGAAAGGCTTCTCTTTGAGAAAGTCCTGCCTGGGACGAAATGGGTATCTGCTAAAGAGCTATCGTATTTCCGTATTGCTAAAAGTAAATAATACTGAACCAGTCCTTAAGCAAGAATTATTAAAATATAATAAGCACCCAAATAGCACAAATATTTAATATATCAAGGGTTTATGCTAGGCAAGGGTAATATGCAATACAATTTACTTGTATACGGAAATACAATTCTGATAAAATTAGAAATATTTCTGAATATTTATTATCCGTATTGGATACTAGTTCGTAATGGAATTAATACTTAGATTGATAACTGAAAAGCAATTATGAAATCTATTTGACTATAAGAAATATTCAATCTTATATATCCAGCTTTTCAGTCCTGGATCACTATTGTTACCGTAATAATCGTAATATAGTTACCTCGATTACTGTAATATAGGTAATTAACCTTAACCCTTGATTATGTAATCCTGAATAGTCAAGTATCCTTACATAAGTAGGTTCCTTGCGTCGGATGTTGGATCCGTGCCACGTTGGTCCTAGATTTACTGATCCGGCCTGTTCTTGTAACTTGAACCGTTCTTGGTTTATAACATCTAACCTTCAATTATATAATCCAAATGCTTAGCATTCTTATATAAGAAGGTTTCTTTGCTTCGGATATTGAATTCGAGCTGCATTAATTCTAAATCTATTAAGCCGACCCGTTCTTATAACTTGAACCGTTCGTTAATTTATAATATATGCGATTAAAGACAGGCTGTGCAGCATTTCAAAAATAAATTGTATAAGAAAACACTCTTAATAATTGCATACGATTAAGGACGTATAATATAGTTATTTATATAGAAAATAAGAATATTGTATAAGAAAAGCGTTAACTTATAAACGAAGTAGCTTAAAGCGTTTTAATAGAGCAACTTTAATTTTTATAATATTATAATTTACATAGTTATTCCGAAGAACGGAAAAGCCATATCTCGAGAAACTTCTAGAGTTATTCTGAAAATAGTACATATTGGTATTTTTGGCTCGCTTTTATAACTATCGGGTGAAGTATTGAAACGCTGCTCTTTAAGTCGTCCTTTTGAACAGCCGAGCCCGTTAAAGGTCGTAAACGCCTCTTTTCAAGTGCACTACCCACTCGAAAAGCTTTGACGGCAGCAGCCACAAGCTGAGATACAGCGAGCCTGCCATGCCCCCACGCCAGATTTGACCGCGTCGACCGCCGATCGTATCCTTAACCAGATTCCTCGCCGTGACCTCAGCCGGCTCGTTATTTAAGTTCAATTCGCCCCGGCTCTGCATCGCAATAGTTTCCGCAATCGGTGCATACGGCGATCCCTCGGGTAGCTGGAACGGCGTGCTGTTGATATACATTTGCGTGCTGACTTGGCCCAACATGACCGTCAACACGCGCACCCCGAGAGGCTCTAGCTCGATGCGCAGGTTCTCTGATATCATTATTTCTGCTGCCTTGGCGCTGTTGTAAATACCTAATAGCTCTCTCAAGTCAGTCGTCTGTCACCATGACTTAGCCGTCTTCCTTTTTTGGGGTGGAGAGGGGAGGAGACGGTGTGGCTCACCTTGCCACGCCACAGTCGCTGCGCCCACGATGGAACAGATATTTACAACGGCGCCTTTGGACTTGAGCAGCAGCGGGGAGAAGACCTGGACCAGACTGAGCGTGCCCCAGACGTTCACGTCGTACGTCGCCTTCGCCTGGTCTATTGGCGTGTGAAGCAACGGCATGGTGAACCCGCTCCCAGCATTATTAACGAGTATATCGAGCGTCCCGCCTATCTTGTCTTGCACCGTCTCGAAACAAGCGTCAATGGACTCTTTTGACGTGGTATCCAGGGTTAAGATCTCGATGTTGTCGTTGTCACTGGCCAAGGAGCCTGCCTTGGCAAGATTGCGCAGCGTGGCAAAGACGTGGTAGCCTTTGTCGCAAAAGGCTTTGGCAAGGGCAGCACCCAAGCCGCCTTCGCTGCAGCCTGTAATCAGAACCGTTTTAAGAGCCATTCAGAAAACTGTCGTGTTTGCAGAAAGGGTGAGGAATAGGAGGAACAAGAACAGCGCGGCTGACTTATAGTGGGTCGCGAAAAGTCGGGGTAATTATATGCTCCACTCCAGCCATATAATTCGAAATGCTTGCATGCATAATCCTCCTCCTTTTTGTTTTCGCAATTTAACCCAAATAGCTTCAACAGGTTTATCTTTTATATCACTTCTGTTGTTTCAATGAAAAAAGAAAAAAAATACATACAGAATTCCCCCAAAATCTAGAAATAAAATTCTGATGTTGTATCTCCCGCGGACCATCTTATGCGGATGACCAGGCTGCTTGTGCGGCTGAACTATGGGCCGTGTCCGTGGGGCCATGACGAGGTTCGCGACGACGGACCAAAAGCAGGGAAGTGCAGGCTTTGTGGAGTGCACACCATGGATGGTGATCCTGTGCTCTTACGCAACTCAACTACCGGTGGTCTGGGCGGGAGCGTGTCTGCCGCCTAGAAAACGACCTCCCCTTTCGATCGACTCCCTTCGAATTCAAACTACGCCTTCTCAAATACACCCACCCGGGGACGCCCGAACACGCTAACTACTACCAAAGGTTCGAACATCTGTAAGTAACGAATGGTCGGCTCGTTCACGGAATGCTAGACCACGCGGGCGCCCCGGTGCACTTCCGCCTTAAAGAGACTGCAAATGTGATTGTACTGGCACCTTCATGGACTGGTGAGTCTCGTCCTCTTCCGTTCTCTTTGCAGACGGTGCATCGGATTGATTATAAGAGGCATCGGCTCCAATCCCTCGTAGAGCGCGTGCTACTGGTATTATTTATGGTCTAATTAGCCTGCTTTTGAGCCTTCTATACAGCCTTTATATTAGCAAACTTTAAATTCAGACTTAATTTAACCTTTTTTCATTTTCTAGCCCGTATTCCCTCAATCTGTATTTCTAGGCCTTGAATTCTCTAATGTATATTGGCTAATAGAGAATCTTTCAAGGTTTTGGCAAACCCTCTGAAAGTCTGTAATTCCTTGCTGAGCGAGAAACTAGGGTCCGGAAATGGTCCAGTTAAGCCTTCAAGTCTTTAGCCTTTCTGAGAGTCGAGAATATATATAATTGGCCTCTTGTCGAGGGCAAGAGGTTGACGTTCATTTGGCATAAGCGCTATAATGGCACGGAATGAGCTGCGGTCGCTAGCGATAATCCAAGCCGCGCTTTTCATCTCGTCGTTCATGCGTTTTAGGGGGGTCAACTTAAAGTCAGGAAAGAAGAAGAGAAGGATCCGTCCACAAGTAATACTCGCTCCCGTAGACTGACAAGGTGTGGGAGTTGTAAATACCAACTAACTTACAACTACTTGGGTGGGAACAGAAGAATACCAAGAGCTTAAGTGGCCTTTGGATCGACGAACTTTGTATAATAAGAGCAGCATAGGAGGGTTAACAAATCTAGCGCCTTGAGTGGGCGCCACCGCTGCGCGAAAAGGTAAAGATTTTATTGCAAGGCGGAATAAATAGCTTAAAAGAGCATATAAAGAATATACGAATTTCTAAAAATACGACGTAAGATTTAAAAACTAACGCTCAAATTTAGATTGTTATTTGCTTGCAAATTTTGATTTAGATTACCTCTTTATTATTTGTAAAAGTAGTTAGTTATATTAATAATTTTCTATAAGCAATATTTTTATTTAATAAGAATATATATGCAATTCGAACTTCTTTTTATAAAACTTACTTTATTTTAAATAGTTAAATTGCTTTAAAATTAATTAATTTGCTTAGAATACTTATTTAAAGGCTTTATTTTTTATATTACTAATTTGGTTTTAACTATAGCATTAAATCGAAATTTTTTATTATCTTTCCGGTTTTTATTATTGTAATTCTAATTGTCGAAATTTTTGTTTTCTAAATCTGAAAATACGGTTTTTATAGCCGTTTTAATATCGTTATAAGCGTCCAAGTTCTAAGCCGCGATAGTAATAGAAACGGGATTAAAGAAATCAGCTACTCTATCAGCATTGCTATCGGAAGTCTTAGCGCTGCAAAAAATGGCTAGTCGTCGCGCTGCCAGTTGTTGTGCTGCCAGTCGTTACGCTGCTAGTCGTCTCAGTGGGCACCTTTATGCTGCTCATCGCCGCGCTACTAGTCTTTGCGGAAGCTGACTTCGTGCTGGTTGTCTTCGCCTTAATGCTAGTAGTCTTCTTATTCGATTTAGCCCGGGCATTGAGATGCTTAAGGGCTAGTATACTCGCTATAGTATCGTAAGCATTGTCGTTAACGATATCGAAATCGCGGCTATATAAAGAGATAGAGAGATTAGCATTAATTCGACGTTTTTTTCTATACTAAAGACTATTATTTTTGAAAAGCTTATCTTACTAGTTATTGAAGCTTTGGAACGCGTTAATAATATTAGCAATCTCGGTGTCGGGTGACGTTACCATTATCATCGCTGCGACGTGTGATCTGGTCCAAACGCCTTCTCGCAGCCCTCCAATGCCTTCAAGTACATATCCTTAGCGTCTTCAGCTTGCCTTGATTACTGTAGAGGAGGCCCAGGTTGTTGACTGTATTAAGGGTCGACGTGTGGCCGGGTCTAAGCGCCTTCTGTTTCTGTTCCAATGGACCGCGTATACGGCACCCTGCACTTGCGGACATGTCTCCTTCCTTCCGTAGCCACAAAGAGCACATCTCCGCATGCGCTAAAAGCCGACGCTGAAGAGTCCAATAGTCTTTTGTTGTGGTTGGTGGCACTGAAGCCCCGACCACCGTTGCAGCTAACCACAAGAACTGGCTTCTTTCCGGTGATTGTTGTATGTGCGACGACCATCTATAGACGACCAGGTGTATAGCATAGCTGCCCCGGGTCCCCTCCTGCTCTTCAACCAGTGAGTAGCGGAATAATAACCTAATAGCTTCCGAGAACTGGAGCTCACTGCTTGCTATGCTCTGTAGCCACTCAGGCCAGGCATCTCCGGTTTTTTCGACCTGAAGTAGACCATACCAAAGATCGCGATTGCCCAAAAAAGTCCAGAGTTGAAGAAGGTTTGAAGCCCTGCCGTTCTGGATTGAAACTGCGTTGAGCGATAGCATCCACGTCGTTGCAATACTCTGGTCGTAATCGAGTAATATTTCGTGTTGTGACTGCATCAGCTCATCCTACTGCCGCTGATAATACTCAATGTATGAAATGATGGCAAGTCCAGTTTCACGTAGATATGAACCGGCTTGAGCTAATGCCAGTGGTAACCCGTCCAATAGATCAAACAGTTTCTTGCTTTCTACGCCTGTACCGCTATTAGTTACCTTTATTTCGAATCCGAGAGTACATACGAATTATCTTTCCCAATGTTCCATTTCAGCATTCAAATTATATATTAAGCATTCAGATTATTTCACAATAGCTGACTTATTAAATCGCAGTGCACCGGAAACCAGAGCCTCGATCTTCTATAATCCTCCATTAATATACTGATTGCTTAAGTTGCCACACCCCCTAACCGGCATACAGGGAATCCGGCACCCCTGGCACGCACACCGCCGTTTCCACCCTCCCCTATATATTCTTTATTTTCTCAACGAATTCTTATCGGAATTCCCTTTTTCTTTCAGATAACCTCGACCGATAGTTCAGGATGGCTTATACCGAAGATGAGATTCAACGAGCCATTCTTGCGGTCAGAAATGGCCAATCTTAGAAAGCCGCCTCTTCCGAATACGGAATTCCAAAGGCTACTTTTCAAAGTCGCCTAGCAAGCGCTATATCGAGAATAATAAGCTACGAAATAAGCCAAAGGCTCTCTGCTATTCAGGAAAGAGAACTAGCTTTTTGGGCAATTGGCCAGGCTATTATAGGCTTTGCTCTTACTTATCAAGAACTTAAAGCTTTTGCTTAACGAATTCTCGCGATTAAAGGCGATCCTTAGCCTTTTGGGAAGAACTGGTTAACGAATTTTCTATAGCGAAATCCGATCCTTAAGACTCAGAAAGCCAGGCGAATTGCTTCAGATCGAATTAACGGAGCTATAATTAAGGTAATTCGGTTTTGAATCCGAATTTTTGCTTAATAAGCAATAAATTTGATAAAACTAGCTAATAGGTAGAATATAGATAAAGCTGGAATAATGGAAGGCTAAGGCGAAAACGGCTTGGTTCTCAGAAGCTTTTATAATTATTCGATATAGAAAAAATAGCCTGGATTGCAAGTTTGGATTTCGTTTCTCGAATGCATATTGGCCTAAAGCAATTATTTATTTCCTTTAATAATATATAAAAAGAAAATAGTCTAGCAATAATAATTTCCTTTCGATATAAAACTTTTCAGAGCCTGGCAATTTACTGCTATTAATAATAGCTAGACAAATAATACTATAGCTTTTAAATAGCTAGAAAAGATTTTTATTCCGGCTAGCTAGCTAAAAGATTAAATAGAAATAAGACTATTAATTTTAAATAGCTACGGAAGCTATATAATAAAATAATTTATATAGCTTTATTTCCTAAATAATATCAAACTAATTTACCTATTTCTTTATACTTTATATATTCTTTAACCTTTCGATCTAAAGATATTTTCGTTTTTGAAAAGGGCATATAGAAAAAGGGTTAATCTTCTAAATTAAAGCGATTCGAATATAGCTAGCAAACGAATATTTTTCGAAAACTATTGCTTAGCTCGTATTAATAGCTTTTCCAAGCAAAATATTCAGTTAAGGTAGAAAGCTACTGGTCTATAGCCAGTCTCTGAAATAAAACTTTTAATAAGCCCTTTAATTATTTCGATTTCCAGCTAACTACTTCCTAGCTAGTTAATATTAGATTAGATAGCTTTGCCGGCTTCTGAAGATTGTTTGCTAGCAATTTCGAACTACCCAGATAAATATTCGACCCCCAGGAAGATTACGGAATTCAAAGCTCAGATTCGCGAAATTCAAAAGCTAATAAAGCCCATACTAATATGCCGAACTCTTTTCAAAAAGATAATCAAAGGGTAGGAAGAAAAAGATATAGTACAAGTGAGGGATTAGCGAAAAATTCAAATCCTAAAGGCTCGAAATGCTGCTAGACGACTGTCGAAAAGAAGGAAGGTTGATATTAATCCGAATTCAAAATTTGTTAATATCGAGGCTATCCAGAAGGCGCAAATTGCGGCGGATCGTAACGGGGATACTATAGGCGAAAAGAGCGAAAGTGAAATACCTGTGGCTGAAGAGGATTATATTATAGTGGCTTAGATAGTTGAAATATAAAGGAATGAAATATATGTGTGAAATTCTGGGGGGGTTGCCAGGGGTGCCGGATTCCCTGTGTGCCGGTTAGGGGGTGTGGCAACTTATATCGTACGTCTCTCACGCATACTGACTATGCTTTCATTCTTGCTCAGTAGCGTGTCCTTCCACATTAACATCCACCGCTAGATCCCGTGGGCTTGAAACCCGAGGCTCAGAGACCTCGCGTAGCGCGCTGACGTAACCTATGATTACAAGCTCCACGGGTGTAGCAGAGCCGGCAGGCAGGGTTCTGCGGGTCCTGCAGTTGTTAAAGGCCCTGTGGCCTCTGCTATTTCTTCGGCCTGGTAAGGTGTAATCCTGGAAACCTTTCTCTTCCTCCTCTTTGGATTCATTAACGCTAAGAAACATGGCACTTCCGAGTCCACTTAGACGATTTTTACGCAGGTCTACTATGTGCAGCCTTGCTCAGACTCCGAAACTGGCTGTTATCGATGACTATCTCAACACATCAGCCCCTCACTTTGCAGCCATTCCCTCTGTTCAACTTCAAATCACCACCTTCAACGATACTATCGTGCCATCCGATGAAGATTCAAACGCCCGTCTGGTGAGACGCCTGCACCCATTCACCCTGGTGTCAAGCATGCGTGAGCGTACCGCCTTTCCCGGCTCGCTCCTCCGCAGCCTACCTAATTTGAAAGTCCTGCTCGCAACAGGCACACAATTTGAGGCCTTCGACCTCGCCGTCGCCCGCGAGCTGGGTATTGCTGTTGTAGCTGCCCCCGGACTCGGTCGGTCTGATGGCTCTGGGCCTCGGCGCCCAGATATCCGGAACGGCGGGGCGCACCCTACTACACAACACGCATGGGCTCTCATTTTGGCCTTGGCACGGAACATCGCCGTCGATGACGCAGTGCTCAAAACACCCGGATCCTTGTCAAGCAACATGACGACTCCATTGGCTTGGCAGTCTGGGCTGGCCACGGGACTTACAGGACTGACTCTCGGCGTCGTTGGACTGGGCCGGCTCGGCGCGGCGGTGGCGCGCATTGGTCATCTGGCTTGGGGCATGCGCATCGTATGCTGGAGTAGAAACCTCACACAGGATAAAGCGGATGATATGGCTATCCGGCTTGGATTGTCACCCGATGCAGGACCAGGCGGTACAAAGACTTTCCATGTCGTGGACAAGGCGGAGCTCTTCAGCATTGCTGACGTCGTGACCGTGCACTACGTCCTGAGTGAGCTCTCACGAGGTTTAATAGGAGCTCTGGACCTTGCCAGAATGAAGCCTTCAGCCTTGTTGGTGAACACAGCCCGTGGCCCGCTGGTCGACCAGGATGCACTCGTGGATGTTCTGGAGAGGGGTAAGATCCGCGGCGCTGCGATAGACGTGTTTGATATCGAGCCACTACCGCGTGACAGTCCCTGGAGGAGAGCCAACTATTGGGGCAAGAATGGTCGCTCGAACGTCTTGACAACTCCACACATGGTACGTCCCGAATCTTTCAAGCCTGACGTCGGCCGAGGCGCCTGACCTCAGGCTCGGCCGAGAGCACGGGTTCCTTATAGACCTTTCTCAGTAACGACTAGCCACATATGCCTTTATTTGAGATGTCTCGCTAATCGAGACGGAACAGGGCTATGCAGACGAGGCGTTGATGAATACTTGGTACGCAGAGACGGCCGAGAATGTTGAGCGCTGGCTTGAGGGGAGAGAATTACTGCATCGTATTGCATAAAGTTGATTGATACATAAATGAATATCAACAAATGTCGCAAACTCCACCAAGGTTTATGATTCCTTACGGTTCTAGTCAAGACTCTTAATATTCTTTGATATCTAACACTGCCCCCGTGCTTGCGTCGCCTTCTTGGCCTTCTTCTCAGCGAGACGAACTCTTCGTTCCTCTCTCCACCGCGGCCCATGCCGCGTAACAACGCCCAACATCGGACTAAGCACAACGCAGACCAGGCCAACAAATGTATACGCCCACCCCACACCCATGGCCCGGATCATGGGTTCAATGACAGCTGACCCGCCAGCGGCCATCAAGCATCGGGTCAGGTTGTTGGCAGCGCTGGCCGTCGATGGCGAGTTGGGGTAAAGATCAACCAGAAGTAGGTTCATGCTATTGTAGCAGGCAGTTAAGAACAGCGCCATGGTAAATGTCAGCACTAGGGGCGCCGCGAGTTGTGTTTGCGTCTGCACAGCCCAGCCGAAACCGACCGTTGCAGCTGCTCCAACGTAAACCAGCGGCCACACGATGTCGATGCGGGCGCGCTCGATCGGAAACTTGGCGAGATCATCACCACGCTTCTTGTCGACGGTGAAGCCATTGATACGGGCGACGCGAGCGTAATTCCAATCTTGTAAATGACCATTGGCAAGGATGGATAAGGCGGCGCCGACGCCGAAAGGCCTGCGAGTCACGACTCTTCCATCAGCATTTGAGTCGACGGTCAGATAGCTCATCTGGTGGGATAGTATTCATTTAAAAGCACGGAAAATATGTAAACAATGGCTGAGACTTACACATAGCACAGACCGATCTGCAAGGTATTAAGGTGGTATACCTCCGACAATAGAGTGGAGAGATTGGCTGTAACGGTGTACCACGACGCATATATGATGGCATTGTAGAGCAAAATCACCGAGCAGTCCTTCTCCCCGATGATTCGGAGAGCTTTGAGTGGGTTTGGGAACCTCAGACTGGTCTTGGGCGCTGGCGCCAACATTTGCTCCGGCTCTGTTGCTATGGCCTTGCGTCTTGCAAACTCGTTCAAACCTGAACGACTCCACCATGCGGTGGGCGGGATTGAGCCGTTGCCGACCACCTTGCGTGCTGTTTCTGGAACGGAGATGGCGAACACAACGAGATACGTGCCGCCACACTAGCGAGATCATTAATCAATGCTCAAGGCCTCTGTCAGTGAGCGGAAGACTTGCTATGACTAAAAACCTGTATCGGTATACTACAACTCAGCAAGGTGTAATTTCCTTAATTAATGTATTTACGAAGACACATACCAGAAAATCGACCTCCAGCCTAGGTACTCAGCCAGGACACCCCCAAGAATAGGCCCTAATCCATAATCAATCTTAGCAACTAATAATTTAGTCGTTGAAGAAGGGCTAGAAAAGCATTTGTGGATCCTAGCATACCAAGAGCAGGACCCAACTATTCATTTGTAAGCATTAGAACATCAGTCGGGAACAGAGAACGCACCATGATACCACTCTGAGCAGCCCCCATATATTTACCCCGCTCAGAAGTGGTTGATATATCTGAAATGACGCCGCTATTCAAAGCGTACATGCCTCCGGAGCCAGAACTCTATAATCAGTTTGCGTCAATCAAAAAGCCACGCCTGAGATAAGTAAACCACGAAGACTTCTATATTGAGGCGACTTGAATAGTCGCGCATGTGGGGTACGCTTTTTCCTTACCTGTAGGCATCGGAGGACAAAAAGGGCAGCATAGGATGACTGTGTAGCCAGTCCAACATTGGCAGCAACGTAAATAATGAACGAGATGAGATATGCTGGTCTCCGACCAGCCATATCGGCGAGGTCACCATAGAAGGCAGGGGCTAAGCCTTGAAAGATCAGAAAGGCTGTGACGGTCAGATTCATCAGCGTAGTCGATACATTCAGATAGGCGGCTAGCTTCGGGATGCTGGGGAGATATGTATTGGCTGATAGCGGAGAGAAGAAGCCACCGAAACCGGACATGAAGACGATGAAATTCTTCTGATGCCGTGTGTAGATTGAGTATAAAGGCTGCTGCATGCGCTCGCTTCGTATCGGATTCTGAGCCCGGACTAAGGTATCGTCAGCAGTATGGAGGCGGATATCCTTATCAGCATCAGAGCAACTTGACGGTTCCGAGGATTCTATGATGGGCTTCTCCGTGAAGGGGCCTTCATTGGTATTGACGAAATCAGACATTGTAGTAGGGAGACGTTCGATGGACAAGCTCGTGGTGTTCAAAATAGATTGAGATCGGAGAGACACACGTTGCACAGACGATACTTCTGGCAGGGCTTAGGGAGTTGGCTCGTGGTTTACATGCAACACGGAAGAAGTCATTGCGTCGGTAGGCTATCATGATACAAGGCTTTACTAATCATCCTGCGATCTGAGCCACCATCATCCAAATACAAGAAATTATGGGGTCTGCGCAGACCGCCATTCTCCAACAGAATCTCCCACGAGGTTTCAGCAGAAGATCAGATTAGTCGGGATCACTCTACGACTTGCCTGTTTTGCGAAATGCACATTGGGCCGCGGAAGTCCGGCAAGTGGAGACATGCTCCCGACGATGTTCTCATCGGGCACTTGCAACCCTTGCATTCATACCCTTCACTTGAATGCCCCAATCTCGCTTTGTGTTTTCATTTTGTCAAGGGCACACTTACGAGCATAGAGTTCGAAAGGGCTATTTGTTCAAGTCTTTGAAAAAGGCATGTCGAACAAAGTGAACTTGACAAATTGTAAATATTATACTGTCTTTATCTTCTCAGCAACAGTAGGATCCTTTGAAAAATTATTGCCCAATTGTATCTTTCTTTGTCGCAATGCTCAGGTCCATTATGCTCCCAGCCACTGGGTTCAATGCTTCTGTTATCTTTGGATGCAACCTTGGGCTCGGAATATATGCAGGATGATGGCTTGGAAGGATGCAGTTATCACATCAGTGCCTTCAAAGGGAAAGGATAAGCATTGCGATTGATGACCGCATGCTTATGAATCCGTCTTAGAGATCTTAGTGATAAGACAATACATGAATGTGAAACTATCAGATCTTTAGGTAGTCATTTGTTACGTCGAATATTTCTGTCACCTTTGAATGCAACCTTGGATTTGGAATATATGCAGGATGATAACTTGGAAGGATGCAGTCATTATACCAGTTCCTTCAAATGGAAGGTATGAATGCAGCGATTGATAATCTCATGCTCATGACTTGATCTTGGAAAGCTCAGTGGTTAGACAATGCATGAAGGTGAAACTATTAGATGATTTTAGGTAGTCATACGTTCATTGGTTGATATGCGTATTATGCAGGCTTCCTGTAGAGAATGAATCTTTCTTAAGCCGTTCAGATAGTATGACCTCTAACAGGCATTATTCTTGACATCCCTCCGATTTCACTCCATTATGATCTGTATTCGAATCTGCTGTATCTGTTAGCCCTGCTGAACCTTAACTACGCACCGTCGGATTCGAGTCAACATGATGTCTAAGGGTATTCGGTCCTCTCGGTCCCTGTCTGCACAGGCTCGGGCAGCTATCACAGGAGTTCAAGCGATGAATCAGAGCCGGAGTCATGCTACAGCAGCCCCGGAGCAGGCTTCTTCTAGGTTGAACTCCGGATTGCCGCCTGTTGAGACCTGGATGAGGACTCAACCATTCGAGCATGCGCCATGGACAAGGCCAGCCCAGACGAAAGGAACGATACGGTTTCTAGGTCCAACTCTGGACGGGAAGCCTGCATTTTTGAACTTCAAGAAGGGTCAGGAGCATCAGACCAACTTTGGTCAGAGCCTGGAGCGCGTCGTGGATATAACTGATCTACGACATTTTGAACCGCGCACAACACTAAGTATCGAGGGGGTGGAATGGGTTCATCACCCCTCCTGTCTGTCAGAAGACCGATTGCTCAAAGATTCCGGCGAGGTTGAGGCCTTCGTCCGCGGTCGGTACTTCGAGGAATGTGCCGCTCTAGTCAAGGAACGTACCGGGGCTGTCAAGGTCATTCCATACAACTATCGTCATCGACGTATTGAGCAGGTAAGTTTTGTTTCTCCATCCTGAGTAAAATCTCTTCCATCTACCGAATCATTACCGAACGCAAAAGTGCGTACGCTTATATATCGCTACACCACTGCAGAATACGAACCTCTCGGATCCGTACAAGTTCTCCAGCAAACCTCTTCCCAATTTCCATATGGATAACGACGCGGAAACAGCAGAAGTCAACCTTCGTCGCGTTCTTGGTGATGAGGAGGCTTCGAAATGGCTCAAAAACCGCTGGGCCATAGTAAATGTATGGCGCCCGGTCGGCGACGTCGTACGCCAATGGCCGTTAGCCCTAGTCGACTCTCGTACCGTCATATATGATCGCGATACCAGCCCCATCTACACGTTGAACAATTACAAGACGCACTTCACAGCTCTAAAGCCCCAGCCCCATTTTAGATTCTACTACGTCAGCAACCTAGCACCCGACGAAGCATTGCTTTTCGTTGATTTTGATTCGTCCCACGCTCAGGCTACTGGCGAAGAACGCACTGTTGTTGGTATGGCGCACGGAGCTTTCGAGGATCACGGTGCGCCCGAGAAATATCCACGGCGTCGGTCCATCGAGGTACGATCACTAGTGCTCTACGATAATTAAGTGGGTAAGCGCGGAGATTTTACTAGGGTAGATATAGTGATCACGAACCAAAGTTCTTTGTTGCTTCAACTTTATCTTCTGCATCCACAGTTATCCTGGTGTGACAGTGAATCCGAGGAAGTCGACTTTCTATATATTGAAATGGCAATTTTCGGGTTGAATCGAACATTTTAAAGTATCCTGGAGCGCCTTAATAACCAAAGTGACATGCTTTTGATATTAAGGGTTTTCGGGTAGATAAGGATGTTATCTAGATATGCAACGCAAATGACATCGAGATATTCCCTTAGATCGTGGTTAATCTTTTTCCTGGAAGGATGCCGATGCATTGGTAAGTCCAAATAGCATAACAAGGTATTCATAATGCCTATAGCGTATTCTGAACTCTGTCTTCCATTCGTATCCTTCTTTGATGCGGATGTGCGCGTACGCGTACATAAGGTCAAGCGCTGTAAACTATCGTGCGCCTCGTAGTCTACCCCTGATTTCCTTTGCTAGCAGTAGTGGATATCGGTTTTTGATTGTAACAGTTAAAGTGAGGATTGACTAGGATCTCGCCTGTTTCTCTCCGGTCGCCGTGGACTCGAGATCAGGTGCTGCTGACACTATTCGTATTCTAAGCAAGTTCTTTTTCAATCACGATGCACTGCGCGGACTTTTCCAATTGCCGAGCAAAGACTGGAATCCTGCGGAGTATTCCGGTTAGGCATTTGCTCGCGTGAACAGAGCAGAAACAAAACAAGAGCTGGAGAGGGCTGCAAGGCAGAATTGTCCCTACTGGAACTGCACACGATGGCAGAGCACATTGAGAAGATTCAGGTCATGAAGTACGCGCAAGTTGCCGACTGGTCAAGTCAGCAGGCCAGAGACTGACGGTAAGGCCACTGCTCCATCCCGCGAGGCGGACGCGGAGGACGTGGACGCGGTGGCTGCAACGGTCGAGGAGGAGGAACAACTTCCCAAGGAGGCCGGCGCAGCGTTTGGTCTTCGTCCCGACCCATCGGTGTCGTGCTCATCCAGGGTTTTTGACGGGATAACTTCGAGACCGGCCTTCGTGGTAGGCGATTAGGCCTGGTCGAGCAGAGATCCGTATCGAGCTCGTTTGCCCCGAGGCAGTCACTCCACAGCTCATTGCATCACCCCTCGAAGTTCCTCGAGCTTCTCCTTGCTCATAGCAGCTGGCTCACTATAGCAGACCCCCGTATGCTGTCGGGCTAAAAGGCATACTGTGTGGACGACATGGGCTGCGTCAAGTAGCAATGTGTAGTGCCCTCTTCCTTTACAGAGACTTGGTGTCGCAGCTAGGAGGTGACCTATTATGCGACAGATTCCTCCCTTGTTTTCAGTTCTGTCTTCGCTCTTCGTTCGGCACGGATTGATAGCACGAGCATCGGATTACTGAAAAGACGTGTTAATGCTGATACCGTCATTCATAAATATTGGAAAGGTGGTAGCATGAAAGGTGGTGTGCATTTGTCTCGGCGACAGATGACTGATAAGGGTAGCACGGAAACTTTCGATGCAGATGATTATCGCCATCTGTCTTTTCTTTTCACTTCTTACTTTCAATTCTCTGAGCTTCTCGAGTTCCGGTCTGTGCCAAGCAAAATTCCTTTTTGAGCCCGAGACCGCAAGACAGTATCATAGCCAGGTATTAATAATACACTAATTTGGAGCTCAAAATTTGCCTATTTTGCTCACCTCGACTTCCAAAGATCATATGGGCCCGGATTGAAAGCCATAAAATAATACCAACATTTCAATGGCCGAATCGCCGTCAAACAGCGGGGCGGAGGCCCAGCCTATCAGCCCAACCCGCCTACAGACGAGCAATCTACAGACGAACAGTTCACAGACGAGCAGTCCTATCCACTTTGCCACCTTCTCCGCGGCCAATACCGCCACCGTCCACCTCCTAACGACAATCAAGGCCTACTCCTCGCCCGATTCCTACCTATCCCGATGTCTCATCAGCACAGACGAGAATATTGGCTACCATCTAGAACTTGCCAAGTCTTCGGACGATGCCCCTAGGCCCGGTTCTTGGCGACCGTCGGGTCCGTGGAGGATCGGCTGTGGTTAGAATAGGGTCAGACCCGAGGAGCCGAATGATATCGGCGTCGACTTTCTCCTCTGCCCGCCGGACGGGCCAGGCGCTCGATCGGCCCGCCAGTCCATCGCCCCGGTCCACGCGAGCATTCACTTTCACCCCGAATCCGGCGTCCTCATGCTGCGCAGATTGAACAAACACCCAATCATATACAGAGGCGGCGGCGGTAATAACGGCGATATGGTCTTCTTCAAGAACCGGCCCTTTAAGACTTGCGTGCTTTTGCAAAGGCGGAACCGGCTGGTCTTGGGTGAATACGAATTCTCT
Source organism: Chrysoporthe puriensis (assembly GCA_015678955.1). Lineage (NCBI taxonomy): Eukaryota > Fungi > Ascomycota > Sordariomycetes > Diaporthales > Cryphonectriaceae > Chrysoporthe > Chrysoporthe puriensis. The sequence continues at coordinate 3,361,382 of CP064905.1, read as the reverse complement.
CTCGATTTCGTGTGTCGCAGATCGGAGGAAGCCGAGGCCCAGGACGACATCACGGAAGATGGCAGTCTCCTCGAGGGGCGTTCCCCTGGCGTCCCTTTTGGGGGCAGAGGTTAACATTAGCATGCTAGGGCCGCGGTTGAGCGAAGACCTTACCCCCTAGTTCATACAAGGTCTGGCACGCTTCAACAACCAACATACCATAACAATCGTGACCATAACACAGCCACGGAAGTTCTGCTGGAACGAAGCGTTCCGGGCAAGTCTGCAACTCTGGCCTGGTTACCTCTAAGCCACCTATTGCCACTAACATGGTGAACTAGGACTGCTTCGACGTCATCAAGTCACAGGGAGCCTGCCTCCTCCCTCCGCCCCAGTCTGGGAGGAACACGAGGTCGAGGACCTCGCTGCCAAGCTCACCCAGGAGCTGATCATCTTCCTCGGGATCGTCCAGCCGGTCAGCCGCGCACCCTGCTTAGCACAACGTAGCCCGCGGCCCAGCCAAGCAGTGCTCTCTCTAGCATGCCGTCAGCTAATACACACTGTGCGCGCGCCCTGTCAAATCACCACACACCACCACCGTCGTGTCATCAACCACCACCATCACCCCCACGAGATTGGCAGGTCCCCGACTTCCCCGGGACCGCCTCCCAAGGAACAAGAGAACGGACAAGAAGAAAGATACAACCAAACACTTACACCACGAAGCCGCCAAGAAGGAGGTATATTTCCTTTAATATCCAAGGTTGGGGGGGGGGGTAATGACATGTCAGGCCGGCCATGTTAACGCAGGGGATATGCCGGTATCTGTCCGATCAGCTTGCCTCTCGAACACCCCTCGTCGTCCCCCGGTATTCGCCGCTACTTGAGCAGCGCAAGCGGAAGGTAACGACGATCAGGCGGGAGACGATCTATAAATATTTGTTATGAACCAACGAAGGGTTCAGGTCGCAGGAACAGGCCGGATCTGTGGATCCAGGATCAACGTGGCCCGGATCCAACATCCGCGGCACGGAACCCACTTATGTAAGAATGCCAGGCATTCAGGATTATAATATTCCTACAGCCAACGCAAGGTTGCCAGCCCTAGGCAAAGCTTCGAGAGCTCAGATTGCCAGGGCACTGCCGATATAGCGAAAATCGCGAGCGATTTCGAGCTCAAGCTCAAGAACCGAATGGCGCCTGGCCTGCCAAATAACGCGGGCCGAAACCACGCGTCGCCTACGGCGTCCCGCGGTTTTCGCCGGCCCGCGTTCGCAGGCGCCATTCTGGTTCTCTCGCCGTCTGCGCATCTGGGCTGGCTGGGCTGGCTAGGCTGGCTGGGCTGGCTGGGCTGGCTGGGCTGGCTGGGCTAGCCGGTAGAGGCTCCTTTTTAAGCGGCTTAACCTCTAGCATTTATCCGCAGATAGTGCTTAGACGGAAGATTCTTCTGCGCCGAGCATACAGACAGACAGCCTGCCGGCCTTCCAGGCTTGCCAGCCTGGAAGGCTTGTCGGCCTGGAGGGCTTGCTGGCCTGGCCGGTATAGAAATAGGCTATCTAGTAGAGGCTCCTTTTTAAGCGGCTTAACCTCTAGCATTTATCCGCAAATAGTGCTTAAACGGAGGATTCTTTTGCGCCGAGCGTACGGATAGAGAGCTTGTCGGTCTGGAGGGCTTGTCGGTCTGGAAGGCTCGTCGGTCTGTTTTCGCTCTGACCGATATAGAAACAGGCTATCCAGTAGAGGCTTTTCTTTAAGCGGCTTAACCTCTAGCATTTATTCGCAGATAATGCTTAAATGGAAGATTCTTCTGCGCCGAGCGTACGGAAAGAGGGCTTATTAATCTATTTTCGCTCTAACCGATATAGAAATAAGCTATCCAGTAAAGGCTCTTCTTTAAGCGGCTTAACTTTTAGCATTTATCCGCAAATAGTATTTAGACGGAAGATTCTTTTGCGCTAAGCGTACGGAAAGAGGGCTTGTCGGTCTATTTTCGCTCTAGCCGATATAGAAATAGGCTATTTAATAAAGGCTTTTCTTTAAGCGGCTTAACTTCTAGCATTTATCTGCAAATAGTATTTAGATAGAAGATTTTTCTGTGCCGAACATACAGATAGAAGGCCTGTCGGTCTGGAAGGCTTATCAGTTTAGAAGAACTTATTAAAAAAAACGTTAGCCGGAATCCTTAGCAAAGATATATAAACCCAGTTTACGGCTATTAATATAAGCCGGCTAGAGAAAATAGAATTTATTATCAGTATTTATTATTAGTATTTGCTATTTATCGCTCTTCCTTATCTTATATAACTTATACGTTACGACAGACTTAGTCTGCTATCTTTGCTGCTGCCATTTCGCCCTAAGGGCGCCGGAATATTTCGAGGCCGAAAGGCTGCTCGAAAAAGATACTATTTAGGGATTTCACCCGAAATAGGGCTATATATATTAAGCCAGGCTAGAATTCCTTCTTAGCAATATTCAGGATAATATGATTAATAGTAAAGCTTTACGACTTATAAACCGTAATAGCGTACGAAATAAAAAAAGGAAATTGGACTCGTTCGCATTCGATATTTCGATATACGAACTGCCGGCTAGATCTGAAAATAAGTATTAAGGCGCGGCTATTCTCGCTCTAATAGATAGAAGGTCCCGAATATCTATAGCTATTAGCAGCCTTTTTACGAAAATTAAGGGGGAAAAATACTTACTTGTCGAAATAAATAAAAACGATATAAAGGCTCGTTTCCTGCTAGTTTACGCTTTCTTTCCAAACTAGCTTCTTAACGGTATTAAAAGCATTATTAACCAAGCTTTAGGGCGTATAGAGATTTTCGGAAAAAAGGATTTGGGCGTTATATAATAAACTCCTAAATAGCACAAATACCTGGTATGTTAAAGGTTTATGCTAGGCAAGGATAATATGCAGTACAATCTACTTATATACGGAAATATAGTTTAAAAGGTTTTCTGATCAGTAATGAATATTTACTATCCAATGCTGGATACTATTCTGAATTCGATATTTAGAGAAGTATTTAAATTGATAACTGAAAAGCAATTATGAAATCTATCCTGACAGTAAGAAATATCCAATCTTATATATCCAGCTTTTCAGTCCTGGGTTATTATAGGACAAAAGTAATTATAAATCCATTTATAACCATTTCTGATTACTGATAACCCTAACCCTGGATTATATAATCCTGAATGCCTGGCATTCTTATATAAGTGGGTTCTATGCTACGGATATTGGATCCGGGCCATATCGGTCCTGGATTTATAGATCCGGCTTATTCTTGTAACCTGAATTATTTATTGGTTTATAACATTATCTCTTTCCTTGTAATCTTTATCCCTAAAGATTTTCCGTAAGTAGTCCTGCCTGATATTCTTATTTCGGATCGTGCTTTCCTGATTCGTTATGAATAGGGTTTCGAAAAAGCGTCCTGCCAAGAATCTTGCAACTTTATCTCGAGGTCGATTGGCTATTCTGGAACGTTTTTCTTTTATTGAACGTTACGGTTACGAAATTATGCCGTATTCTTTTTGCTTGGAAAAAGGAATAGTTTATCGTATAGCTAATAGGATCTAGCATTATGCTTAGTATATTAAGGCTAGTTATATCTGTAATATATTACGGGTGCCAATTTCTTCCTGTAAGTTTCTTTCCCTTTATTTTCTGTTTGTCTTGCTAATTTTTCCAGTTTCCCGTATAACCGACAAGTTGACTCGTTTGGATAGTTATAAAGCCGAAAAGGAAGCTTATCTATAAGCTTAGCAGGAAGAGCTGGCTTCCTTGATCTTTCGTTAATAGGCCCAGATTATTAAATCTTTGGCTCGCTTATTTTGCCTGAAGAAGCAAAAGCGGTTTCTTTACAAAAAGGGAATTCGTTTAGTGAATAAGGGCTTTGCTAAGGAAGAGCGTAAGCGGGCGGCGGAGGCGGTGCGTGAGGTTGCAGCTGCTCTCGAGCCTTTTGACTGGAATTCCGTAAATATGGGTAATGCTATTGTGGATTGGTCTGGTTTTATAGATTTTGCTGCGTCCGAAGCTCGTTTCGGATCGGAATGTAATTCTAATGCCGTTAGTCCTTCAGGATTTTCGTAATAGCTTAATTGAAAGGTATTAATAGTTTTCCTGTTTTGAGCTTATCGGCTAAGAAGTAATTTTGGATTGCTTCGGTAGAATGCTCGAGGTTGTCCTATAGTTTCTATATATTCTCGCTATAATTGAAATCTTTCTATTTGATTAGGAATTCGATTGTCCTATTATGGGCGGGTCTGCTGTCCCTAAAAACACCATACATGCTCCCTATATAGCCCGTAAGGCTAAACGGGGAGGCGAGCGAGAATAGAGCTCTCCTAATAGAGGGGTTATCAAACGAACGGTAATGGGATACGATAGATATAATAAAAAAGACCCAGAACTATCCCTATACTCTAATTAGAGCAGAACGGACAGAACTAGGCCCTCTTAAGGAATAGCAAGGCAGAAAATGAATAAGTTGCGAATTAGGATTTTTGAAGGGAAAATATATTGATTCATATCTGGCCATACGATACTTCCTTCTCCTCAAAAGGACGAGAGAGAACGGCACGACCTATATATATATATCTGGGGCCCTAATTGGAGTCCGAAAAATAATACGGATATTAAATCCGGCTTAGAATCAGAATAAGAATCCCTATTCCCTACGATATACCTTCCCTAGCAAACCGAATAGGAAGGAACCTGTCGGTTTGCTAGTATATAAGCGTAAGAACAGCCAGGATATTAATACTATGCTCTGATTAGTTACAAGAAGGAAAGAGAAATATATTCTGAAATATATATCAGTCCAAAGAAAGAAAAGAAATTATCGGTTCAAAGGAAATATCTTATAAATCTACCGTATCAAATACCTTATAGCTATTATTAGTGCTACGTAACCATTTTAGAGCAATTGCAAAGAAATGAATTAAGGAAATAAATTAAAGAGATTACTTAGCAAACCATTTTGACTATTATTTCTATCTTATTTCCTTGCCTTTCCTACTGCCCGTACCAGATCCGGATAGTTTACCGACAGCCCTAGCTATATTGCGTTTATCAGCCCGGGCATCCCGTATTGCATTTTGATTACGGATAGGACCTTTTTCCTTTTCAATCGCTTTATCGATAATGGCTTGCTATCCTTTAAAAGAAAATATAGTTATAAGAAAGATAGAATCGACAGGTAACGGAAAAGGTTCGTAAATAACAGAGCGTATAAGGATTAACGAGCGTAAAAAGCTGGATTTAGCTCGAAAGGGCGATTGTAATTGAAAATAGGCGGCAGTAGCTTTATCTTCCTCGTTAATCAAACCTTGAATAATAAGCTATTCTGACAGATATGCGGCTATATTTGCAATACTATTCAATTATCGCTAGCTTTTATTATTTTCTATAGGTTTATATTAAAATATTTCGTAAGCTTCGATCAGAAACCCTTTTTTTACCCAGTAAGAATTCGGGAAAAGAAGTTCTGTATCCGATCCTTCCAGGCCGATCTGAAAGATAATAGGGTACCGGATTTTCCGATAAGAGCTATTAGGGCAATAGATCTCTAGCTCAATTCTGATTAATGAAATGAATTAAGCAATTAGGTATTGATATAAGCCCTGATTATTGCTAACCCGAAGGTTGATAAATCTCGATTATTTCCAGAAAGCAGAATTAGTCCAGACTTTATTGAAATATTATTAGTTTTCGCTTTCCCGAATAGCCATAATTAGGTTGGCTATAGCATAGAATCTATATTCCCAATCCTTATATTATTCGTTTAGCCGGGGTTTGATAAATCGATAATTATATTTTGGCAATAAAATTCCAAAATCTCTTAATATTGCCTTAGCTGCTTCGGTTATATTTCGGTAGATTTATATTCGAGCAGGCCGATTAGATGCTTTAAGGATAATAGCATTATAGAATAGAGAATTCCAGACGCAAATTTCGAAATTAACTAAACTAATAAGATAAGACCAGAAATGCTTGCTGCTTTTATTATAATACGCAAAAATAACAAATTTCTTATTACGGGGGTCCTTTTATTTATTACGTACTGCATTGAAACGAAGGAAAGAGAAAAGTAAACGAAATAATATTACAGGATCAGCTTTGCCTTTAATGAATTTTGTCTTATTCCCTAGTTCAAAATCAATTATATTCGGAATAAAGTAGATATATTCTTGAAAATCAGCCAGAATAAATCTGATTAATACAAAAATATATTCCCTATATAATATTTCTTTCTATTAAGCAAGTCTTTCAGTATTGTAAAGAAGATAAGTATTAAAAGCCTAGTTAATATCGAAAACTTGTTTTCCGGCATATACCTTTCGAAAATTGAAATTAAGGAAAAACTATCTGAATAATTAAAAGGGTTTAATGCTTGAGTAATATGGGTTAAACCAAGGCAGGCAGTTAAGAATAACCTGTTATAGATATATCCCGATTATTTCGTCTATGCTTTTTGATAAAATAATAGGATATTAAAAAGACTTCTTATCTTTTAACGGAAAAAGGTTTTCTAGCATTCCTGGCAGAGCAAATCTTTCTCGTAATACGAACCGGTTATTAGGAAGGAAGTAGGGAAGAAGTACTGAAACTTTTCGAAGAATTAATAAAAGCCTTGCTAAAGGAAGATTGGGAGTAATGCCGGTTATATATGCATTTTAAAGGGATTTGGGGCTTGCTTTTGCTATTTCCTTGCCTTTGCTTTTGCCTAATAATATAATAATAGCGCTAATTAATGCAAAGGGATAGAGAAGGAAAGGGTACTATATGAATGGAAGTGAAAGAAAGGTAATAAGTATTGGTACCGGAAAGAAGCTGCCGAGTTGCTAATAACAGGCGGCTAATAAAGGCGTTATTTTTGGCTAGTATTGATAGCTATAAAAGAGAAGCAATAGATTATAAGCAGACAAGCTTATCTAGATTTGTCGTATTAGTAATAGCGCAGCCAAATAGAAGTTAAGGAAATATAATGGGTTATTTATCGAGAGAGAAAAAAGGAAAATTTAAAGGTTAATCAGATAAGTGGGTTATTATATTTATTTGCGATCCAGTATATAGGACTTATTAAGTGGAAAGAACTATCCGTCCGTATACGTTATTCAGATCCGTAAGTCAGAAATTCGTAAAAAAAAATATAGTATTGGTAAAAAGGAAAGGAATATCCTTAAGGTTTACTAGAAATTTCCTTTAGCTATAATCTAGTTTAATATTATTCTTCTTTTCTTAATAATAATAATAACCATTTCTCTTTACTAAGTCTTTCAATTTTCATTCGAATGCTTTTTCAGCTTTAATTAGCATAATATTATTCGAATTTTATTATATCTGTATAGCCTTTTCCTGTTTTCCTTATCCCCAAATTTAACTACTAGCATTCCGCAAAGCCAGAATATTCTTTATAAGATAATATTATACTCAGGCAAGAGATGCCTATAGGCTTAAGAATAAGCTTTACTAGAATTACCGATATCTTTTACTGCTTTATACGATATTTCGAGATTTGCAATTTGGGCAGTTATGCTAATAATACGTACAGTCGCTAGTCCTTTCGCAATAATAAGCATGCCTTTCGAAAGCTTTTCATTACCGGTTGCCATTAATAATATTAGGAATGGCTAGTATCCCGTATTAACTTTTCAAAGCTTATAAATCTGATTATTGCTATTCTTTCTTAGTACCCGTTATCCCCTTTCGTTACTACTTTCTATTGCGATAAACTTACGATAGCAAGTTTTTTTATTGCTTTATATAGCTATCGGAACGAAAACCCGTACGACTATTATAGCGAACGATTTATACGGAATATCCTGGAGCTCGAAAAAGGTAATATTAATATTATAGTCCTTTTTTCCGAATGCATTTTAATGCTTAATTTCGAGGATGCTATATATGCCAATTGCGTTTATTACAAATCTGGCAACCAATATCAATTCTTAAATACTTTCCTTAGCCGGTTTGCAAAAATCCTTCTAGCTCTTAAGGAATCCCGTACAGTAAATAATATTCTTTTCGCTTATATTCTAATCAAGGCTAATAGCATTTATAGCCTTATCGATTATCCTTTGCTAGCCTGCTTCCCTGCAATATAATTCGAGATAACTTTACGGTATAAGAGACTTTTATCTTTACTGAAAATGCCTGGCTTAAGAATATTATTAGAGAATTATTAGCAATCGCTAAGGCCTTTAAGGAAAGTCGATAACAAAAGAAGCTTAATAATTAGAGTATACCCAAGCCAGGTTTTTTATCCAAACGTTTTCCAAACCGTAAGAAAATATCTGCTAGCCTTTCAACTACTGCTAAGGGAAAAGCCTTTGCAAAGACTAAAGTGCTATATAAGCCTAAAGCATTAGCTGAAATAAAAGCGCTATCTTTCAAAATACCCGTTAAGACGAAAGTACTGGCCAAGCCAGTAATGCCTAGCACTGCCCGTCGGTCAATACCTCTTTCAAAAGCTTCTATTTTTCCTTTGGTTAAGAAAGAGGAATTATTATCGGAAGATTTATCCGAAAACGTCTCGTTATCCGAAAACGTCTCGTTATCCGAAAAAGAAGAGGAAGAAGAAGAAGAAGAAGCGAAGCTGTAACGCATAGTAATATCTTACGAGAAATTATCGGTAAAAGAATTATCGGAAGAAGAGTTTTCAAGGGAAGAGTTACTAAAGGAGGAATTATCGAAAGAAGAGTTATCGAAAGAAGAATTATCGGAAAAAGAATTATCGGAAGATATTTATAATGCTAACTAATAACCTTACTCTTATCCGTACTGAATTCATTATATTATCTTCCCATTTATTTAAATTTGTCTATTCAATATAGTATTTCACGTATAACCTGCTATAATTAGCCTTATACTAATATAAGTTTGGCAAAGAAAATTTATCGTACTCGCTAAAGCATATTTTATCCAGATATCGTAAAGAGCATCTTGCTATAATTCCCTCTCCCAGCCGGGATATTCGAAAAATAATAACAAATAAAGGTAATCTTGCAATTATAATAGGCAAGCATGCATAATTAATATTAAATACGTTTGCTTAGTATTTCGATATAGAATCTGGATCGTATAGCAGCTTTTCGTAATTCTTAATCCTTATGCAAATCCCTTGTTATATATCGGTTTTCCATTTCTAGCATAATAATATTTGTTTTTTCTGCAAGTTCTAGCAGATTTTGCGTAAAGGATACTGGATTATCGCTAAATTAATTATTTAGATTGGCTTTATTCTAATCAGAACTAAGCATAATTTCTGGGGCGAATACCGGTATTATAGGGTCTATTTAATACTCTTAAATCTCGATAAGTTCGCTAGGCGTTTCCTCCCTTAACAGTTAAATAGTTTCAAGCTTGCGTATTAGCTCGGGCTGCCTTTTCTTAAGATTTTCTTCCTAAGGCATCGGAATAGCTAGCTCTTATATTCCTGATTCTGCTTATCGAAATACTTTAAGCCTTATCGATACGAATATGCCTCTTATGGGTATTCTGTTAGATATTTTCAGTTTGTATATATGCTTAAGTAAGGTTTCGGCTATAATAAAAGGGCTTTGCTATTTGTAAGCTATTTTGGCTAATCGAATATAGCTTATCTTTCTAATTTGGTTGTAAACCAGGATAAAATTACTAACTTTTAAAGATTCTTTCCGAAAACGGCTATAAATCCTATGCTAGGTTGCAACTTTATAGCGGTATTTAGCGATAGCTCGTATCGCCTTTTCCATATCTTTATCCTTGGCTTGCAATATGCGGATACGATTGTCAAATACTTCTTGGGAAGTCTAATCAGGCTTCCAGTTAAGTATTCGCTATATCGGAATCTCGGTTTCGATCGGAATAATAGGTTCCTAGCTATATATCAAGTAAAACGGTATATATCCGTAAGAATATCGGATTATCGTACGATTAACAAAAACTGCAAGCTTTAGATTCTCTTTCCAAGCTGGCTTCTTGTCAGATATCTTATTAAGAGCTGTAATCAAAATATAATGCCCTTGCTTAACCTGGCCGGCTGCTCTGGAATTATACGGGCTAATTATAACCCGTTTAATTCCAAGATTTCGAATAGCTCTTTCCATTTCTCCTTTATTCTCAAGACCGCTATTTACTGAAATTTGTAACGGGCAGCCTATCTGGCAGATAATATTTTCTAGAAAGAACTTTTTCATCTCAGATACTATAGCATTTTTTAATGGCTTTGCAAATATATATCCTATCAGATTGTCCCGTATTTCAATTAAATAGCTGAAATCTTAGTTTGTAAGTATATATTGTATATCGATATTAACCCGTATGAATGGATGCCCCGGTAAAAAAAGTAAAAGACTTTCGTCCCAGTATTGAGAATTGTACGCTTGGCATAGCTTATAGCTCTGGATAGCCTTTTCAATTTCTGAATACATTCTTTTCCAGAAATATAGTTATCGCATCCGGTAATATATTGCATCTCGGTTACGATATCCAAATTTGCTATAGCATTCCTTCAAAATGCATTATTTTAAGTTAGGGTTATCAATAACCTTTTGTCGAAATAGTTTCTTTTCTAATTGTCGCTAAAAAGAACAGTCAATTACTTGATATTGCAATACCCGGATTCTAAAACGACATTTAATAGCATTGCTTATCCTTAATAGGATAATGCTATTAGTTAGAAATCTGGCTATCCTCAAAGAATTTTCAGATTAATGCAATTCTAATATTAATAGCGGCTTTCTGCTTTAATTAGAAAGAGATATATTATTGATTTGGCAATCGCATTACTATTCGATTTGGTTATTCTCTTTTTGCGCTATTTGAATATCGTCCGGCTAAAGCGGACGAGATAGGGCGTTAGCAATTATATTTTTAATACCCGAAATATGCTTTATATCAAAATCGAAAGTCTTAATAATTGCTATCTAGCAACTAATTAAAGCTCTTAGAATATCGGATATAATTCTATTAAGCTAAGCAATTAGGACTTTAATATCTATTTTCAGTACGAAATAATATCCGTAAAAGTATTAATATAAGGCGTAAAGTGCAAATATAATTCCTCGATACTCCCGTTTTGTAATATTATATTTCTGGGCTGCTTTCGTTTAAATGCTGCTTTCTTAGCATGCAGGCTTGCAGTAGCTTTTAATAATTTGGGCCAGTACCGCTCTTTATCTTTCAAGCGATATATTAACTGTAAGGATAATTAAACCGCCTTCTAAGCTATAATCAATACTAATTAGAACAGGCTTGGATGCAATTCTATTTATTAAAGCTTTCGCAATTAATTTCTAGAATTTTTCTTAAATAAAAAAAGCACCTTTCTTAATCAAGTTGTATAAAGGCCGGGCTATTACCGCATAATAAGGGATCTATACGCGGTAATATCCAGTTAATCCTAATAATAAACGAACGTCTTTGAGTTTTTTGTAATCAAATAGTATATATAGCTTCTTAACTTTGCAATCTTATAGCTAGTAACCGTTTATACTATAAAGGTAGCCGATAATATCAATTCGCTTTTTATACCATTCGGATTTCTTAACGGATATGCTTCTTCTAGCTAATTCGATATTCAATAATACTTAATCAATATTCCGGATATATTCTGCAATAAACTTTCGGATTCCCGGAAAGCCTTTTACCTCTCTATTATTATAAATTGAAATAGGTCCTTTAATCGGGATATTATTCAGGAACGGTTAATAGATATAGGGAATTAAGTTTTGAAATATACGTAATATAATCCTTTGAAATTGAATAATAGAATTGGTATTCCTTATTGGTAGCCGGTATATTCGAAAAAGACTTATTAGCATTAAAAAGGTAATTATATCCCGGCTTTTCTTATACAATACGATTTGGTCGTACCCAGAGAAAAAGTCCAAAAAGGAAATAACTTTGCATATAGCAAAGCTATAAGCAAATTCGTCCGCAATAAGCAGTATTAAAGCATCCTTTATTATAAAAGCATTATATTTCTGAGCGTTATTGATTAGCCGTAAGCCCTTATCTTTCTTGAGGACCAAAAACCAGTTATTCCGGTACGACTTATAGCTCTTTTCAATAGTTCCCCGTTTTTGCTTGTCCTTTAAGACTTCAATAACTTTATCTTGAAGGGCATAAAGAATGGGTATGTATTTTGCTTGAAAAAGCGTATAAGGTATTGTCCTAATTATTTATAATAGCGCTATATTGCTAATTAGTTTACCAAGTTCCGAAAAATCCCAGGCCAAAGCCTGAATGCAGTTCTTTATTATATGGATAAATATTTCTCGTTCAGCTTCCGAAAAGTCTTTATAATTATTTTGTAAAAGATCCTCCCTTCTTTCAGCTATAAAATGCTTATTGGCATCCAGCTTAGAGAATTTTGGCTGAATTTAACGGTCCTACTTTGTTAAAGGTTAATTTTTTACCTTTTCCCAAGCCTCTGCCAAACGTACTGGTTTCCATGCTATATTGCCCGGTAGAATGCTTCTATCAAGATCTGAATCATTAATAAAACATACCTTTTTGAAAATATTTTTGTATACTGTATTAAGTTCTTTCTTAATCAGATTTGAAACGTGCTTTGGAAATGATTTAGGGTTATAGGAAAAAAAAGAAAATTATCGAAATGGTTATTAGATATAAGTATTACAAAAGCATTTACTCTTTTATTTCTTTAATAGGGTTGCGTACAAATTCCGTAATTCCTTAATACTATTTGCATTCAGGATTTCCGCAATACGCGGGATTTCCTAATCAGAAAAGGAATTAATTGTTATATCGTCTTCTTCCATTTGCACCTATTCAGAAACCTTTTCACTGCTAATAGCAATAAGTCCTTTAATGCTGCTATTAGTATTTAATTTCCTTGCTGCTTCTTAAATGCTAACTGGAAATTATCCAGCTTCCTATTAATTATAGCTATAAGGCGTATTTTTAAGAATAGGAAGCTAACTTTTAAGGTACTATTATTGCAATAATCGAATATAAGCTTTGTTTGCAAAAAGAACGGCATCCCGAATAAAACCTAATAGTTTGGCTTTATGCCTTAATCGTTTATAACGTAAAATATTACTTGGCCAAAATATCTTCCAATAATTACAGGAATATCAATAATACCCAGAAATAGCATATCGGACCCGTTATAAATTTTGGAAAATAGCTTATTCTCGATATAGGGTAAGCCAAATTTACTGCAAACTAATAAGCCAATAAAGTTCATTTCAGTACTATAATCAAACGCAGCCGGAATCGGGCGATTGCTTTATTTACCCAATCTAATAGTAATTATAGCAATAGGAGCTATGCTTTTAAGCTATAGCTTATTTCCCCGTATTGAAATGCTTCCGATAGCTAGCATTAGTAATAGGACTAGTTGCCCTAATAGCAAGCTTTTAATACTTCGGTCTAAATGCCGATATACTTGCAGGATATTGAATTGAAGCTTGTATTTATTCAGGATATCTTTAATCCGAATAGCTATAATCAATTGCTTATATGATAAGCCTTCTGTAATAGCTAGATTTGAAATAATTAATTAGGTTAACTGGCTTGGCTTTGAGTATATTTCTTCTGGAAATTTATATTTAACTTTCTTTACTCTTTCAGCTCTATTTCGAATTATTTATACTTGGTATATAAGGCATTCTGCAAACCTTGGATTTATCGAAATTAAGTCTGCCCTAAATATTTTTACGGATTAATATAGAAACTGATTGGCTAATTTCTTTTCAAAAGCTATAAAGTTCTTACGAATAAATGCAGCTTTGGAAAATCTTTTCTTTATAAATTCAGATAAATCTTCTATTAATAAATCCAGATTATTATCCTCAATAAAGCCAATTCTCTCTATTATATTGATAGTAAAGGCCGGATATGTTATTTAGCAAAATTTTCGCATTATTTATTATAGGTCGCAATACCGGTTTCCGAAAATTAGTAGTTCTCGTATGGCTATATCGGCTGCAGCAATTACTTGAATAAATAGCTTCTAATCAGATTTATCCGGATTATATAGTATCCGGGTTTTCAGGTTTTCCGGGTTACCCCGAAATTATATATTACCCTTAGCAAGCTTATCGTAAGCAAAAATCTAAAGCTTTTTGCTACTTTTCCGCAAATAATTCTCGCAAAGGCTAGTAATATATCGTACTATATTGCCTTTTTCATTACGATATTTGCTAATTAAGGTTATATTAAGGATACGGGCATCCCCGTTCCTTATTGCTTAATAATCCTTAAGCTAGATACGAATCGATTTCTTATTATCAAGATAAATAATACTCTTTCTAGTAAGTATGCGGAACAGAATACAGTTATAAGCTGTATATAATTCTGAACTATAATTATAGCAAACCCGTTTTGTTCTATCTTTTTTTAATATAATATTAATCTTATTGCTCTGATCAGAGCTATCGAATATTTCTGGAATAAGTTTCCTAGCTTTTCGTACGAATAGACTAGCAACTAATTTAGCTATCCGTTCCAAATCAATATTGTTAACTATCGGTATAGATATAGCTCGAAATAGTAAGGCTAGATCCAGGGATCTTCTAATTTCATTATACTATTAAGATTTGATTATACGTAAGAGCTTGTCGTAACCTTCTTGCTAATTGATACTGAGCTGCTTTATTGCTTCAGTTAAGTCCCGGATAGGGTTTAATAAAACTTCTTTCAATACTTTTTTAGCGATATTCCTCTCGGACTTTTGGCTTATCCCAGTTATAGCTTATACCGGCATGCTATCTAGAGGAATAGAAGCATTTAAAGGAATGGAAGCAGTTTGATAGATTTAGTATTGAAAGGGGTAAAGCTAAAATCCTTGAAAGGCTGTTATATCTTTCCGTTTGAGCTAATCCAGCTTTATAAAATTGATAGTTTCCAATAAAGGTATATACCCAAAGTTCTAAGCATATCGGTTTTAGTTTTCCTCTTTCTGGATATCTTTAATTATTATTATCAGGTTATTATATAAGACTGGCCACTTTTCATTTTCGTAGCTTGAAACGGTCTTTCGATAGTTTTATACCAGATAATAGATCCAAAAAGAAAAGAATTTGGTCCAGAAATCCATGCATCCCCGGGTTTTACGATTGCTAATACGGCAAATAATATTATCGTACGATATCAAAAACTCATATAATGAGCTTAATATATCCTTAATCGTATACGTATTTATAAAATAATATATTTCTTATTCTGGCATATAAAGCTATTCTGTATCGTATAAACGGTATGCAAGCAATAGTCTATTTTATTATTCTTTCCAAATATTAGCCGAAGCTATATGCCTGTCAATTTCGGTACTAATTATAGGATCTGAAATATATCCCAATATGAATTATAAGGCAAAAGTATTTTCCGGAATGCGATATTGCTTCAGGATAAAGTTATAGCGCTTAAGCTATTATATAATCCCAGTTCGATTGAACTTATTCAGATTATAAATAGCTAAGTCTTTAAGAAATCGATAATTAACTATATCCCGATTAAAGCTTAGAAGAATCAGTTTTCCGGTCGATAAGCCTGATAGGTTAGCAGATTATTATTAACTAGACTATTTGCTAAGTATTTCGGAAAAGCGTTCGGTATTAAATGCTATGCTTCCTCCTTAATCAACCGATATAATATCGGCTTGGACCCTTTTCCTTTTTCGCTGCCGCTTCCCAAGTTTAATCGTTTTTCCCAAGCTAGCCGGAATGGAAACGCTTTGATTAACGTAAACCGTAAGCTATTAATAGTACAGCCTATCTTTTTCCGGGTATGCTAATACGCCCGAACTTGTAACCTTTAAATGCAAGCATAAATATGCCAAAAAGGATAAGACTTTCCAGAATTTATATATCTGTTATCTAACTTTCGAAAGGAATTCAATTGCTAACTAAATAAACTTCTATCTTATCCGGTACCCTATTCTGATCAGATGCAAAACTAAGGCAAAAACAGTTAATAAACCAAAATAGAGCGGAGCCCGCAAATAGTCTTCTTGCTCTTTTGGGTATTTCTGTAAATATTATTTGCACTAATCAGACGATATCAATTAAAATAGACTTTCAGTAATAGTCGAAATTCGTTTCGAATCGTATAATTATCGTTCCAAATTTATACAAAAGAAAAGGTAAAGCCAAAAGGTCTTGCGCAATAGAGCTTGAGAATATCCGATTCGCTTTCTGCTTACGTTAATTTCGGGCAATATAGTGCTCCTGGACGGCTGATCAGACCTCTTTTTCGGTTATTAACCCCCTATTATATAGGAACGCTTCCTTTCGGCCAGAATTTCGATCCCTACCTTTATTCCTATGCTCTGTAAACTCGTCCCTTATTTCTCAGCGAGAAAACCTCGCCCACGCAATTCCTTAAGACCCATAATTAGGTTTGAAAATACCGACGCCGTAAGATAAAAAGGTATAAGGTAAGATAGACGTTTTTAAATTATAGTAAAAGAGCTTCGAACTCCTTATACAGATTACCAAAAATATATATGGGCGGGTCTGCTATCCCCAAAAATACCATATATGCTCCCTATATAGCCCGCAAGGCTAAACGGGAAGGCGAGCGAGAATAGAGCTCTCCTAATAGAGGGGTTATCAAACGAACAGTAATGGGATACGATAGATATAATAAAAGGGACCCAGAACTATCCCTGTATTCTGATTAGAATAGAACGGACAGAACTGGGCCCTTTTGAGGAATGGCAAGGCAGAAAATGAATAAGTTGCGAATCAGGATTTTTGAAGGGAAGATATATTAATTCATATCTGGCTATACGATACCTCCTTCTCCTCAAGAGGACGAGAGGGAACGGCACGACCTATATATATATATCTGGGGCCCTGGTTGGGGTCCGAAAAATAATACGGATATTGAATCCGGCCTAAGATCAGAACAAGAATCCCTATTCCCCACGATACTATTATTTTGTTTGCGTATATTAAGTATTCGTTCAATTTCCCATTTTTCTTATAAATTATTATTTAGTTTAACCGTAATGCTATTGCTAAGCGTTATATTTCTTAGGGCTAGTTCAAGCTATGAAATGTAAAAGACAGGGTATAACCGCATTTTATTTAATAATTATAGCTTATAAGTAATCTTTAAGAGTTTATCGAAAATTTGAAAGGGGCCAAGTTTTTTGTAATTAAGTTTCCTATTAGGTCTGCTAGTATTATGCTCCTTTCGTTAAAAAAGGTAGATTTTATTTCCTTCTTTAAAATCTGGTTTTTCAGATCTTTTTTGGTTTGCGTATTTTATTATTCGTTTTTATACGAACTGTAATTCTGCTTTCATTTCTTGCTGGATCTTCTTGATCTTTCTGACTCGGTTTTTTGCATTCTCATTTGTAAGTCCTAATTTCTATTCGAAATATGCTATCGGATTATATCCGTAAAGAGTATAGAAAAGTAACTTCTTTATTATGCTTATATTTGCGCTATTATATACAAACTGCGTTAGAAGTAGCTATTTTACCCAATTATCTTATTCGAATAAAATATAAAACCGGAAGTATTATTCAAGTATTCTGTTAGTTTTTTCCGTTTATCCGTTTATTTATAGATAATATGCTATAAAAAGCTTATAATTTGCTCTTAATTATCTTATAAAGGCTATCCAGAATTTAGAAACGAACTTCCTATTTCTATCTGAAATGATTTCTTCTAATATGCCGTATTATATAATAATTATCCTGAGAAATATATATGCTAATTCTTCTGCAAAGCTTGCTTCCTTATAAAGTATAAAATAAGCGTACTTATTTAATTTGCAAACTATTATTAAAATACTATTGAATCGTATTCTAATTAAGGGTTTTCGTAAAAGAAATAGCTTAATAATAAAGTTTAAGCTAATGGATAACCAAATAAACTTAAATACCGGTAAGGGTTGCAAGAGTCCGTAAGGCTTGTAATAACTGGTTTTATTCTAGTAGCATTCGTAATATTATCGAAGGATATTTCCAATCTTTTTTCGTAATCTTAAAGGATTCTAATATCTTCTAATTCTTTCGTAAATAGCTCTGATACTTTAATATCCATATGCTAGGGCGCTATATTGCTGCTAAATATATATATTTTGTTCTTCTAGTAATATATCTCCTGGTTTTTTGCTAATAAATCTGATTCTGAGTATAGCATTGATTTCTCGTTTTTATACGAGGTTGCTATTTTCGTTTGTATTAAAGAGAGTTCATTTTTTGATTTCTTCTTTAGGTTTATAATTTGCTTATTTGCTGAAAGTATCTATCTTAATATTTTCTTTTCTTAAAGTATAAATAATCTTGATATTGAATTATAATAGGTATTCTGCCTATCTGATTTGTTTTTTGTTAAGTATTTTAGTCGTAATAAAAGTTGCTAGATTCTTATAATTTGTAAAAACCTGAACTGGATGCTTTGCGCCGATTAGATAGTATTCCTATATTTAGAAAGCATAGATAATAGCTATAAGTTCCTGGTTTAGGGTAGCGTATTTGAATTGCAGTCCGTTAAGTTTTTTGCTAAAATTCGCAATAAAACGAGGCTTTCCTTAATTATCTTTCTGGATAAATTCGCTGCTAATAGCGTATGCTAATGCATTTATATTGATTTCGAAAGGTCTTAATAGGTTTGCTTCTTATAATATAGGTTTTTGAATAACTTTATCTTTCAGAATATCGAATGCTTGCTATTCGACTTTTATCTATTCGAAAGTTTTGTCTTTTTTAGTAAGTTCTATTAAGGGTCTGGCAACTTCTGTATATCTTTGGATAAACTGTTAATAGAAGTTAATATATCTTAAGAACGATCTGATTCCTATAATGTTTTTTAGCGCTAGCTAGTTCCTGATTGCTTTAACCTTATCCCTTTGCATTCTAATATTTCCTAATTCGATCGTATAGCCAAAGAAATCGATTTTCTGGGTATGGAAATGATTTTTTTCTCTATTAACGAAAAGTCTATTATCTTTAAGAATTTTCAAAATTTATCGTATTTATTGTTTGTATATCGCAAAGTCTTTCGAATAAATTAAGATATTATCGAAATAGATAATAACGAATTAGTTTAAGTATTTTCGCAAAATATAATTTATTATTTCTTGAAAAGATATTAAAGCATTTGTAAAACCGAAAGGCATAATAAGATACTCGAAATGTCCGTATCGAGTTCGGAATGCTATTTTCCATTTGTTTCCTTTTTTGATATATATATGCGCATATCCTTTTTGTAAATCGAGTGCTATAAACTACTTTGCGCCGCAAAGCTTATTGCATAGTTCTTCTAATAGCGGAAAGGGGTAACGATTCTTAATTATAATATCGTTAAGTTGCTTATAATCGATATAAAATCGTAACTTGCTATTTTTCTTAAGTATAAATAGGATAGGATATCTTGCTAGTAAATATAATTTTCGAATAAATCTTTATTTGAGCTGTTCGTTAAAGTATTCTCTAAATGCTTCAAGTCGAGCTTTGTTAAGCTTGTAGATCTTTCCGAATATTGAGTATATTCCGGGTTTAAATGGAATTTCGTAATTATAAAGACTATATGCTGAGAATCCAGCCTTGCATTTGGGTTAAAAGATTTCTTTGAACTTGTAATATTCTCTGGGAATATTGGCTAGTTCTGGTCGTAATCCTTATTCGTTTTCCGCAACTTGTAAGAAAAGTAAATACCGCTTAGTATTCTTGTTCTCGTTTTCGATCTCCTTATAGTTCCAAAATCCATATTCTAATATATTAGGGTATCGTTCTGTACGCGGAAAGAAATGTATATCTTATTTCTAGGTGCTATTATTCTATATTCGCCATGCTTATTATTTCGAAACTGGGGTATATTGTTTATAAATAACCGAATTCTTTGCTGGGTATTATTCCATTTGTATTAGTAATTTACTGCTATTCTGTTTTTTAGAATCGAGTTATTATATAGTTTTTCTTTATAAGCTATTAGTTCTTCCTGATTTGGAAATAGTATAAGTGTCCGTTTAAAGGTCTGTTTTTAAACTTTGCTCAATAACTGAACTTTGCCTTACGCTTTTAATTGCAACTATTTTCTAGGAAATAGCATTATCCCAGTAAATCTAGCTAATAATCCAATCGATTCGAGAGTTGTATTTTTTAAGCTATAATAATCCTATAATCATTTCGTATTATGCCATTTCCGTAATATCGAAAGTTACTATTGTAATACGTTCTCGTATTGTAATAAGTAAATAATTAATCTCCTTATTAATAATTCCTTAATTATAAGCAACTAGTATTCTTTTTATAATATGAAAAGTATAAGGATTCCGTTTCCATTTCTATAGGATTCGTACTTGTTTGATAATATTTAGTAAAATAAAGTTGCCCTGGGCGCTGCTATCGATAAAGGCCTTATAGTATTATCCGTAAATCGTAACTATTTCCTTAATAAATCGATAATCTGCTTTCGTAGCTAGATTTAAGGACTGTAAAGGTCCGAACGTTTATTATCCCATTATAAGCATTCCTCGTCTTTTAAGGCTTTATTTTATTCCTAGTTATTTCTAGCTGCTTATCTTGCGAGCTTTCGAGCCTATCTGTATCTATAAGTACGTTTTTCTTAATTTCCGAAAGTTATTTGGTACTATTTATAAATTTTTCGTCTTGCATGGATATCGCATTCTTCTGTCTGGCATTGCTACCATTTGACTTATTTGTTAAGGCATTCTTGAAGGAAAGTATTTAGCAAACCGATAAATGCGTAGTCGAACTTTCTGTTAAAGGCTATTCGTCCTTTAAGGTCCGATATTCTATAGGCCTTAATCGTGCTATATAGTTCTCGTTATAGAAACTATTAATTCGAAACTTTTTCTGCAAAGTGCTTGTTACAGTTATTATAAATATAAGAGATTTATAATATCTCGTAATGCTTGAAAGATAATAAGCTAATCCTTTCGTTTTCGTACTGCCTATACTTAATATTTTATAATTGCTAGCTTTGCATTATTTTATCGAGTATTATGCTATAGATTTCGTATTCAGTATTCGGGGGTTTTGTTTATCCGAACTGGCTATTGCGGTCTTTTTCAACCTCTATTTCTAGAATAATGGGTTCCAAAATCTCTTCTGGCTATTTATCTTAAAGGGTATTTTCGTATCCTAGGGTATTTGATTCGCAATTATTCTGTTTTTCGTTATTTTCGAAAGTTGCAATAATTCTCCTTAATTCTGAATTATTATCCGGCAAGTAGTCGTACTTGCTCGCAATCTTTCCTAGTAAATCGGTAGAGCATTCTGAAATAGTATCGTCTTTAATGCTTCTTACTGCTAGCTATTTCTTTCCTCTAAAAGCCTTGGGGAACCAGTTCTTTCCTTCCTTTGCCAAAAGGTATATTAGGCAATTATTATCGTAGCAGAAAGTCCAATTAAAGCGGTTATGCTTATTAATAAAGTCCTGTATTTAATCCTGGGAAGAAGTATCGATAGAACGGGGTTCTTATCGCTATATTAGGTTAATATATTATCGTTCTGGGTTTTTCCAACCGAGTTTCTTCGGTTACCGGCAATCCCTTATTATATATCCTGCCTTTCCGCAATTATAGCAGCTGAAACGGGATTTTCTTTTGCCAGGGCTCTTTTATGCCGTATCCAATTCTATAAAGCCTGCATATATAATGCTGCTATAAGCTATGCTTCGTTACTAATTATTGCGTTATCCGTTATAATGCTATTGTCTTATATTGGCCTGAAATTTGGGAATAAATTGCTTTTTAATTCGTTATTGATATCGTTCGTATAGGCGGTTATTAATTTTGACTGCTATGCCGATATATTTATTAAAGTTATCAAGTCGATTTATTTTATAGAGTTTATCCTTTATTTCTTCTTTCAATCCCTTATAATATTAGTTTATAAATAGGCTGTTTTCGTAATCCAAATGAGCTACGATTTATCTGAATTTGGCAGTATAGTCTGCTGCCGATCCTATTTATCGGAATTCTTCAAATTTCCGGATTGCGGTACGTTATTTATCTGGGTTGCCGAATATTTCAGTCAAGAGCTTCTCGAAATTAGTATACTTCTTAAAGATTTCTTTAATATTTTCTGCCTGGTTTATGCGGTTATTATCCATATAGTCGCGGAATATGGGTTCCTATTACTAGAATGCTATTCTTTCAAGGCAATTGCTTGCAAAAACAATCTTGTCCACTTTACTAGTAAACTATAGCCGATAGTATTGAAAATAAGCCTTGCATTATATGAAAAAGGCTTAAAGCTCTTTACGAATGCTTTTGTAAAGGCCAGGTTTGTCAAGTTTGTAAGCTTTGGCCTGCTAAAAGGTACTGAAACGGGTAATTTCCGCTCGGATTTCAATTAATTGGTTATAAAGGGTCTAGTTCTGGACTAAGAGTTCTTTGTTTGTAAGGGGATAAGGTACAGGAAGGGCTTTTCCTTGAGAAAGTCCTGCCTGGGACGAAATGGGTATTTGTTAAGGAACTATCGTATTTCCGTATTGCTAAAAGTAAATAATATTGAACCAATCCTTAAGCAAAAATCGTTAAAATATAATAAACCCCCAAATAGCATAAATACTTAGTATATTAAAAGTTTATGCTAAGCAAAGGTAATATGCAATATAATCTACTTATATACGGAAATACAGTTCAAAAGGTTTTCTGATTAATAATAAGTATTTATTATTTAATGCTAGATATTGCTTTAAGTTCGATATTTAAAGAAATACTTAGATTAATAATTGAAAAGCAATTATAAAATCTATTTTAATAATAGGAAATGTCCAATCTTATATATCCAGCTTTTTAATCCTGGGTTATTATAAGACGAAAATAGTTATAAATCCATTTATAACCATTTCTGATTACTGATAACCTTAACCCTGAATTATATAATCCTGAATGCTTAGCATTCTTATATAAGTGGGTTTTATGCTACGGATATTGGATCCGGGCTATATCGGTTTTGGACTTATAGATCCGGCCTGTTCTTATAACCTGAACCATTCGTTAATTCATAATACGTTAGAGCAAACTGGAAAATAGAAATCCAGATTACTAGCATCTTTAATATTAGCCTTATCCTAGCCCTAGCCGATACTTATAGCCTTAACGCTTATAATAAGGATTTAAAACCTGTTTATATAAACGAAATTATAGCTATTTATTTCTTTATTCGTAAAGACAATACGGATAGCGCTATCGAACCTGGCAATCTTTTTAGCCGTAATAGACTTGTGGAAATAGCAATGCGTATTCAGAAGCTTTTATATAAGCTTATTGCAATTCATAACCTGTACGCTTTTAAAAATGCGCTTAAAAGCCGTTTGCAAAAAATCTGCTTAGCGTATAGCGGTTAGCAAGCAAGCAATATAATCGATAGCTATATAAGCGACCTGATTGCTAATTTCGAAAGCTTTAAAGTCCTTTTTAATATAGTAAAAAGGCTTATTAAAAACAAATAGCAGCTAGTAGAAATTATTAAATAAAAAGATATTAATCTTGCTAAAAACCTTGCTAAAGCTAAGAAAGGCCTTTCGTAAATATATGCTAATTAAGGCTATTATATTAAAGCCGATTATAGACTTTTCGTTAATAATAAAGTATTTAATATTTGCTAAATCCTATTAAAGCTAAGCAAGGCCGGTATTAGCTAAAGGAATATAATTAAAAGTTTTAAAAATAAGAAAATAGAGGAAAGAATGTAAAGTACGACCGTTAATTTCGTTAGCAGCTATATCCGTAAGCGCTAAGCGAGTAATAAGATTAAAGCAGCTATAAGCTTTTGCTTCCGTTTTCAAAGCTTTAGAAAGGACTTTAATAATAAAAGACTTATTATAGCCAGCCGCGCTATTGCAATTGATATAATATAGGGCAAGATCGTTATTAGCAAAAATTTGGCAGTAATAGTAAATGTATTTTTCGAATAGAAACTGCTATTTAAAATTGAGCAAGTCTATAATATTATTAGGAAAATTATTTTCAGAAATAATTAGATTGTAAGATTATATTAAAGAACGAATAAACTAATAGTTTTCGCTAACTTTATTAAGTTCAAAATAGCTCCTTATGCTGCTAGCTTAATTAGCATTCAGATCGATTTTTTAGCAGCTAAGCTTATCGAATTTATTAAAAGGGTCGAAATTTCGATTAGGAGCCGCGCGTGCGAGCTTTTCCTAAAAGCTCGGTACGGCTTCCAGAGAATCCTAACGATTTTCGAACTCGTCCGTATCTTAAAAAGAGAGAATATCAATAATATAGTAATCGTAAATATTATGCTCGTAATATCGCTAGCAAGCCTGATATATTAGCTTATAAAAAGCGTATTTTTAGCTTTTTATAATTAGTAAAGCATTAAGATTGCGGAAAGGATAATAGAATATTAGCTTAATGCAATAGAAATTTTCGTTTTTGGCCGTATTAAGCTTATAAATAAGGAAATAGTTAAGAATACGAGCTTTAGCTATAAGCTATAAAATAAGCGATCTGGCTTTTTAATCGTATAGCATTAGCTATTTGAAATAGTTAACGTTTTCGAATTAAAGGATAATAATGCGATTCTTATATTTGGCTAGAGAAAACTGCTTTAATCGTACGTTATTATTATTTATCCGAAACTAGTAAAGCTAGTCGCTTTCGGGATAATAGTCGATAGAAATAATAACTTTCGAGCTGCTAATAAGCTTGCAGCAGAAAAAATAGTATATAATCTCGTATTGAAATTAATTCCTTTTGCCGATTAGCTTATTTATTATACGAATAATAAAGGAAAAGAAAGGGTTTCGATCGCTAATATAAGGAAGTATTTAGCTAGCGATTTTGTTATAAAATGCTAATTTAATTTCTGCTTTAAAGCAATATTTAATAATATAAATTTTAATAGCATATTAATTAGTATAAGGGCTGATATTTATATTAGCTTTCCAGCTAATCTGAAAAGCTATTTAATACGGATTTAAGCGCTAATTATTACGAGCAAGCAGAAACGATTAATGCTTGGAATTCAATTCTTTGCTAATAGCTAATTTAAGCTGCAAAAGGCAAAGGAAATAGAAATGGCATTGCAAATTAACTAGCAAAACGCCTATTTTATTCAATTGTTCGAAAGCAGCCGCCCCGAAACTTAAAACGTAATTGCAATAATCCTTAATCTATATACAGTTCGCCTCTTTAATTTATTCTAGAATTTCTATAATTAGTTTTCGCGCAAGCCTAATCTTTTTCTAGCAAAAATAATGCAAAAAGAAGCAAATATAAACAGAAATGCGGAAGATTAAATTAGTTAAATAGTCTTATATAAGTAGCTAATTCGAAACGAATACAAAAAGGCAAATATTATTATAGCCGGAAAGGCATTCTTTATTACTAGGAAAACTGGGATTAACCGTATTAATATAATATTCCCAGAACTTAGCAAACGCTTAACGGCTTAATTCGGTTTTTATATCTTTAATAGGAAATAAAAATAGCTTGTATTAGCCGAAACTATAATTATACTTTTTATTACGTGCTTGCTATTTCTAGCGATTCCAGTAATTAATAAAGCGAAATTTGAAAATTAAAACTATATTAAAAAAAGTTTAAAACCGGAAGAATAACCAATATATTACAATATAAGGGTTATTATTAATATTCTAATATGCAAGCTTAAGCTTCTTTTCAAGTAGCAATATTATTAGCCATTTTATATATTGCAGCAAATAGCGTATTTAATTATCTTAATAAAAATTAATATAGCTAAATATTAAGAAAAGGGAAAGGCAGCTTAAAGCATTTACAATAGTATTTAGCTATTTACGCTTATTGGACTAGAAAGGGCGGGTATTAGCTAGCTTATAAGCATTGCGAACGATCGAATTGAATAATGCATTTGCTTTAGCCTTGCGTTTAAAACGGCTAGCTAAAAGCTTGCAAAGCTTATTTGCAATAAGAGGCTTATTGCTATTAGAATGCAGCTTGCATATATAAAAAGCGTTATTTTCCAAGATTCTTTTCTTTATTTGGCCGTTAAATGCATAGAAAGCAAAGCGAAAATAAGCTGCAAAACGGCTATCTTTATATTTGAAAGCGTATATAATAATTTTATTTTCTATAACCGTTCGTAACCGCGGCTATAACGGATTGCTTTCGCTTATAGGAAATAATATAGGAAAAAAGCCAGAATAGAAAAGAATAAAAAGACTTAATTCGTTAAAAAGGGTAAATTAGAAAGCGGGCGTTTCTATTTAATTTGCAATAGCGAAAGCCTTTTCAGATTAAGCGCTAGCCTGAAGCTGCTATTAAATTTGAGCAATTTCAGACTAATTAACGAAAAGGTTAAGAATAGCGGATATCGAAATTTAATTAATTGCTATAACCAAATTAGCATTGCTAATATTTTCATTAAACTGCGTATTAATATTGTTAAAACGGATAAATAGCTTATCGAAAATAATATTATCCTTTAATAGCTAGCTTAAATTTTTTTCAGAAATTTATATGCTGCTATTATTATAAAGAAAGTAGTTAGCAATTAGATATCGGAATTATATCGATATAGCATACTTGCAAACTTTATATTCTTTAATAAGTATATTTCGAAAGCTATTATAATTAAATACGATTACGATAATATTAAATTGCAATAAAAAGAAAGGGAAAATGCGATATATTTTAATTATATTCCGGAAAAAGTAGCAAATATGCCCCGAATATCGATATTGAGCGCTACGGATATAACGAATCTCGAAAGCAATATAAATTTTCGAGATTAGCATCTTTTCAGCCTGGGAAAGGCAAAGAAAGTCTGCTAGAATATTGCTAAAATCCATATAATTCTTAGCAGAAAAGAAATAGATTTGGGAAAGATTAAAATCTTTATTATAGCATTTAGCGCAAACATTTTAAAATAAGTTTATATCGAACTAGCATTCTTTATAGCAACTGTAAATAAATAGCTCTTTCTTATATAATATCTTATAAAACTGGCTAAAGAGTTTTTTGTCGATATCGCTTATAGCGTTTGCTTGCAGCGCGATATATCGTTCGGCAGCCGATACGCTATTAGGAAAGGGCTATTAAGGATTAGGAAAAGTAAAGTTATTATCCAGCTATTGCTTTCGAACTTCTCGCGAAGCAGCAGCTGCAGCTTGGAGAGCTATTACAGAAATAGTATGGCTGCTAAGGAATAGAAAGCTTAATAGCAAAGGAAAACGGGAAAACGGGTTAAAAGGGTTCGAAAAATAGCTAGCCAGAAGGCTATAAGGATTGCAAGAGCTTAATACTAGCGATAACAACCTCGAAAATCCTTTATCAGACTAATCGAAATATAACTAGTAAAATTAATATTTGCAGCAAATCTCCTTTTCGTACTGCTTAAGCTCGATATCGATATATAGCTTATCTCTTATTGCAACGAAATTAATATATAGCGTTTTGTAATTGCTTTAACAATACTATTTTAGCTTTATAGCAAAGTCGAAATCGGTTATTTAAGCATTATATTATTAGCAAATTAAACTATAAATTTCGACTTAAGCTATATTTATTCGATAATGCTAAGCGTAAAAGATATAGCAAATATTGCATTCGAAATAAGCAAGTTAAGCTTAAGCTAAAAAGGGGTTAGAATATTGCGAATCGTTTTTATTATTAGAGAAAGCAATACCGCTATCGTTAAATTCCTTTTATAAAAAAAGGATATAAGTTTTGCGTTATCGTATCTAAAACCGAAGCTTTTCGATAGTAAAGGCTTAAAAATAAGCTTCGTTATAGCGGGCTTAAATACAATAGCATTACTGAATTATAGCAAGCTCGTACTTAATAGCAGCCGTATTAAGCATATCCTTAAGGTTAACGCCTTGCCAAAAAAAGCGATTATGCTCGTTTTCTTCTTATTAGCTACAATAATAAAGAAGAACGTAAGGAATAATAGGGGCAGGAAAAGAGGTATAAAGTAAGTTTTAGCTCGAAATAAGCATACTTAGCTATATTTCAGAAAAGGGAAAGGGCTGCTCTTGCTAGTTTTGCAATACCGAAAGAACAGGGCAAATAAGAATACTAAAAGTAGAATCCAGTATTGCAAAAAGCGCCGGTTAAAGGTTTTTCTAGCTTGACAATAGCTGGCTTAACAATAGCTGGCTTAATAATAGCTAGCTTAATAATAGCTGGCTTAATAATAGCTGGCTTAACGATAGCTAGCCTGATAATTGCTAGCTTAATTAGCAAGCTTGTCGAATAGCTTGATAATAAGCTTGCGTATAATTGCGATAACGATTAGCAGCAAGAGAGGCCTAGTCGATAGAAGCTTTCCAAGACGAATAGCGGCAGTACTATTATAAGTTCTGATCGAAAAGCTATAGAAAAATAAGTGGCTAAATACCCCGTTTTCTATTATAGCGAAACGCTGCAAATATTGCGATAACTTAGGAATATTAGCTTTTAATTATAAATAGCATTCTATACTATATTATATTTAATTCGCTTCCTTTAAGTATTAATAGCGATAGAAAAAGATAGCGATAGTTAATATAAAAGCGTTTTAGTATTTTGGTATTGAAATCGAATTTCAGAAAGTCTATAGCGAATTCCTAGAAAGAAACCCTTTAAACTTTCCTTAAATTACCCAAAACCCTAACCCTTCCCCGGAACGAATAGTCCAAACCAATTATCAAATAAGCATATATTAAGCTTAATCCGTATACGGATTTTAAGACCTTTTAAAAAGAATTTAATTAAGCAAAGCTTTGCTTGCTTGCTTAATAATTAACTAAGCTTGCTATAAGCGAAGCTTTGCTAATAATCTAGGGTTAGGGTTATTAATAATCAGAAATAGTTATAAATAGATTTATAACCATTTTCGTTTTATAATAATCCAGAATTAAAGAGCTAAATATATAAAATTAAACATTTTTTTTTATTAAATAGATTTTATAATTGCTTTTCAATTATTAATTTAAATACTTCTTTAAATATTAACTTTAAAGCAATATTTAATATTGAATAATAAATACTTATTATTAATTAGAATACTTTTAAATTATATTTCCGTATATAAGTAAATTGTATTGCATATTACTTTTGCTTAATATAAACTTTTAACGTATTAAGTATTTATGCTATTTGAAAGTTTATTACAATATTTTTATATATTATTTATATATATAATTATGCTTTTTTAATTTAATATATTAAAAGAAATTGAACTTTAACTTTACTTTCAATTTTGCTTATATTAGCATGAAATTCGAAGCGTTATAAGAGTATTTGTTTTTTTTTATATTTCTTTTATTATTGTTTATTACGCTTATTAGCTTTAATTACTATAATTATAAGCTTTTCAAAATTTTAAAAGCCTTTAAATTTATAGAAATTCTTTTATATATATTTTAAATTTATTATAATATTAAATTATATCGTATTAAATTTTCTTTTTCCCGTTATAAAATAATATAAGGTATAAATAAAGTAACCCGCTTATTACAAATATTGCGAAATGCTAGTATTATTTTTTAATATATTTTAAAACGATAACGGTTCGCTTTTTGCTTTAGTATAGCATACCTTTTAATATATTTAGACCGCTTTTTAATTACTATTGCATTTATAAGGCTAAGCAAGAAGCAGCTAAATCTGGCTATTATATTTGCAAAGGCAGACAAAGATTGCAATATTCTTTGCGAAACTTGATATATAATATAATCGGACCTTAATAAAATAAAAAGTTTATTCCACTATCGTTTAAGGAAAAAGAAAGGGAAAGGAAAAAGGCGCCAGACTATTTAAAAGTGCATTTAATCCGCTCTTAAGCCGGTAATAAAGTAACAAACAACCTCTTGCATCCGCATATTTTATCTCTATTCTACTACCAGTACTATTTATATCTCCTATTTTATATAACTTTATAAAGGCATAGAAACCATTATAGCCAAGTTCCTTTTCCTTATCGCTCTTCTGTCTGCCATCGCCCCCGCTGTTATAGCCGGGGTTTTACAGGCCGAGCCCCTTTAGCTAGAAGAGCGGCAAAACGACTGTTTGCATCGGGGGCGTATATATCTTCCCGGAACAAGTATCGAGTGGGCGTAGCTAACTGGCTGTAAAACCATGCCCGGGCGGGTTCGTAAATTGCTGCCAGCCGGAATTTACCAAATGTATTCGTAAGTAAAGGGCCGCACTTTTGCTTTGCTAAGTATCCTTACTAAGTATTTAATAAATAAAAGTGCCCAGCGATAGTCCTTGGACCTGCCAGTGATTTATAATCGATAGGAAAGGCATTGCCAGGCAGTGCAGTATTGGGTTAATAGAGACTTTCCCAGCAGGGTTATAGCGGGTTGAGAACCGAATAAGATGGTTAGACTTTGCTCGGCTAATTTAGCCTGCTATTGCGATTTAACATTGCGACTATCCTCTTTTTCTTTTTATATATTAGTTCTTCTTTTTATTTCTAATAGCTATTAGCAATTTACTTATATGGCTATATATATTATACATTAACGAACGGTTCAAGTTATAAAAACAGGCCAGGTTAATAAAAACTAAGATTAATATAGCCTAAATCTAACATTTGCAGCAAACGTTCAGGATTTATAAGCAAGGGTTAGGGTAAATGGTAATTAATACTATTAATGTACGGAAAATGCTATTAAAAGAAATATATACCCCTTGTTAATAAGGGTTATATTTTCTGCTATTAATTTAATATAATCCTTATTATAGCATTCGCTTACTAATTATACATACAAAAAGGGTCCCTTATTAAAGCAAATATCGTAATATTAAAAGCTTTAATATTGAAGTCTTTTCTATAGTAAACTGTATACATTTTGCCTTTTCCGTTCGAAATGCTATATTACGATATTGCTATTTATGCTTAAGTACTTGCCTTTCTCTCTATAAGCCTTTCAGCTTCTAATATCGAAAGGAAGCTAAAGATTTTACGATTTACGATTAACCGTATATGCGAATATGCAATCCAATACAGCTTTAACTAGAATGCTATTATACCTTTAATATTAAACCGCTATATTCAGAATGCTTTAAAGATTGAATGTAATAAACCTTTAAATAGCATAAATACCTGGTACGTTAAAGGTTTATATTAAGCAAGAGTAGTATGCAATACAATTTACTTATATACGGAAATATAATTCAAAGGTATTTTGATTAGTAATGAATATTTATTATTCAATGCTAAATACTGCTCTGAAATTAATACTTAAAGAAGTATTTAAATTGACGATTGAAAAGCAATTACGAAATCTATTTGACCGTAAGAAATGTCCAATCTTATATATCCAGCTTTTCAGTCTTATCTATCCTATTTATATTAATAAACTGTATAAATAAAGCTCGTTTAAGCTATTTATATTAATAGACTGTATAAACGACTTTAACCTTTAATTATATAATCCTAAATGCCTTATATAAATAAGTTATATTGCGAATATTGGATCCGGGCTATATTGGTCTTAAACTTATAAATCCGGCTTATTCTTATAACTTGAACTATTTATTAATTTATAACATTAAGCGATTAAAGAAGTAATATTAAAATCGTAAAGATATAGCTAATCTTATAAAGAAAAACTGCTATAGCTATAAGCTGTTTTATATGCAAATTGCTAACCGGTTAAATTGTCGGGTTTCGCTATTAATAGTTTAGCGTATATTTAAAGAAGCTAGCTTAATAAAAATAAAGCTTATATGCAAACCTGGCTTAATAAAAGTAATAAAATAGTAATAGCTTTAATAATATTTCGACTATTAAAATTAAATTCTTAATAACTGGAAAAGAGTAATCTGGAATGATAAGATATTTATTATTTTGAACTATAAACGAAGAGGCTATTATATATAAAGAGGAATTAATAAAGCTTTCGTTCGAAGCTATATTTGAAAGCGCTAGAAAAGTTATTCAGAGTTTATATTCTAGGGCTATTTTATATAAGAAAAGAAAAGCTTATATTATATTTAGTATCCAGAAATAACTGCTGAAAAGAAAAGAGCTAATAAAGCTATTGCCGAGTTAAATAAGCAGCTTAAACCTTATAAGCGGGTTTGCTATTCCTAAAAACACTATATATGCTCCTTATATAGCCCGCAAGGCTAAACGGAAAGGCGAGCGAGAATGGAATTCTCTTAATAAAGGGGTTATCAAACGAACGGTAATAGGACAAGATAAATATAACAAAAAGGACTCAGAACTATCCTTATACTTTAATTAAAGCAAAACGGACAGAATTAAGCCCTTTTAAAAGATAGCAAGGCAGAAAATAAATAGGTTGCAAATTAGGATTTTTGAAAAGAAAATATATTGATTTATATCTAATTATACAATGCTTTTTTCTTTTCGAAAGGACGAAAAGGAATGGCACGACCTATATATATATATTTGGGGCTTTAATTGGGATCCGAAAAATAATACGGATATTGAATCCGGTTTCGGATTAAAATAAAAATTCTTATTCCTTATAATATATTTCTTTTAGCAAACCGAATAAGAAAAAACCTATTAGTTTGCTAGCATATAAGCATAAAAATAGCTAGAATATTAATATTATGCTTTAATTAGTTATAAGAAAGAAAGAGAAATATATTCTGAAATATATATTAATTTAAAGAAAGAAAAGAAATTATCGGTTTAAAAGAAATATTTTATAAATTTATCGTATTAAATACTTTATAGCTATTATTAATGCTACGTAATTATTTTAAAGCAATTGCAAAGAAATGAATTAAGGAAATAAATTAAAAAGATTACTTAATAAATTATTTTAACTATTATTTTTATCTTATTTCTTTGCCTTTCCTATTGCTTATATTAAATCCGAATAATTTACTGATAGCCCTAGCTATATCGTATTTATTAGCCCGGGCATTCTGTATTGCATTCTGATTACGGATAGGACCTTTTTCCTTTTCAATCGCCTTATCGATAATAGCTTGCTATTTTTTAAAAGAAAATATAATTATAAAAAAATTAAAGTCGACAAGTAACGGAAAAGGCTCGTAAATAACAGAGCGTATAAGGACTAATAAGCATAAAAAGCTAAACCCAGCTCGAAAAGGCGACTGTAATTGAAAATGAGCAGCAGCAGCTCTATTTTTTTCGTTAATCAAATCTTAAATAATAAGCTATTCCGATAAATATACAGCTATATTTGCAATACTATCAAATTATCGCTAGCTTTTATCGTTTTCTATAGGTTTATATTGAAATACCTTATAAGCTTTAATTAAAAACCCCTTTTTTACCCAATGAAAGTTCGGGAAAAGAAGTTTTGCATCCAATCCTTTCAAGCCGATCTGAAAAACAATAGGGTATCGGATTTTCCGATAAGAGCTGTCAGAGCAATAGATTTTCAACTTAATTCTAATTAATAAAATAAACTAAGCAATTAAGTATTGATATAAGCTTTAATTATTGCTAACCCGAAAGTTAATAAACTTCGATTATTTTTAAAGAGCAGAATTAGTTCAAACTTTATTAAAATATTATTGGTTCTTGCTTTCCCGAATAGCTATAATTAAGTTAGCTGCAATATAAAATTTATATTCCCAGTTCTTATATTATTCGTTTAGCCGGGGTTCGATAAATTAATAATTGTATTTTAGCAATAAAATTTCAAGATCTTTTAATATTGCCCTAGCTATTTCGGTCGTATTTTAATAGACTTATATTCGAATAAGCTAATTAAATGCCTTAAAGATAATAGCATTATAGAATAGAAAATTCCAGATATAAATTTCGAAATTAATTAAACTGATAAAATAAAACCAGAAATGCTTGCTGCTCTTATTATAGCATATGAAAATAATAAGTTTCTTGCTATAAGAATCCCCTTATTTATTGCGTATTGCATTGAAACGAAAGAAAGAAAAAAGTAAATAAAGTAATATTGCAAAATTAGCTTTGCCTTTAATAAATTTTGTTTTATTCTTCAATTCAAAATCAATTATATTCGGAATAAGGTAAATATATTCTTGAAAGTTAGCTAAAATAAATCTAATTAATGCAAAGATATATTCCTTATATAATATTTCTTTCTATTAAGCAAGTCCTTTAGCATTATAGAAAAGGCAAGTATTAAGAGCTTAATTAATATTGAAAACTTATTTCCCGGAATATACTTTTCGAGAGTTAAGGTTAAGGAAAAACTGTTTAAGTAATTGAAAGGGTTTAATGCTTGAATAATATAAGTTAAACCAAAGCGAGCGGTTAAGGATAACTTATTGTAAATATATCCCGATTATTTCGTTTATACTCTTTAATAAAATAATAGGATATTAAAAAGATTTCTTGTCTTTTAACGGAAAAAGGTTTTTTAGCATTTCTAGCAAAGCAGATTTTTCTCGTAATACGAACCGGTTATTAAGAAGGAAATAAGGAAGAAGTACTGAAACCTTTTAAGGAATTGATAAAAGCTTCGCTAAAAGAAGATTAAAGGTAATGCCAGTTATATATATATCTTGAAAGGATTTAAAGCTTGCTTTTGCTATTTCCTTGCCTTTGCTTTTGCTTAATAATATAATAATAGCGCTAATTAATACAAAGGGATAGAGAAAGAAAGAGTATTATATAAATAGAAGTAAGGGAAAAGTAATAAGTATTAATACCGGAAAGAAGCTGCCGAATTGCTAATAATAAGCGGCTGATAAAAGCGTTATTTTTAGCTAGTATTAACGGTTATAAAAGAGAAATAACAAACTATAAGCAAATAAGCTTATCCAGATTTATCGTATTAGTAGTAGCATAGCCAAATGGAAGTTAAAAGGATATGATAAGTTATTTATCGAAAGAGAAAAAAGGAGAATTTAAAGGTTGGTTAAATAAGTAAGTTATTATATTTGTTTGCAATCCAGTGCTTAGGACTTGTTAAATGGAAAGAACTATCTGTCCGCATGCGTTATTCAGATCCGTAAGTTAGAAATTCGTAGAAAAAAATATAGTATTAATAAAAAGGGAAGAAATGTCTTTAAAGTTTACCAGAAATTTTCTTTAATTACGATTTAGCTTAGCATTACTCTTTTTCTTTCAATAATAATAATAATTACTTCTTTTTGCTAAATCTTTCAATTTTTATTCGAATGCCTTTTCAGCTTTAATTAGCATAATACTATTCGAATTTCATTATATTTATACCGCTTTCTCTTATTTTCCTTATTCTTAAGTCCAATTACTAACGTTTCGTAAAGCTAAAATACTCTTTATAAGATAATATTATATTTAAGCAAGAAATGCTTATAAGCTTAGAAATAAGCTTTATTAAAATTATTAATATCTTTTATTGCCTTATACGATATTTCGAGATTTGCAGCTTAAGCAATCGTATTAATAGTATATACGGTTATTAATCCTTTCGTAATAACAAGCATACCTTTCGAAAGCTTTTTATTACCGGTTGCTATTAATAGTATTAAGAATGGCTAATATCTTGCATTAATTCTTTAAAGCCTATAAATCTAATTATTGCTACTCTTTTTTGGCACCCGTTATTCCCTTTCGTTATTACCTTTTATCGTAATAAATTTACGATAGCAAGTCTTTTTATTATTTTATACGGCTATTGAAACGAAAACCCGTATAATTATTATAGCGAACGATTTATATAAAACGTCTTAAAGCTCGAAAAAAGTAGTATTAATATTATAATCCCTTTTTCCAAATGCATTTTAATATTTAATTTCGAAAATACTGTATATGCTAACTGCATTTATTATAAAACTAATAATTAATATCAATTCTCAAGCACTTTCCTTAACCG
Organism: Chrysoporthe puriensis; assembly: GCA_015678955.1. Taxonomy (NCBI): domain Eukaryota; kingdom Fungi; phylum Ascomycota; class Sordariomycetes; order Diaporthales; family Cryphonectriaceae; genus Chrysoporthe; species Chrysoporthe puriensis. The sequence goes on along the minus strand of CP064905.1, from coordinate 3,325,718 downwards.
GTTTACAAAAATCCTTCTAGCTTTTAAGAAATTCCGTATAGTAAGTAATATTCCTTTCGCTTGTATTTTAATTAAAGCTAATAGCATTTATAGCTTTATCGATTATTTTTTGCTAGCTTGCTTCCCTATAATATAATTCGAAATAATTTTATAGCATAAGAAATATTTATTTTTATTGAAAATGCTTAGCTTAAGAATATTATTAAAGAGTTATTAGCAATTATTAAAGCTTTTAAAGAAAGTTAATAATAAACGAAGCTTAATAATTAAAGTATATTTAAACCAGGTCTTTTATTTAAACGTCTTTTAAGCCGTAAGAAAATATTTGCTAGCCTTTTAACTACTGCTAAAAGAAAAGCCTTTGCAAAAGCTAAAGTGCTATATAAGCTTAAAGCATTAGCTAAAATAAAAGCGCTATCTTTCAAAATATTTATTAAGACAAAAGCACTGGCTAAGCTAGTAACGCTTAGTATTGCTTATTAGTTAATACTTCTTTCAAAAGCTTCTATTTTTCTTTCGGTTAAGAAAAAGGAATTATTGTTAGAATATTCGTTCGAAAATATCTCGTTATCCGAAAACATCTCGTTATCCGAAAAAAGAGAGGAAGAAAAAGAAGAAGAAAAAGCGAAGCCGTAACGTATAATAATATCTTACGAGAAATTATTAATAAAAAAATTGTCAGAAAAAGAATTTTCAGAAAAAGAATTACCGAAAGAGGAATTATCGATAGAAGAGTTATCGAAAGAAAAATTATTAAAAGAAAAGTTATCAGAAGATATTTATAATGCTAATTAATAACTTTGCTTTTATCCGTATTAAATTTATTATATTATCTTCTTATTTATTTAAATCCGTTTATTTAATATAATATTTTATATATAACTTGCTATAATTAGCTTTATATTAATATAGGTTTAGCAAAGAAAATTTATTATGCTTATTAAAGTATATTTTATTTAAATATTATAAAAAGCATTTTGCTATAATTCTTTCTTCTAGCCGGGATATTCGAAAAATAATAATAAATAAAAGTAATTTTGCAATTATAATAAGCAAGCATGCATAATTAATATTAAATATATTTATTTAATATTTCGATATAGAATCTGGATCGTATAGCAGCTTTCCGTAATTCTTAATCTTTATATAAACCTTTTATTATATATCAGTTCTTTATTTCCGGTATAATAATATCCGTTTTCTCTGCAAATTCTAGCAGATTTTATATAAAAGATACTGGATTATTGCTAAATTAATTATTTAAATTAGCTTTACTTTAATTAAAGCTAAATACAATTTTTAAGGCAAATACCGGTATTATAAGGTTTATTTAATACTTTTGAATTTCGATAAGTTCGCTAAGCATTTCTTCCCTTAGCAGTCGAATAGCTTTAAGCTTATATACTAGCTCGGGCTGCTTTTTCTCAAAGTTTTTTTCTTAAAGTATCGAAATAGCTAGCTCTTATATTCCTAATTCTGCTTATCGAAATACTTTAAGCCTTATTAATACAAATATGCTTTTTATAAATATCTTATTAAATATTTTCAGCTTATATATAATAAACCTTTAAATAATATAAGTATTTAATACGTTAAAGGTTTATATTAAGCAAAAGTAATATGCAATATAATTTATTTATATACGGAAATATAGTTTAAAAGTATTCTGATTAATAATAAATATTTATTATTTAATGCTAAATACTGCTTTAAAGTTAATATTTAAAGAAGTATTTAAATTAATAATTGAAAAGCAATTATAAAATCTATTTAATAAAAAGGAATATTCAATTTTATATATTTAGCTTTTCAGTTCTAATTACCGTAATTAGCTAAGTAATTATACTAATTACGATTACCGTAATTAATATTCTGATTTTATTAATCAGTTTTAACCTTAATTTTAAATTACGTAAGCTGTCCGTTTATTACGAATATTGAATCCGGGCTATATTAATTTTGGATTTACAGATCCGGCTAGTTCTTATAACCTGAATTATTCGTTAATTTATAATATTATTTCTTTTTCTATAATTTTTATCTCTAAAGATTTTCCGTAAATAGTCTTGCTTAATATTTTTACTTTCGGATTATACTTTCTTAATTTGGAAATATCGGATAGGATTATTCAATCCCGTATTTCTAAGCGTTTATCCGGGAACAGTTTTATACGGCAGCATTGCCTTTCTAAATTAATTTTTGAATTTAATATTGAAATGCTAGCTTATACTTATTATCGTACTTTTAATTCGGCATATCGGTTTATTAATAATTCGGTTCGGTATAAAAAGTATATTTGCTTAAAATAATCGTACGATACAGGAAATGTTTCCGTTTTTGCAAGTAATCGGTTTATTCGTTTTTAGTTTAATAGTCGTTTGCTAACTTTTTATAGCCAGTCGTTTAATTTATAAAAAGAAAAAGATTTTAAGCGAAAAGGCTATTACGGAAACCGTAAATGCTATAGCTTTATAAGCTCTGCTTGCGTTTTAAGCTCGTTTGGATCGTACTTGAAAGCAGCGTCGTTTATTGGAAAAGCGGGCAGCCGAAATAATTCGTCGCAATTTTAGCTCCTTAAAAGGGTTTTCTAATAAAGAGGATCGTTTTCTTTATAAAGAAGAGACTCGAATAATAGTTTCGGGTTATATAAATATAGTTAATTAGTCTAGCTTTATTGATTTTGTTATACCGGAAATTAATTCCGGACCGGAATATTATTCTAACGCTATTAGTCCTTTAAGGTTTTTATAATAATCTGGTTAAAAAGTATTAATAATTTTCCTATTTTAAGCTTATTGGCTAAAAAGTAGTTTTGGATTGCTTCGGTAGAATATTTAAGGTTATTTTATAGTTTTTATATATTTTTACTATAATTGAAATCTTTTTATTTAATTAAGAACTCGATTATTTTATCGTTTTATTTGTATATATTGAAAATTCGTTTAACTTTCTATTCCTTTTATAGCTTATTATCAAATTTAATCGTAATATTATTATCGAATATTGCATTCTTTAATATTAGCTTAAGTTATAAAATATAGAAAATGGGGTATAATTGCATTTTATCCGGTAGTTATAATTTATAAATAACTTCTAAAAGTTTGTCGAAAATTTGAAAAGGGCTAAATTTCTTATAATCGAATTTCTTATTAGATTTGCTAGTATTATGCTCTTTTTGTCGAAAAAGGTAAACTTTATTTCTTTCTTTGAAATTTAATTTTTCAAATCTTTTCTAATTTGCGTATTTTGTTATTCGTTTTTATATAAACTATAATTTTGCTTGCATTTCTTATTAAATTTTCTTAATTTTTCTAATTCGGTTTTTTACGTTTTTATTTATAAGTTCCGATTTCTTTTCAAAATATGCTATCGAATTATATCCGTAAAAAGCATAAAAAAGTAATTTCTTTATTATGCTTATATTTGCGCTATTATATATAAATTGCATTAATAATAGCCATTTTACCTAATTATTTTATTTGAATAAAATATAAAACTAAAAGTATTATTCGAATATTCTATTAATTTTTTCTATTTGTTTATTTATTTATAAATAATATGCTATAAAAAGTTTATAATTTGCTTTTAATTGTTTTGTAAAGGCTATTTAAAATTTCGAAACGAACTTTCTATTTTTATTTGAAATGATTTCTTTTAATATGCTATATTATATAATAATTATTTTGAAGAATATATATACTAATTCTTCTGCAGAACTTGCTTTTTTATAAAATATAAAATAAGCGTATTTGCTTAATTTGCAAACTATTATTAAAATACTATTGAATCGTATTTTAATTAAAGGTTTTCGTAAAAAAAATAGCTTGATAATAAAGTTTAAACTAATAGATAATTAAATAAATTTAAGTATTAATAAGGGTTGCAAGAATTTATAAGGTTTATAACGATTAGCCTTATTTTAATAGCATTTGTAATATTATCGAAAGATATTTTCAATCCTTTTTCGTAATTTTAAAGGATTTTAATATTTTCGGATTTTTTTATAAGTAGCTTTAACGCTTTAATATCCGTATATTAGAGTATTATATTATTGCTAAATATATGCGTCTTATTTTTCTAGTAATATATTTTCTGGTTTTTTGCTAGTAAATCTAATTCTGAACGTAGCATTAATCTTTTGTCTTTATATAAAGTTGCTATTTTTATTTGTATTAAAGAAAGTTTATTCTTTAATTTCTTCTTTAAGCTTATAATCTGCTCGTTTGCTAAGAGTATTTGCTTTAATATTTTCTTTTCCTAAAGTATAAGTAATTTTAATATCGAATTGTAATAAATATTCTGCTTATTTAATTTATCTTTTATTTAGCATTTTAATTGTAATAAAAGTTGCTAAGTTCTTATAGTTTATAAAGACCTGAACTAAATGCTTTGCGCTAATTAAATAATATTCTTATGCTTGGAAAGCATAAATAATAGCTATAAGTTTTTAATCTAAAATAGTATATTGAAATTGCAGTTTATTAAGCTTCTTATTAAAATTCGCAATAAGATAAAGCTTTCCTTAATCGTCTTTCTAAATAAGTTTGCTATTAATAGCATATGCTAATATATCCGTATTAATTTCGAACGGTTTTAATAGGTTTGCTTCTTGCAATATAAGTTTTTAAATAACTTTGTTTTTCAGAATATCGAATGCTTGCTATTCGATTTCTATTTATTCGAAAAGTTTATCCTTTTTAATAAGTTTCGTTAAGAGTTTAGCAATTTTTGCATATTTTTAAATAAACTATTAATAGAAATTAATATATTTTAAGAATAATTTAATTCTTATAATATTTTCTAGCGCTAGCCAATTCTTAATTATTTCGACTTTATCCTTTTATATTTTAATATTTCTTAATTCGATAGTATATCCGAGGAAATCGACTTTCTGGGTATAGAAATAGCTCTTTTTTCCATTAATAAAGAGCTTATTATCTTTAAGGATTTTTAAGATTTATCGTATTTATTATTTGTGCATTATAAAGTCTTTCAAATAAATTAGAATATCGTTAAAGTAAACGATAATAAACTAGTTTAAATATTCCCGCAAAATATAATTTATTATTTCTTGGAAGGATACTGGAATATTTGTAAAGCCGAAAGGCATAATAAAGTATTTGAAATATCCGTAATGAGTTTTAAATGCTATTTTCCATTCGTTTTCTTCTTTAATACGTATATATATATATCCTTCTTGCAAATCGAATGCTATAAACTATTTTGCGCTGCGAAATCTATCGCATAATTCCTTTAATAATAGAAAAGGGTAACGATTCTTAATTATAATATTATTAAGTTATTTATAATTAATATAAAATCGTAACTTGTTATTTTTCTTGAATATAAATAGAATAAAGTATTTTATTAAGGAATATAATTTCCGAATAAATCCTTGCTTAAATTATTTGTTAAAATATTCTTTAAATATTTCAAATCGGGCTTTATTAAGCTTATAGATTTTCCCGAATATTGGTTATATTTTTAATTTAAGTAGAATTTCGTAATCGTAAGGATTATGCGTTAGGAATCCGGCCTTGCATTTAAATCGAAAAATCTCTTTGAATTTGTAATATTCTTTAAAGACGTTTGCAAGTTCCGATCGTAATCCTTATTTATCTTCCGCAATTTATAGAAAGAGTAAGTACTGCTTGGTATTTTTATTTTCGTTTTCAATTTCCTTATAGTTCTAAAGTCTATATTTTAATACGCAAGGGTATAATTCTGTATGCAGAAAGAAATATACGTTCTATTCTTAAATGCTATTATTCTGTACTTGTTATACTTATCGTTCCGAAACCGGGGCGTATTTCTGTTACTTAATATATATAATTGGGTATTTAAGTAGTCCGGAAACCTTATTCCGTAACCGGAATATTCTTATCGCTTTATAGTTAACCGAGTTCTTTGCTAAGTATTATTCCATTTGTATTAATAACTTACCGCTATCTTATTTTTTAAGATCGAACTATTATATAGTTTTTCTCTATAAGCTATTAATTCTTTCTGATTTGGAAGTAGTATAAATATCCGTTTAAAGGTTTATCTTTAAATTCTGCTTAGTAATTGAACTTCGCTTTGCGCTTTTAATTGCAACTATTTTCTGGGAAATAATATTATCCTAATAAATTTAGCTAATAGTCCAATTAATTCGAAAGTTATGCTTTTTAAGCTATAATAATCTTATAATCATTTCGTATTATGCTATTTCCGTAATATTGAAAGTTATTATCGTAATATATTTTCGTATTATATTAAGTAAATAATTAATTTCCTTATTAATAATTCTTTAATTATAAGCGATTAGTATTCCTTTTACGGTATATAAAGTATAAGGATTCCGTTTTCATTTCTATAATATTCGTATATATTTAATAATATCTAGTAAAATAAAGTTGCTTTAAGCGCCGCTATCGATAAAAGCCTTATATCGTTATTTATAAATTATTACTATTTTTTTAATAAGTCGGTAGTTTATCTTTGCGGTTAAATTTAAGAACTATAAAGGTCCGAATATTTATTATCTTATTATAAGCCGTTTTCGTCTTTTAAGGCTTTATTCTGTCTTTAATTGTTTCTGGCTGCTTATTTTGCAAGCTTTCAAGCTTATTTATATTTATAAGCGCGTTTTTCGTAACTTTCGAAATTTATTCGTTAATGCTATATATAGATCTTTCGTCTTGCATAAATATCGCATTTTTCTATCTAGCATTATTATTATTTAACTTGCTTGTTAAAGCATTCTTAAGGAAATATATTTAGTAAATTAATAAATGCGTAATCGAATTTTTTATCGAAAGCTATTCGTCTTTTAAAGTCCGTTATTTTATAAGCTTTAACCGTATTATAAGGTTCTCTTTATAGAAACTATTAATTTGAAATTCTTTTTACGAAATATTCGTTATAAGTATTATAAATATAAGAAATCTATAAAACCTTATAATATTTGAAAGATAAAGGATTAATCCTTTTATTTTCGTACTATTTGTATTTAATATTCTGTAATTTCCAGCTTTGCATTATTTTATCGAATATTATGCTATAAATTTCGTATTTTATATTCGAAAGCTTTATCTATCCGAACTGTTTATTATTAATATTTTCCTTATCCTTTATTTCTAGAACGATAAGTCTTAAAACTTCTTCTGGTTATCTATCTTGAAAGGTATTTTCGTATTTTAAAGTATCCGATTCGCAATCGTTTTATTCTTTATCGTTTTCGAAAGCTGCAACAATTCTTCCAAATTCTAAGTTATTATCTAGCAAATAGTTATACTTGCTTGCGATTTTCTCTAATAAATCGGTAAAGCATTCTAAGATAATATCGTTTTCAATGTTTCTTACTGCTAGCTATTTCTTTCCTTTAAAGGCTTTAAGGAACTAGTTCCTTCCTTCTTTCGCTGCAAAGTATATTAAGCAATTATTATTATAGCAGAAAATCCAATTAAAGCGGTTATGCTTGCTAATAAAGTCTTATATCTAATTTTAAGAAGAAATATCGATAGGACGGGGTTCCTTTTATTATATTAGATTAACGTATTATTATTCTGGGTTTTTCCAACCGAATTTTTTCGGCTGTTAGCAATCCTTTATTATATATCTTGCTTTATTACAGTTATAGCAATTAAAACGGGGTTTTCTTTTATTAAAGCTCTTTTATGCCGCATTTAATTCTATAAAGCCAGTATAAATAATGCCGCTATAAGCCGTATTTCGTTATTAATTATTGCGCTATTCGTTATAATGCTATTATTTTATATTAATTTGGAATTTAAGAAAGAATTATTTCTTAATTCGCTATTAACGTTATTCGTATAAGCGGTTATCGATTTTGATTGCTATGCTAATATATTTATTAAGATCGTTAAATCGATTTATTTCGTAAAATTTATTCTTTACTTTTTCTTTTAATCCCTTATAATATTAATTTATAAAGGGATTATTTTCGTAATTCAAATAGGTTATAATTTGTCGGAATTTAGCGATATAATTTGCTGCTAATTCTATTTATTAAAATTTTTCAAGTTTCCGAATAGCAATACGTTATTCATTTGGGTTTCCGAATATTTCTATTAAAAGTTTTTCGAAATTAGCATATTTCTTGAAAACTTCTTTAGTATTTTCTATTTAATTTATGCGATTATTATTTATATAGTTATAGAATATAAGTTTTTATTATTGGAATGCTATTCTTTTAAAGCGATTGCTAGCAAAGACAATCTTATTTATTTTATTAATAAATTACAAACGGTAATGCTAGAAATAAGCCTTGCATTATATAAGAAAAGCTTGAAATTCTTTATAAGTGCTTTTATAAGGACCGGGTTTATCGAGCTTATAGCTTTTAGCTTGCTAAAAAGTGCTAAAACGAGTAACTTCCGCTCGGATTTCAATTAATTAATTGTAAAGGGTTTAGTTTTGAGCTAAGAGTTTTTCGTTCGTAAAGGGATAAAGTATAGCGGGCGCTTCTCTCTGAAAAAGTTTTGTTAAAGCTAAAATAAGAATTTGCTAAAAAGCTATCGTATTTCCGTTTTATTAAAAGTGAATAATATTAAATTAATCTTTAAGCAAAAGTTATTAAAATATAATAAACTTTTAAATAATACAAATACTTAATATATTAAAAGTTTATATTAAATAAAAGTAGTATATAATATAATTTATTTATATACGGAAATATAATTCAAAAGTATTTTAATTAATAATAAGTATTTATTATTTAATATTAAATACTGTTCTGAAATTAATATTTAAAGAAGTACTTAAATTAATAACTGAAAAGCAATTATAAAATTTATTTAATAGAAAAGAATATTTAATCTTATATATTTAGCTTTTCAGTTTTAATTATTATAATTAGCTAAATAATCGTATTAATTATAATTATTGTAATTAATGCTTTAATTCTATTAATCAGTCTTAACCTTAACCCTAGGTTACGTAAGCTATTTATTTGTTACGGATATTAAATCCGGGTTATACTAGTTCTGGATTTATAAATCCGGCTAGTTTTTATAACTTGAATTATTCGTTAGTTTATAATATTATATATATATTTAAATAAAGTTTCGGCTATAATAAAAGGGCTTTGCTATTTATAAGCCATTTTGGCCAATTGAGTATAACTTATCTTTTTAATTTAATTGTAAATTAGGATAAAATTACCGACTTTCAAAAATTCCTTCCGAAAATAGCTATAAATCCCGTATTGAATTGCAACCTTATAGCAGTATTTAGCAATAGCTCGCATTGCTTTCTCTATATCTTTATTTTTAGCTTATAATATATGAATACGATTATTAAATACTTTTTAAAAAGTTTGATTAAGCTTTTAATTAAGTATTTGCTATATCGGAATTTCGGTTTCGATCGGAATAATAGATTTTTAGCTATGCATTAAGTAAAACGGTATATATCCGTAAAAATGTCGGATTGTTATGCGGTTAACAAAAACTATAAGCTTTAAATTCTTTTTCCAAACTAGCTTTTTATCAAATATTTTATTAAAAGCTATAATTAAAGTATAATGCTTTTGCTTAACCTGGCCGGCTATTTTGGAATTATACGGGCTAATTATAACCCGTTTGATTTTAAGATTTCAAATGGCTTTTTCCATTTTTCTTTTATTTTTAAAACCGCTATTTACTGAAACTTATAACGGGCAGCTTATCTAGCAAATAATATTTTCCAGAAAGAACTTTTTCATTTCAAATATTATAATATTTTTTAATGGCCTTGCAAATATATATTTTATTAAATCGTCTTATACTTTAATTAAGTAGCTAAAACCTTAATTTATAAGCATATATTGCATATTAATATTAACTTGTATAAATAAATGCTTTAATAAAAAGGATAAAAGACTTTCGTTTTAGCATTGAAAATTATACGCTTAATATAGCTTATAGCTTTAAATAGCCTTTTTAATTTCTTATTATAAATTAACAAATAGTTCAAATTATAGAAATAAGCCGGATTTATAAATCCAGAACCAATATAGCCCGGATTTAATATTCGCAATACAAAACATACTTATATAAGAACAATAAGCGTTCGGAATTATATAACCCAGGGTTAGGGTTACGACTAATCAGTAAAATCGGAATATTAATTACGGTAATCGCAATCAGTATAATTATTTAATTAATTATAGTAATTAGGACTAAAAAGCTAGATATATAAAATTGAATATTCCTTTTTTCCGTTATAATAAATTTTATAATTGCTTTTCAGTCGTTAATTTAAATACTTCTCTAAATATTAATTTTAAAATAGTATTTAGCATTAAATAATAAATACTTATTATTAATCAGAATACTTTTAAACTATATTTTCGTATATAAATAAATTATATTGCATATTATTTTTGCTTAGTATAAACCTTTAATATATTAAATACTTATACTATTTAAAGGTTTATTATATTTTAATAACTTTTGCTTAAAAATTAATTCAATATTATTTACTTTTAGCAATACGGAAATATAATAACTTTTTAGCAAATATTTATTTTGTTTTAAGCAAAACTTTTTCAAGGAAAAGCTTTTCTTATATCTTATCCCTTTACGAATAAGGAACTTTTGGTTTAAAACTAAACTTTCTATAATTAATTAATCGAAATCCGAGCGGAAATTACCTGTTTTAATACGTTTTAGCAAGCCAAAGCTTACAAGCTCGACAAGCTAGGCCTTTATAATAGCAAATGCAATAAATTTCAAGCTTTTCTTATTCAATGCAAAACTTACTTTCAGTATTATCGATTTCAGTTTACTAGCAAAGTAAACAAGATTATTTTCGCAAGAAATCGTTTCGAAAGAATAGCCTTTCAATAATAGGAACTTACTTTCTGCAACTATATAGATAATGCCCGCTTAGATTAGAATAAAGCAATTAAAGAGGTTTTCAAGAAGTATTCAAATTTCGAGAAACTCTTCGCTAAAATATTTAGCAACCCAGACGAATAGCGTATAGCTATTCGAAAATTCGAAGAATTTCGATAGATAAGGTTAGCAGCCAACTATATTACCAAGTTTCGGCAAATCGTAACTTACTTAAATTACAAAAATAGTCCATTTATAAATCAGTATTATAAAGGATTAAAGGATAATATAAAAGACGAATTTTACAAATTGGACTGCCCGGATAACTTTAATAAGTATATTAGCATAGCAGTTAAAATCGACAATCGCTTATATAAATAATATTAGCAGCGGATTAAGAAACAATTTACCTTTAAATTCCAAGCTAATATAAGACAATAGCGCTATAATAAATAGCGCAATAACCAATAACGGAATATAGCTTATAGCGGCACGATATATGCAAGCCTTATAGAATTAAATGCAATATAAAAGAGCTCTAGCAAAAGAAAACCCCGTTTCAATTGCTATAATTGCGGTAAAGCAGGATATATAGCAAGAGATTGCCGGCAACCGAAGAAATTCGGTTAGAAGAAATCAGAATAACGATATATTAACTTGGCATAGCGATAAGAACTCTATTCTATTAATACTTTTTCCTAAAATTAGATACGAGATCTTATTAACGAATATAACCGCTTTAATTGGACTTTCTATTACAATAATAATTGCTTAATGCATTTTTCGGCAAAGGAAAGAAAGAATTAATTCTTTAAAGCCTTTAAAGGAAAGAAATAGCTAGCGGTAAGAAATATCGAAAATAATACTATTTCAGAATACTCTATTAACTTATTAAGGAAGATTGCAAGCAAGTACGATTACTTGCTAAATAATAATTCAGAATTCGAAAGAATTATCGCAACTTTCGAAAATAATAAAGAATAAGAAAATTATAGGTCGAATACCCTAAGATACGAAAACACTTCTTAAGATAAATAGCCAGAAGAAGTTTTGGAACTTATCGCTTTAGAAATAAAGGATAAAGAAGATATTAATAACGATTAGTTCGGATAAATAAAGCTTCTAAATACAGAATACGAAATCTATAGCATAATATTGGACGAAATAATATAAAACTGGAAATTGCAAGATATTAAATATAAATAATATAAAAATGAAAAGATTAATTCTCTATCTTTCAAATACTATAAAATATTATAGATCTCTTGCATTTATAATAACTGCAATAAATACTTTACAGAAAAAATCTCGAACTAATAATTTCTATAATGGGAACTATATAGCACGATTAAAGCTTACCGGATATCGGATTTTAAAGGACGAGTAGCTTTCGATAGAAAATTCGATTATGCATTTATCGAACTACCAAATACCCTTTTTCAGGAATGCCTCGACAAACAAATCAAATAGTAGCAATGCTAAATAAAAGAATGCGATATTTATACAGGACGAAAAATCCATGCATAGCACTAACAAACGGATTTCGGAAAATACGAAAAGCGTATCTATAAATATAGACAAGCTCGAAAGCTCGCAAAATAAACGGCCAAAAGCAACCAGAAATAGAATAAAGCCTTAAAAGACAAGAAACGCTTATAATAGGATAATAAACGTTCGGACCTTTACAGTCTTTAAACTTAGTTGCAAAAGCAGACTATCGACTTATTAAAGAAATAATAATAATTTTCGGATAATATTACAAGGCCTTTATTGATAATAGCGCTTAAGGCAATTTTATCTTACCAGATATTATTAAGCAAGTACGAATCCTATAGAAATAGAAACGAAATCCTTATACTTTATATATTATAGAAAGAATACCAGTCGCTTATAATTAAGGAATTATTAATAAGGAAACTAATTATTTACTTATTACAATACGAAAACGTATTACAATAATAACTTTCGATATTACGGAAACGGCATAATACGAAATGATTATAGGATTATTATAACTTAAAAAGCATAACTTTCGAATCGATTAAACTATTAGCCAGATTTATTGGGATAATGCCATTTCTCGGGAAATAATTGCAATTAAAGGCGCAAGGCAAGATTTAGTTATTAAGCAAAGTTTAGAAATAAACCTTGAAACGGATATTTATATTACTTCCAAATTAGCAAAGATTAATGGCTTATAGAAAAGAACTATACAATAGCAAGCTCTTAAGAAATAAAATAGCGGTAAGTTATTAACTCAAATGAAATAGTACTTAGCAAAAGATTCGGTTATTTATAAAACAATAAAGACATTCCGATTACAAAACGAAATTTCCAAACCATTTAAATACTCAATTGCATATACCAAGCAATAGGAATACGCTTCAGCTTCGGAACGATAAGTATAGCGAACGCAAAATACTAGCACTTAAAAATAGAATGCATATTTCTTTCTGCGTATAGAATAATACCCTCGTATACCAGAATATAGACTTTAGGATTATAAGGAAATTGAAAACGAAAATAAGAATACCAAGCGGTATTTACTCTTCTTACAAATTGCGGAAGATAAACAAAGACTATAACCGGAACTAGCTAATATTCCTAAAGAATATTATAAGTTTAAGAAGATTTTCCAACTCAAACGCAAGGCTGGATTCTTAGCATACGGCTTTTACGATTACAAAATCCTATTCAAACTAGGGATATAATTAACTTTCGGGAAGATTTATAAACTTAATAAAGCCCGATTCGAAACATTCAGAGAATACCTTGACAAATAGCTCAAATAAGGATTCATTCGAAAATTATATTTACTAGCAAGATATCCCATTCTATTTATACTCAAGAAAAACGGCAAATTACGACTTTATATCGATTACAAACAGCTTAATAATATTATAATTAAGAATTGTTATCTATTTCTATTACTAGAGGAATTATATAATAAACTTCGTAACGCAAAATGGTTTATAGCATTCGATTTGCAAGAAGGATATGCGCATATACGTATTAAAGAAAAAAACGAATGGAAAATAGCATTCAGAACTCGTTATAAACATTTCGAATACCTTATTATGCCCTTCGGACTTACGAATGCACTAGCATCCTTTCAGGAAATAATAAACTATATTTTGCAAGAATATCTAAATTAGTTCATTATTATTTACCTTAATAATATCTTAATTTATTCAAAAAACTTCGTAACGCATAAATAGCAAATACGATAAATCTTAAGGATTCTCAAAAACAATAAGCTTTTTATTAATAAAGAAAAGAGTTATTTCTATACTTAGAAAATCGATTTCCTCAATTATACGATCGAACCAGAAAATATTAGAATGCAAACAAATAAAATCGAAACGATTAAGAATTAGCCAGTATTAGAAAATACTATAGAAATCAAATCATTCCTAAAATATATCAATTTCTATTAATAATTTATCTAAAGATATGCAAAAAATTACCAGACTTTTAACGGAACTTATTAAGAAAGATAAAGCTTTCGAATAAACAAAAATCGAATAGCAAGCATTCGATATTCTGAAAGATAAAGTTACTCAAGAATTTATATTGCAAAAGGCAAACCTTTCGAGACTATTCGAAATCAATACGGATATATTAGCATACGCTATTAGCAGCGAATTCATTTAGAAAGACAATTAAAGAAAACCTCGCCTTATTGCGAATTTTAGCAAAAAGCTTAACGGACCGCAATTCAGATATGCTATTTCAGATTAGGAATTTATAGCTATTATCTATGCTTTCCAAATATAGGAATATTATTTAATCGGCGCAAAATACTTAATCCAAGTCTTTACGGATTATAAGAATTTAGCAACTTTCATTATAATTAAAATATTAAATAAAAGACAAATTAAATAAGCAGAATACTTATTATAATTCGATATCAAAATTATTTATACTTTGGGAAAAGAAAATATTAGGGCAAATGCTTTTAGCAGAAAAGCAAATTATAAACTTAAAGAAGAAATTAAAGAATGGACTCTTTTCGATATAAATAGAAATAGCAATTTCGTACAAAAACGAGAAATCAATGCTATATTCAGAATTAAACTTACTGGCAAAAAGCTAAAAGATATATTACCAAAAAAACAAAATGCGTATATTTAGCAGCAATATAATGCCTTAGCATACGGATATTAAAGTATTAGAGCTATTTATAAGAGAATTAAAAGATATTAAAATTTTTTAAGATTACGAAAAAAGATTGAAAATATCTTCCGATAATATTACAAATACTACTAGAACAAAGCTAATTATTACAAGCCTTACAAACTCTTGCAACCTTTAACGGTACTTAAATCTATTTGGTTATTTATTAGCTTAAATTTTATTACCAAGCTATTTCTCTTACAAGAATTCTTAATTAAAATACGATTCGATAATATTTTAATAATAGTTTGCAAACTAAGCAAATATATTTATTTTATACTTTATAAAGAAGCAAGCTTTGCAAAAGAATTGGCATATACATTCTTTAAAACAATTATTATATAATATAGCATACTAGAGGAAATTATCTTAAATAGAAATAAGAAATTCGTCTCTAAATTCTGGATAGCCCTTATAAAATAATTAAGAGCAAATTACAAGCTCTTTATAGCATATTATTTATAAACAGATAAATAAACAGAAAAAACTAATAGAATACTTGAATAATACTTCTAATTTTATATTTCTCTCGAATAAAACAATTGGGTAAAATAGTTACTTTTAGCGCAATTTGCATATAATAGCGCAAATATAAGCATAATAAAGAAATTACCCTTTTATGCTTTTTACAAATACAATCCGATAGCATACTTTAAAGAAAAACCGGGATTTGCAAATAAAAACGCAAAATACCGAATTAGAAAGATTAAAAAGATCTAGCAAGAAATGCAAGCAGAATTACAGTTCGTACAAGAATGAATAACAAAATATGCAAACTAGAAGAGATCTGAAAAACCAGATTTCAAAAAAGGAAATAGAATCTATTTCTTATAACAAAAAGAGTATAATACTAACAAATCCAATAAGAAACTCGATTATAAGAAATTCAGCCTTTTTTATATTCTTAACAAACTTTTAGAAATTATTTATAAATTATAGCTATCAAACAAAATGCGATTATACCCTATTTTCCATATCTTATAACTTGAATTAATATTAAAGAATATAGCGCTTAGCAATAATATTATAGTTAAACTGGATAACGATTTATAAGAAGAATAGGAAATTGAAAGAATATTCGATATACGAAAGCAAAATAACAGGATAATCGAATTTCTAGTTAAATAGAAAGATTTCGATTATAGCGAAAATATATAAGAACTATAAAACAATCTTGAATATTTTACCGAAGCAATTCAGGATTACTTCTTAGCAAATAAATTCAAAACTGGGAAATTATTAATACTGCTCAACCGAGCTATTATAAGAACCCTGAAAGACTAGCAATATCAGAATAATATTCCGGACCGAAATTAACTCCCGGCATAACAAAATTAACAAAGCTAGACTAATCGACTATATTTATATAGCCTAAAGCCATTATTTGAATCTTTTCTTTACAAAGAGAACGATCTTCCTTATTAGCAAAACCTTTTAAGGAACTAAAACTATAACGGATTATCTCAGCCGCCCGCTTTTCTAGCAAGCGACGCTATTTCCGAATACAATCCAGACAAGTTTAAAATGCAAGCAAAGCTTGTAAAGCCGCAGCATTTGCGGACTCCGTAACAGCCTTTTCGCTTAAAACCCTTTTCTTTTCACAAATTAAATAATTAGCTATAAGGAATTAGCAAACGAAAACCTAATTAAGGACGAACCAGTTACTTACTTATAGAAATGGAAAAATTCCCTGTATTATATAATTAACCCAGGCGAATATATTCCTTATACCGAACCGAATTATTAATAAACCGATATGCCGAACTATAAGCACGATAATAAGCATAAGCCGGCATCTCAATATTAAATTCTAAAATCAGTTCAGAAAGGCGGTATCGATATGCGGAGCTGCTCCCAGGAAAACGTTTGGAAATACGGGACTAAATAGTCCTATCAGATATAGCCAAAAAGGGAAAGTACGATCCGAAATAAGAATATTAAGCAAAACTACTTACGGAAAAATCTTTAGGAACAAAGATTATAAGGAAAGAGATAATATTATAAACTAACGAATAGTTCAGGTTATAAGAACAAGCCGAATCTATAAATCTAGGACTAATATAACCCGGATTTAATATCCGTAGCACAAAATATACTTATATAAGAACGACAAGCATTCGGGATTATATAACCCAGAGTTAGAGTTATAACTAATCAGTAAAATCGGAATATTAATTACAGTAATCGCAATCAGTACGATTACTTAACTGATTATAGTAATTAGAACTGAAAAGCTGGATATATAAAATTGAACATTCCCTTTTTCCGTTATAATAGATTTCATAATTGCTCTTCAGTTATCAATTTAAGTATTTCTTTAAGTATTAACCTTAGAGCAGTATCCAGTATTGGATAGTAAATACTTATTACTAATCAAAATACCTTTAAACTGTATTTTCGTATACGGGTAAATTGTACTGCATATTACTTTTGCTTAGCATAAACCTTTAACGTATCAAATACTTATGCTATTTGAGGGTTTATTACATTTCTGAATATATTTCTTTTTAGAAATATAGCTATCGCATCCGGTAATATATCGCATTTCGGCTATAATATCCAAATTTGCTATAACATTCTTTCAAAATGCGTCATTTCAAGTTAAAGTTATTAATAACCTTTTATCGAAATAGTTTCTTTTCTAATTATCGCTAAAGAAAACGGTTAATTATTTAATATTATAATGCTCGGATTCTGAAACAATATTTAATAGCATTGCTTATCCTTAAAGGGATAATGCTATTAATTAAAAATCTAGCAATCTTTAAAGAATTTTCAAATTAATGCAATTCTAATATTAATAGCAGCTTTCTGCTTTAATTAAAAAGAAATATATTATTAATTTAGCAATCGCATTATTACTTAATTTGGTCGTTTTTTTTTACGCTATTTGAGCATTATTCGGCTAAAGCGGATAAAATAAAGCATTAGCAACTATATTTTTAGCATTCGAAATATATTTTATATTAAAATCGAAAATCTTAATAATCGCTATTTAATAACTGATTAAAGCTCTTAAAATATCGGATATAATTCTATTAAGCTAAATAATTAGGACTTTAGCATTTATTTTCAATACGAAATAATATTCGTAAAAGTATTAATGCAAAACGTAAAATGCAAATAGGATTTTTCGATATTCCTGCTTTATAATATTATATTTCTAAGCTGCTTTTATCCAAATGCCGCTTTTTTAGCATGCAAGCTTGCAATAGCTTTTAATAATTTAAGCCAATACTGCTCCTTATTTTTCAAGCAATATATTAATTATAAAGATAATTGGACCGCTTTTTAAGCTATAATCAATATTAATTAGGATAAGTTTGGATGCAATTTTATTTACTAAAGCTTTTGCAGCTAATTTCTAAAGTTCTTTTTAGATAAAAAGAGTACCTTTCTTAATTAAATCGTATAAAAGCCAGGCTATTACCGCATAATAAAGGATTTATATGCAGTAATATTCAGTTAATCCTAATAATAAACGAATATCTTTAAGCTTCTTGCAATTAAATAATATATATAGCTTTTTAATTTTGCGATTTTATAGCTAGCAATTATTTATACTATAAAAGTAGCTAATAATATTAACCCGCTTTTTATATTATTCAGATTTCTTAACGGATATGCTTTTTTTAGCTAATTCAATATTTAATAATACTTAATTAATATTCCGGATATATTTTGTAATAAACTTTCGAATTCCCGGAAAGCTTTCTACTTCTTTATTATTATAAGTTAAAATAAGTTTTCTAATCGGAATATTATTTAAGAACAGTTAATAAATATAAGGAATTAAGTTTTAAAATATATATAATATAATCCTTTGAAATTAAGCAATAAAATTAATACTCCTTATTAATAGCTAGTATATTCGGAAAAGACTTATTAGTATTGAAAAAATAATTATATTCCGGCTTTTCTCATGCAATACGATTTGGTTATATTTAGAGAAAAAGTCCAAAAAGGAAATAATTTTGCATATAGCAAAGCTATAAGCAAATTCGTCCGCAATAAACGGTATTAAAGCATCCTTTATCGTAAAAGCATTATATTTCTGGGCATTATTAATTAGCCGTAAGCCTTTATCTTTCTTAAGGATTAAAAACCAGTTATTCCGGTATAATTTATAGCTTTCTTTAATAGTTTCCCGTTTTTGCTTATTCTTTAAAACTTTAATACTTTTATCTTAAAAGGCATAAAGAATAAGTACGTATTTTGCTTAAAAAAGCGTATAAAATACTGTCTTAATTATTTGTAATAGCGCTATATTGCTAATTAGTTTACCAAATTCCGAAAAATCTTAAGCTAAAGCTTGAATGCGATTTCTTATTATATAAATAAATATTTCTTGCTTAGCTTCCGAAAAGTTTTTATAATTATTTTATAAGAGATCTTCCTTTCTTTTAGCTATAAAACGCTTATTAATATCCAGCTTAAAGAATTTTGGCTGGATCCAAGTATTTTATTTTGTTAAAAGCTAATTTTTTATTTTTTTTCGAGCTTTTGCCAAATATGCTAATTTCCATACTATATTGCCCGGTAAAACGCTCCTATTACGATCTGAATTATTAATAAGGCATACCTTTTTGAAAATATTTTTGTATATTATATTAAGTTCTTTTTTAATCAAACCTGAAACGTATTTTAAAAACGATTTGGAATTATAAGAAAAGAAAGAAAGTCGTTAAAATAATTGCTAAATATAAATATTATAAAAGTATTTACTTTTTTATTTCCTTAATAAGGTTGCATATAAATTCTATAATTCCTTAATACTATTTGCATTTAAGATTTCCGCAATATGCGGGATTTTCTAATTAGAAAAAGAATTAACTGCTATATCGTTTTCTTCTATTTGCATTTATTTAAGAACTTTTTTACCGCTAATAGCAATAAGTTCTCTAATACTGCTATTAGCATCTAATTTCCCTGCTATTTCTTAAATGCTAGCTAAAAATTATTTAGTTTCTTATTAACTATAGCTATAAAACGTATTTTTGAAAATAAAAAGCTAACTTTCAAAATACTATTATTACAATAATCGAATATAAACTTTATTTGCAAAAAGAATAATATCCCGAATAAAACCTAATAATTTAGCTTTATATTCCAATTATTTATAATATAAAATATTATTTGGCTAAAGCATTTTTCAATAATTACGGGAATATCGATAATGCTTAGAAATAGCATATTAAACCCGTTATAAGTTTTGGAAAATAGCTTATTCTCGATATAAAGTAAGCCAAATTCATTGCAAACCGATAAGTTAATAAGGTTTATTTTAGCATTATAATTAAATATAGCCGGAATCGAGCAATTGCTTTATTTATTCAATTTAATAATAATTATAGCAATAAGAGCTATGCTTTTGAATTATAGCTTATTTCTTTATACTAAAATGCTTCTAATAACTAGCATTAATAATAGAATTAATCGCCTTAATAGCAAGCTTTTAATGCTTCGGTCCAAATGCTAATATACTTATAAAATATTAAATTAAAGCTTATATTTATTTAGGATATTTTTAATCCGAATAGCTATAATTAATTATTCGTATAATAAGCCTTTTATAATAGCTAGATTTGAAATAATTGGTTAAGTTAATTGGCTTGGTTTTAAGTATATTTTTTCCGGAAGTTTATATTCAATTTCTCTTACTCTTTTAGCTTTATTTCGAATCATTTATATTTAATATATAAGGCGTTTTGCAAACTTTGGATTTATTGAAATCAAGTTTGCCTTAAATATATTTATAGATTAATATAGAAACTAATTGGCTAACTTCTTTTCGAAAGCTATAAAATTTTTACGAATAAATGCAGCTTTAGAAAATCTTTTCTTTGCAAATTTAAACAAATCTTTCATTAATAAATCCAGATTATTATCTTTAATAAAGCTAGTTTTTTCTATTGCATTAATAATAAAAGCCGAATATATCGTTTAGCAAAGTTTTCGTATTATTTATTATAAGTTATAATACCGGTTTCCGAAAACTAATAATTCTCGTATAATTATATCGGTTATAGCGATTATTTAAATAAATAGCTTCTAATTAAACTTATCCGAATTATATAATATTTGGATTTTCAGGTTTTCCGAATTACCCCGAAATTATATATTACCCTTAATAAGCTTATTATAAATAAAAATTTAAAGCTTTTTGCTATTTTTCCGCAAATAATTTTCGCAAAAGCTAATAATATATCGTATTATACTGCTTTTTTAATTGCAATATTTGCTAATTAAAGTTGCATTAAAAATACGGGTATTTTTATTCCTTATTAATTAATAATTTCCAAGCTAAATACGAGTCGATTTCTTATTATTAAAATAAATAATACTCTTTTTAATAAGTATACGAAATAGAATATAATTATAAGCCGTATATAACTTTGAATTATAATTATAGCAAACCCGCTTTATTCTATCTTTTTTTAATATAATATTAATCTTATTATTTTAATTAAAATTATCGAATATTTTTAAAATAAATTTCCTAGCTTTTCGTACGAGCAAATTAATAATTAACTCGGCTATCCGTTCCAAATTAATATTATTAACTATCGGTATAAATATAGCTCGAAATAATAAGGCTAAATTCAGGGATTTTCTAATTTTATTATACTATTAAGATTTGATTATGCGTAAGAGCTTATCGTAACTTTTTTGCTAATTGATATTAAACTGCTTTATTATTTTAATTAAATCCCGAATAGAGTTTAATAAAACTTCTTTCGATACTTTCTTAGCAATATTCCTTTCGGACTTTTAGCTTATTTTAGCTATAGCTTATGCTAGCATATTATTCAAAAGAATAAAAGTATTTAAAAGAATAAAAGCAGTTTAATAAATTTAGTATTAAAAGGAATAAAGCTGAAACCTTTAAAAGGCTATCGTATTTTCCCGTTTAAATTAATCCAGTTTTATAAAGTTAATAATTTCCAATAAAGGTATATACTTAAAGTTCTGAATATATCGGTTTTGGTTTTCCTCTTTTTGGATATCTTTAATTATTATTATCAGGTTATTATATAAGATTGGCCACTTTTTATTTTCGTAATTTAAAGCGGTCTTTCAATAGTTTTATACCAGATAATAGGTTTAAAAAGAAAAGAGTTTGGTTTAGAAATCTATATATTCCCGGGTTTTACAATTGCTAATATAGCAAACAATATTATCGTACGATATTAAAAACTCGTATAATAAGCTTAATACGTCTTTAATTATATACGTATTTATAAAGTAATATATTTCTTATTCTGGCATATAAAGCTATTTTATATTATATAAACGATATATAAGCAATAATTTATCTTATTATTTTTTTTAAATATTAGCTGAAGCTATATGCTTATTAATTTTAATACCGATTATAGGATTTAAAATATATTTTAATATAAATTGCAAAGCAAAAATATCTTTCGAAATGCAATATTGCTTTAAAATAAAGTTATAGCGCTTAAGCTATTATATAATCCCAGTTCAATTAAACTTATTCAGATTATAAATAGCTAAGTTTTTAAGGAATCGATAATTAATTATATCCCAATTAAAGCTTAAAAGAATTAGTTTTTCGGTTAATAAGCTTAATAAGTTAGCAAATTGTTATTAATCAAACTATTTGCTAAGGGTTTCGGAAAAGCATTTAATATTAAATGCTACGCTTTTTCTTTAATTAACCGATATAATATCGGCTTAAACCCTTTTCCTTTTTTATTATTGCTTTTTAAGTTTAATCGTTTTTCTTAAGCTAACCGGAATGAAAACGCTTTAATTAGCATAAACTATAAGCTATTAATAGCATAGCTTATCTTTTTCCGAATATATTAATATATTCGAACTTATAACTTTTAAATGCAAGCGTAAATATATTAAAAGAAATAGGATTTTCTAAAATTTATATATTTATTATTTGACTTTCGAAAAGAATTTAATTGCTAACCAAATAGATTTCTATTTTATTTAATACTTTATTCTAATTAAATACAAAATTAAAGCAAAAACAGTTAATAAATTAAAATAAAACGGAATTCGCAAACGGTTTTCTTGCTCTTTTAAGTATTTCTATAAATATTATTTATATTAATCAAACAATATCGGTTAAAATAAACTTTTAATAATAATCGAAATTCGTTTCGAATTGTATAATTATTATTCTAAGTTTATATAAAAGAAAAAGTAAAGCTAAAAGGTTTTACATAATAAAGCTTAAAAATATCCGATCCGCTTTTTGCTTATATTAGCTTCGGGCAATATATATAATAAACCCTTAAATAATATAAATACTTAATACGTTAAAGGTTTATATTAAGCAAGGGTAATATGCAATACAATTTACTTATATACGGAAATATAGTTTAAAGTATTTTGATTAATAATAAGTATTTATTATTCAATGCTAAATACTGCTTTAAAAGTTATTATTTAGAGAAATACTTAAATTAATAACTGAAAAACAATTATGAAATTTATTTTAATAATAAGAAATATTTAATCTTATATATTTAGCTTTTCAATTTTAAATTATTTCGATTACTGTAATTTTCGTAATCGAATTATTACGATTACCGTAATTTTCGTAATCGAATTATTACGATTACCGTATTAAGGGTAATTAACCCTAACCCTTAATTATATAACCCCGGATACTTAATATCTTTATATAAAAGGGGTTTTATACTGCGAATATTGGATTCGAATTACGTTATTCCCGAATTTACAAACCCGGCTTATTTCTATAATTTGAATTATTCGTTAATTTATAATATTATTTCTTTTTTTATAATCTTTATTCTTAAAGATTTTCTATAAGTAGTTTTGCTTAACATTCTTATTTCGGATTATACCTTTCTGATTGGGTAATAGCGCAAACTTCCTTTACGGCCCGCGCCCGTTTTGTTATTACTATTAAGCGTATTGGGCTAGCCGTAATGCCTTGCTCTTTCTGCATTTCTCGGGGTTTGGAATGCCGAATAATAGAAAGTTCTAAGCGCTATGCAAGTTATATTTGCTATGCCCGTACGTATAATAGTACTGGGATTCCGGTTGCGTTTTGTAAGTTTTTCTTTAGACTATTTTTCGGTATAATTATTCTTCTAACTTTTTTTTTTTTTTTAATAATAGCCCGAATAACTTCGGCTATCGAAGATATAAAGCGTAAGGAAATAAAAGCTGAAAAGGGCTTCGTAAAGCTTTAATGAAAGCTAAGCAAAGCTATTGCCCGTTTCGTATAGTTGCGCAAAACAAAATATGCTTTGCGGGATTGCGGGGTAAAAATGGTTGCCTTGAGTTTGCGTTCCCTAGATAAATTGGAAAAGCGGGAGCGTTTTGATATAGAAGCTTATCTGGTTCTCTTTCGTAAGACTATAGCTACAGAGCCTGCCTTGCTTCTGGATAATTCTTCTTTCTGGAATCAGTTCTCTATACTTGCGGAAAACCTATTTAGGATTATAGGTTCTTCCGAAATTTCTAAGCTTATTGACCGTATAAAGGGCTCCTAAATTAATCGTATTTCTATCTTTCTTATAAAATAAAGCATATATAATCGATAAAGTTAATTATTTCAGGATTAATAATTTGTTATTACCTTTTTAAGGTTTCTATAATAGCTTAGTTAAAGGATATTAATAGTTTCCTTATCTTGAGTTTATCGGCTAAAAGGTAATTTTGAATTGCTTCGGTAGAATATTCAAAATTATTCTATAATTCTTATATATTTTCGTTATAATCGAAATCTTTCTATTTAATTAAGAATTCGATTATTCTATCGCTTTGCTTGCGCATATCGAGTATTCGTTCGATTTCCTATTTTTCTTATAAATTATTATCCAATTTAACCGTAATACTATCGTAAAACGCTATATTCTTTAATATTAGCTCAAGCTATAAGATATGAAAGATAGGATATAATCGTATTTTATTTAGTAATTATAGCTTATAAATAATTTCTGAGAATTTATTAAGAATTTGAAAAGGGCTAAGTTTTTTATAATCGAGTTTCCTACTGGGTTTGCTAGTATTATATTCCTTTTATTGTAAAAGATAAACTCTATTTCCTTCTTTGAAATCTGGTTTTTCAGATCTTTTTTAGTTCGCATATTTTATTATTCGTTCTTATACGAACTGTAATTCTGCTTGCATTTCCTGCTAAATCTTTTTAATTTTTCTAATTCGGTTTTCTGCATTTTTATTTGCAAATCTTAATTTCTTTTCGAAATATATTATCGGATTATATTCGTAAAGAGCATAAAAGGGTAATTTCTTTATTATGCTTATATTTGCGCTATTATATGCAAATTGCGTTAAAAATAGCTATTTTACTCAATTATTTTATTCAAATAAAATATAAAACCGAAAGTATTATTTAAATATCCTATTAATTCTTTCTATTTATTTATTTATTTGGAAATAATATGCTATTAAGAGCTTATAATCTGCTTTTAATTATTTTATAAAAGCTATTCAGAATTTAAAAACGAATTTTCTGTTTTTATTTAAAATAATTTCTTTTAGCATATTATGCTATGCGATAATCGTTCTGAAAAATATATATATTAATTCTTTTGCGGAACTTGCTTCTTTATAAAATATAAAATAAACGTATTTGCTTAATTTATAAACTATTATTAAAATACTATCGAATCGTATTTTAATTAAAAGTTTTTATAAAAGAAGTAATTTAATAATAAAGTTTAAGCTAATAAATAATCAAATAAACTTAAATACCGGTAAAGGTTATAAGAATCCGTAAAGCTTATAGTAATTAAGCTTATTCTAATAGCATTTATAATATTATTAAAAGATATTTTTAATCCTTTTTCGCAATTTTAAAAGATTTTAATATTTTCTAATTCTTTTATAAATAGCCTTAATACTTTAATATTTATATGCTAAAGCATTATATTATTGTTAAATATATATATTTTGTTTTTCTAATAATATATTTTCTAGCTTTTTGCCAGTAAATTTAATTCTGAATATAGCATTAATTTCTTGTTTTTATACGAAATTGCTATTTCTATTTATATTAAAGAGAATTTATTCTTTAATTTCTTTTTTAAATTTATAGTTTGCTCTTTTGTTAAAAGCATTTGCTTTAATATTTTCTTTTCTTAAAATATATATAATTTTAATATCAAATTGCAATAAGTATTCTGCTTATTTAATTTGTTTTTTATTTAGCATTTTAATTATAATGAAAATTGCTAAATTCTTATAATTTATAAAAACTTAAATTGAGTATTTCGCGCTAATCAGATAATATTCCTATATTTAGAAAGTATAAATAATAGCTATAAGTTCTTAATTTAGGATAGTATATCTGAATTGCAATTTGCTAAGCTTTTTGTTAAAATTCGCAATAAAACAAAGCTTTCTTTAATTGTCTTTCTGGATAAATTCGCTGCTAATAGCATACGCTAATGCGTTTATATTAATTTCGAACGGTTTCGAAAGGTTTGCCTTTTGCAATATAAGTTCTTGAATAACTTTATCTTTCAGAATATCGAATACTTGCTATTCGATTTCTGTCCATTCGAAAGCTTTATTTTTCTTAATAAGTTCCGTTAAAAGTCTAGCAATTTCTGCATATTTTTAGATAAACTATTAATAGAAATTAATATATCTTAAGAATAATCTGATTCTTATAATATTTTCTAGCATTAACCAATTCCTAATTATTTCAATTTTATCTTTTTGCATTTTAATATTTCTTAATTCAATCGTATAGCCGAAAAAGTTAACTTTTTGAATATAGAAATAACTCTTTTCTTTATTAATAAAGAGCTTATTATCTTTAAGAATTTTCAAAATTTATTATATTTGCTATTTGTATATCGCAAAGTCTTTTGAATAAATTAAGATATTATCGAAATAAACGATAATGAACTAATTTAAGTATTCTTATAAGATATAATTTATTATTTTTTAAAAGGATATTAATACGTTTGTAAGTCCAAAAGGCATAATAAGGTATTCGAAATATCCGTAACGAATTCTGAATGCTATTTTCCATTTGTTTCCTTCTTTAATATATATATACGCATATTTTTCTTGCAAGTCGAATGCAATAAACCATTTCGCGCTATAAAATCTATTACGTAATTCCTTTAATAGTAGAAAAGAATAATAATTCTTAATTATAATATCGTTAAGCTATTTATAATCGATATAAAATCGTAATTTGCCGTTTTTCTTGAATACGAATAGGATAGAGTATTTTATTAGAAAGTATAACTTTCGAATAAATCCTTATTTGAGCTATTCGTTAAAGTATTCCTTAAATGCTTCAAATCAAGCTTTATTAAGCTTATAAATCTTTCCGAATATTAATTATATTTCTGGTTTAAATAGAATTTCGTAATTATAAGGACTATATACTAAAAGTTTAGCCTTATATTTGGGTTAAAAAATCTTCTTGAACTTATAATATTCTTTAAGAACGTTTGCGAATTCCGGTTGTAATCCTTATTCGTTTTCTGCAATCTGTAAAAAGAGTAAGTACTATTTGGTATTTTTGTTTTCGTTTCCGATTTCCTTATAATTCCAAAGTCTATATTTTGGTATATAAGGATATCGTTCCGTATGCGAAAAGAAATATACGTTCTATTCTCGAGCGTTAGTATTTTATGCTTATTGCGGCTTAGAAATCTCGTTCCGTAACCGAAATGCATTTATCGCTTTATAGTTAACTGAATTCTTTGCTAAATACTATTCCATTTGTATTAATAACTTACCGCTATTCTATTTCTTAGGATCGAGCTATTATATAATTCTTCTCTATAAGCTATTAGTCCTTGCTAATTTGGAAGTAATATAAATATCCATTTAAAAGTCTATTTCCAGATTTTATTCAGTAATTAAACCTCGCCTTGCGCCTTTAATTGCAACTATTTTCTAGGAAATAGCATTATCTTAATAAATCTGGCCAGTAGTCCAATCGATTCGAAAGTTATGCTTCTTAAGCTATAATAATCCTATAATCATTTCATATTATGCCGTTTTCGTAATATTGAAAGTTATTATTATAATATATTTTTATATTATAACGGGTAAATAATCAGTTTCTTTATTAATAATTCTTTAATTATAAGCAATTAATATTCCTTTTACGGTATATAAGGTATAAGGATTCCGTTTCTATTTCTATAATATTCGTACTTGTTTAATAATATTTAGTAAAATAAAATTGCCCTGGGCGCCGCTATCGATAAGGGCCTTATAATATTGTTTGTAAATTGTTATTATTTCTTTAATAAATCGATAATCTGCCTTTATAGCTAGATTTAAGGACCGGGGAAATCCGAATATCTATTATCTTATTATAAATATCTTTCGTCTTTTAAGGCTTTATCTTATTTTTAATCGCTTCTAGCTGCTTATCTTGCAAGCTTTCGAGCTTATCTATATTTATAAGTGCGTTTTTTATAATCTCCAAAAATCGTTTAATATTATTTATAAATTTTTCGTTTTGCATAAATATTGCATTTTTCTATCTAGTATTGCCACTACTTAACTTGCTTATCCAGGCATTCTTAAGGAAGGGTATTTAGTAATCCGATAAATGTATAGTCGAATCTTCTATCGAAAGCTACTCGTCCTTTAAAGTCCGATATCCTATAAGCTTTAATCGTAACGTATAATTCCCATTATAGAAACCATTAGTTTAATACCTTTTCCGCGAAATATTCGCTACAATTATTGTAAATACAAGAAATCTATAATATCTTATAATGCTTAAAAGATAAAGGATTAATTCTTTCGTTCTCGTACTGCTTATATTTAATATTTTGCGGTTTCCAGCTTCGTATTATCTTATCCAGTATTATGCTATAGATTTCGTATTCTATATTCAGAGGCTTTATCCATTCGAATTAATTGCTGCTAATATCTTTTTTATCCTTTATTTCTAAAATAATAAGTTCCAAAACCTCCTCTAGCTATCTATCTTAAAGGGTATTTTCGTATTCTAGAGTATTCGACCCGCAATCTTCTTATTCTTTATTATTTTCGAAAATTGCGACAATTCTTTCGAATTTTGAGTTATTATCTGGCAAGTAATCGTACTTGCTTGCGATTTTCCCTAATAAATTAGTAGAGCATTCTGAAATAGCATTATTTTCGATGCTTCCTACCGTTATTTATTTCTTCTTTCTAAAAGCTTTAGAGAACCAATTCCTTCTTTTCTTTACCGAAAAGTATATTAAGCAATTATTGTTATAACAGAAAGTTCAATTAAGGCGGTTATGCTCGTTAATAAGGTTTTATATCTAATTTTAGGAAGAAATATCGATAGGATAGGATTCTTATTGCTATACTAGGTTAACGTATTATCGTTCTGGGTTTTTCCAACCGAATTTCTTCGGTTGCCGGCAATCCCTCGCTATATATCCTGCTTTCCTACAATTATAGCAATTGAAACGGGGTTTTCTTTCGCCAGGGCTCTTTTATGCTGCATCCAATTCTATAAGGCCCGTATAGGTCGTGCCGCTATAAGCTATATTTCGCTATTGGTTATTGCGCTATTTATTATAGCGCTATTGTCCCGTATTGGCTTGGAATTTGAAAATGAATTGTTTTTTAATCCGCTATTAATGCTATTTATATAAGCAATTATTAATCTTAATTGCTATATTAATATACTTATTAAAGTTATCCGAATAGTCCAATTTATAAAGTTTATTTTTTATATTATCTTTCAATCCCTTATAATATTAATCTATAAATAAACTATTTTCGTAATCTAAATAAGCTATAATTTGCTGAAATTTAGTAATATAATCGGCTATTAATCTTATCTGTCGAAATTCTTTGAATTTTCGAATAGCTATGCGTTATTCGTCTGGGTTACTAAACGTTTTAGTAAGGAATTTTTCGAAATTTGAATATTTCTTAAAGACCTCTTTAATTGCTTCGTTCTAATCCAGGCGGGCGTTATCTATATAATTGCAGAAAGTAAGTTCTTATTATTGAAAGGCTATTCTTTCAAAACGACTGCTTGCGAAAACAATTTTGTTTATTTCGCTAATAAACTGAAATCGGTAATGCTAGAAATAAGTCTTATATTGAGTAAGAAAAGCCTGGAATTTACTGCATTTGCTATTATAAGGGCTTAGCTTATCGAATTTATAAGCTTTGGCCTGCTGAAAAATACTAAAGCGAATAATTTCTGCTTTAATTTCGATTAATTGGCTATAAAGGGTCCGGTTCTGGACTAAGAGTTCCTTATTCGTAAAGGGATAAAGTGCAAGAAAAGCTTTTCTCTGAAAAAGTCTTATTTAGGACGAAATAGGTATTTGTTAAGAAGCTATTATATTTCCGTATTGCTAAAAGTAAATAATATTAAACTAGTCTTTGAGCAAAAATTATTAAAATATAATAAACCTTTAAGTAATACAAGTATTTAATATATTAAAGGTTTATGCTAAGCAAAGGTAATATGCAGTATAATCTATTTATATACGGAAATATAGTTTAAAGTATTCTGATTAATAATGAATATTTACTATTCAATACTAAATACTGCTTTAAAGGTTATTATTTAAAGAAATACTTAAATTAACGATTAAAGAGCAATTATAAAATCTATCCTAATAGTAGGAAATATTCAATTTTATATATCCAGCTTTTCAGTTTTAAATTATTTCGATTACTATAATCTTTATAATCGAGTTATTACGATTACCGTAATTTTTGTAATCGAATTATTACGATTACCGTAATAAGGGTAATTAACCCTAACCCTTGATTATATAATTACGGATACTTAGTATCCTTATATAAAAGGGGTTTTGTGCTGCGGATATTGGATCCGAGCTACGTTATTCTTGAATTTACAGACCCGGCCTGTTTTTATAACTTGAACCATTCGTTAGTTTATAATAATATAGTATTCCCGGACGGCTAATTAGACCTCTTTTTCGGTTATTAACTCCTTATTATATAGAAACGCTTCCTTTCGGTTAGAATTTCGATCTCTATTTCTATTCTTATACTTTATAAACTCGTCCTTTATCTCTTAACGAAAAGACTTCAATTACGCAATTCCTTAAAACTTATAATCAGGTTTGAAAATACTAATACCGAAAAACAAAAAGATATAAGGTAATATAGATATTTTAAACTATAATAAAAGAATTTCGAAATCCTCTTTATACAAATTACCAAAAAGATATATAAGCGGGTTTGCTATTTTTAAAAATACTATATATACTCCTTATATAGCCCGCAAGGCTAAACGGGAAAGCGAGCAAAAATAGAACTTTCTTAATAGAAGGGTTATCAAACGAATAATAATGAGATAAGATAAATATAATAAAAGAGACTCAGAATTATCCTTATATTCTAATCAGAGCAGAATAGACAGAACTGGGCCCTTTTGAAGGATAGCAAAGCAGAAAATGAATAGGTTGCGAATCAGGATTTTTAAGGGGAAGATATATTAATTTATATTTAGCTATACAATGCTTCCTTCTTTTCGAAAAGACAAAAGGGAACGGCACGACCTATATATATATATCTGGGGCCCTGGTTGGGGTCCGAAAAATAATACGGATATTAAATCCGGTTTCGGGTCAGAACAAAAATCCCTATTCCCCACGACAACTTAAGCTAAAGGCGAATTGGGAGCTCGAAACTGGCATTTAGCGCTTGGAAGTTATAATAAACCCCTAAATAGTATAAATACTTAGTATATCAAAGGTTTATACTAAGCAAGGGTAGTATATAATACAATCTATTTATATATGGAAATACAGTCTAAAAGTATTCTAATTAGTAATGGGTATTTACTATTCAATGCTAGATACTGCTTTAAGGTTAATATTAAGAGAAATATTTAAATTGATAACTGAAAAGCAATTATAAAATCTATCCTAATAATAAGAAATATCCACTCTTATATATTTAGCTTTTCAGTCCTAATTACCGTAATTAATTAAGTAATCGTACTAATTATAATTACCGTAATTAGCGCTTTAATCTTATTAATTAGTTTCGACCCTAACTTTGGGTTATATAAGCTGTTTTATAGCTACGGATATTGGATCCGGGCTATATTAATCTTAAGTTTACAGATCCGGCCTATTTCTGTAATCCGAACTATCCGTTAATTCTTAATATTATCTCATTCCTTATAATCTTTATCCTTAAAGATTTTCCGTAAGTAGTCCTGCTTAGCATTCTTATTTCGGATCGCGCTTTTTTAATCTGGACATATCGGATAGGACTATTTAGTCCCGTATTTCCAAGCATTTGTCCGAAAGCAGTTTAATATATCGGCATTATCTTTCCGAATTAATCTCTGAATTTAATATCGAAATGCCGGCCTATACTTATTATCGTGCCTATAGTTCGGCATATCGGTTTATTAATAGTTCGATTCGGTATAAGGAATATATTCGCCTGGGGCAGTCGTGCGATATAGGGAATTTTTCGGTTTTTGCAAATAGATAGCAGATTCGCTTTTGGTTGGGTTTTTGTTTGCTAACTTTCCGTAGCTAGCCGACTGATTCGTAAAAAGAAAAAGATCTTGAATAAAGAAGCGGCTGCAGAAATTGCAAATGCTATAGCTTTGCAAGCCCTACTTGCATTTCAAGCCTGTCTGGACTGCGCCCGGAAGCAGCGTCACTTATTAGAGGAGCGGGCAGCCGAAATGATTCGCTATAGTTTTAATTCTCTGGAAGGTTTTGCTAATAAGGAAAATCGTTCCTTTCGTAAAGAAGAAACCCGCATAATGGCTTCGGGCCGTATGGATATAGTTGATTGGTCTGGTTTTGCGGATTTTGCTATATCTGAAATCTATTTCGGGCCAGAACGTAATTCTAACGTTATTAGTTTTTCAGGGTTTTCGTAATAGCTTGATTGAAAGATATTAATGGTTTTCCTATTTTGAGCTTATCCGCTAAAAAGTAATCTTATATAGCCTTAATAAAATGTTTAAGGTTATCCTATAGTTTTTATATATTTTCGCTATAATTGAAATCTTTCTATTTGATTAGGAATTCGATTATTCTATTATTTTATTTGCGTATATCGAATATTCGTTCGATTTCCCATTCTTCTTATAAGTCGTTATCCAGTTTAACCGTAATGCTGCTGCTAAATATTGCATTTTTTAGTATTAATTCAAGTTATAAGATATGGAAAACGGGATGCAATTGCGTTTTGTCCGGTAATTGCAGCTTATAAGTAATTTCTGAGAGTTTATCGAAAATTCGAAAGAGGCTAAGTTTCTTATAGTCGAGTTTTCTATTAGGTCTGCCAGTATTATGCTCCTTTTGTCGAAAAAAGTAAACTTTATCTCTTTCCTTGAAATTTGGTCTTTCAGATCTTTTCTGGTTTGCGTATTTTATCATTCGTTCTTATACGAACTGTAATTCTGCTTGCATTTCTTGCTAGATTTTCTTAATCTTTCTGATTCAGTTTTCTGCATTCGTATTTGCAAATCCCGGTTTCTTTTCAAAGTATGCTATCGGATTATATCCGTAAAAAGCATAAAAAAGTAATTTCTTTATCGTATTTATATTTGCGCTATTATATGCAAATTGCGCTAAGGGTAACCATTTTACCCAATTATTTTATTCGAATAAGATATAGAATCGGAAATACTATTCGAATATTCTATTAATTCTTTTTATTTATTTATTTATTTATAAGTAATATATTATAAAAAGCTTATAATTTGCTTTTAACTATTTTATAAGGGCTATCCAGAACTTAGAAACGAATTTCTTATTTCTATTTGAAATAATTTCTTTTAGCATGCTATATTATGCGATAATTGTTCTGAAAAATATATATGCCAATTCTTCCGTAAAGCTTGCTTTCTTATAAGGTATAAAGTAAGCATACTTGCTTAGTTTGCAAATTACTATTAAAATACTATCGAATCGTATTTTAATTAAAAGTTCTCGTAAGAGAAATAGCTTGGTAATAAAATCTAAGCTAATAGATAACCAAATAAATTTAAGTATTAATAAGGGTTGCAAGAGTCCGTAAGGCTTGTAATAATTGGGTTTATTCTGGTAGCATTCGTAATATTATCGAAAGATTTCTTCAATCCTTTTTCATAATTCTGAAAAGTCCTAATATCTTTTAATTCTTTTATAAGTAGCTCTAATACCTTAATATCCATATACTAAGGCATTATATTATTGCTGAATATATACGTCTTATTCTTTTAGTAATATATTTTTTAGCTTTTTGCCGGTAAGTCTAATTCTGAGTATAGCATTGATTTCTCGTTTTTATACGAGGTTGCTATTTCTATTTATATTAAAAAGAGTTTATTCTTTAATTTCTTCTTTAAGCTTATAGTTTGCTTTTTAGCTAAAAGCGTCCGCTTTAATATTTTCTTTGCTTGGGATATATATAATTTTGATATCGAATTGCAATAAGTATTCTGCTTATTTAATTTGTCTTTTATTTAGCATTTTAATTGTAATGAAAATTGCTAGATTCTTATAGTTTATAAAGACCTGAATTAAATACTTTGCGCCGATCAAATAGTATTTTTATATTTGGAAAGCATAGATAATAGTTATAAGTTCCTAATCTAGGATAGCGTATTTGAGTTATAGTCCGTTAAGCTTCTTGCTAAAATTCGCAATAAGATAAAGCTTTTTTTAATTATCTCTCTGGATAAATTTGCTATTAATAGCATATGCTAATATATCTGTATTAATCTCGAATAATTTCGATAGGTTTGCTTCTTGCAATATAAGTTCTTGGGTAACTTTATCTTTTAGGGTATCGAATGCTTGCTATTCGATCTTTATCCATTCGAAAGTTTTATTTTTCTTAATAAGTTCCGTTAAAGGTTTAGCAATTTCTATATATCCTTAAATAAACTATTAGTAGAAATTGATATATTTTAAGAACGATTTAATTCCTATAATATTTTCTAGTATTGGCTAATTTCTAATTATTTTGACTTTATCTTTTTGTATTTTGATATTTCTTAATTCAATCGTATAACTGAGGAAATCGACTTTTTAAGTATAAAAGTAATTCTTTTTTCCATTAATAAAGAGCTTATTATCCTTAAGGATTTTCAAGACTTAATATACTTATTGTTTATGCATTATAAAGTCTTTCGAATAAATTAGAATATTATCGAAATAGATAATAACGAACTAGTTTAAGTATTTTCGCAAGATATAATTTATTATTTTTTGAAAGGATATTAATACGTTCGTAAGTTCGAAAGGCATAATAAAGTATTCGAAATATCCGTAATAAGTCCTAAATGCCGTTTTCCATTCGTTTCCTTCTTTAATGCGTATATATGCGTATCCTTCCTGTAAATCGAATGCTATAAACCATTTTGCGCTGCAAAATCTATCGCATAATTCCTTTAATAATAAGAAAAGGTAACGATTCTTAATTATAATATCGTTAAGCTATTTATAATCGATATAAAGTCGTAATTTGCCATTTTTCTTGAATACAAATAGGATAAGATATCCCGCTAATAAATATAATTTCCGAATAAACCTTTATTTGAATTATTTATCAAAGTATTTTCTAAATGCTTCGAGTCGAGTTTCGTTAAATTTATAAATCTTTCCGAAAATTAATTACGTCTCTAGCTTAAATGGAATTTTATAATTATATAAACTATATACTAAGAATCCAGCCTTGCATTTAGGTTAAAAGATTTCTTTAAACTTATAATATTCTTTGGGAATATTTGCTAGTTCCGGTCGTAATCCTTATTCGTTTTCCGCAATTTGTAAGAAAAGTAAGTACCGTTTGGTATTTTTGTTTTCGTTTCCAATTTCCTTATAATCCCAAAATTTATATTTTGGTATGCGAAAGTATCGTTCCGTATGCGGAAAGAAATATGCATTCTATTTTCGGGCGCTAGTATTCTATGCTTATCGCGGCTTAAGAACCTCGTCCCGTAACCAGAATGCGTTTATTATTTTATAATTAACCGAATTCTTTGCTAAATATTATTCCATTTATATTAATAATTTATTGCTATCTTATTTCTTAGGATCGAGCTATCGTATAGTCTTTCTTTATAAGCTATTAGCCTTTGCTAATTTGGAAATAGTATAAGTATTCGTTTGAAAGCTTGCTTTCGGGCTTTGCTTAGTAATTAGACCTCGCCTTGCATTTTTGATTGCAATTATTTTTTAAAGAATAGCATTATCCCAATAAATCTGGCTAGTAATCCAATCGATTCGAAAGTTATGCTTTTTAAGCTATAATAATCCTATAATCATTTCGTATTATGCCGTTTCCGTAATATCGAAAGTTATTATCGTAATACGTTCTTATATTATAATAGGTAAATAATCAGTTTCCTTATTAATAATTCCTTAGTTATAAGCGATTAGTATTCCTTTTACAGTATATAAGATATAAGGATTCCATTTCCATTTCTATAGGATTCGTACTTATTTAATAATATTTGGTAAGATAAAATTGCTTTAAGTTCCGCTATCTATAAAGGCCTTATAATATTATCCGTAAATTATTATTATTTCTTTAATAAGTCAATAATCTGCCTTTATAGCTAAATTTAAGGACTGTAAAAGTCCGAATATCCGTTATCCTATTACAGGCATTCTTTGTCTTTTAAGGCTTTATTCTGTACTTAATCGCTTCTAGCTGCTTATTTTGCAAGCTCTCGAGCTTATTTGTATCTATAAGTACGTTTTTTATAATTCTTAAAAGTCGTTTAATATTATTCGTAAATCTTTCGTCTTGCATAAATATTGCATTTTTCTATTTAGCATTGCTATTACTTAACTTGCTTATTAAGGCATTCTTGAAAAAGGGTATCTAGTAATTCGATAAATGCATAATCGAACCTTCTATCGAAAGCTACTCGTCCTTTAAGATCCGATATCCTATAAGCCTTAATCGTACTATATAGTTCCTATTATAGAAATTATTGGTTTGAGACTTTTTTTGCGAAATGCTCGTTATAATTATTGTAAATGTAAGAGATCCAGGATATTTTGTAATATCTGAAAGATAAAGGACTAATTCTTTCGTTTTCGTATTGCTTGTATTTAATATTTTGCGGTTTCCAGTTTCGTATTATTTCGTTCAATATTATGCCGTAAATCTTATATTCTGTATTAGGGGTCTTTATTTATCCGAATTAGTTGCTGCTAATATCTTTTTCATTCTCTATTTCTAAAGCGATAGGTTCCAAAACCTCTTCTGGCTATCTATCTTAAAGGGTATTTTCGTATCCTAAGGTGCTCGACTTACAATCTTCTTATTCTCTGTTATTTTCGAAAGTTACGATAATTCTTCCGAATTCTGAATCGTTTTCTAATAAGTAGTTATGCCTGCTTGCAATTTTCCCTAGCGAATTGGTAGAGCATTCTGAAGCGTTATCGTCTTCCATGCTCCTTATTGCTAGCTATTTCTTCCCTCTAAGGGCTTTAGGGAACCAGTTCCCTCTTTCCTTTACTAAAAAGTGCATTAGGCAATTATTATCGTAGCAGAAAGTCCAATTAAGGCAGTTATGCTCGTTAATAAAGTTCTATATCTAATCCTAGGAAGAAATATCGATAGGATAAGGTTCCTATCGCTATGCTAAGTTAATATATCGTTATTCTAAGTTTTTCCAACCGAGTTTCTTTGGTTGCCGGCAATCCTTTGCTATATATTCTGCTTTTCCATAATTATAGCAATTGAAATTGGGTTTTCCTTTGCCGGGGCTCCTTTGCGCCGCGTCCAGTTCTATAGGTCCCGGGTATATTATGCCGCTATAAGCTATGCTTCGGTAATTTCCTTAACGCTATTCTCTATATCGGGAATATCCTATATTTGCTTAAAACTTTAGTATAAACTATTTCTTAATACGCTATTAGCATTATTTATAAAGTCGGTTATTGATTTTAATTGCTATGCTAATATATTTATTAAAATTATCTGAGCAATTCAATTTATAAAATTCGTTTTTTATATCGTCCTTTAATCCTTTATAATACTGATTTATAAATAGACTATTTTCGTAATCTAAATAGGCTATAATTTGCCAAAACTTAATAATATAGTCGGCTGCTAACCCTATCTATCGAAATTTTTCGAGTTTTCGAATAGCTATGCGTTATTTATTTGGGTTGCTAAATATTTTAGCAAAGAGTTTCTCGAAATTTGAATACTTCTTAAAGACCTCTTTAATTGCTTTATTCTGATCCAAGCGGGCGTTATTTATATAGTTGCGGAAAGTGGGTTCCTATTATTGAAAAGCTATTCCTTTAAGATAACTGCTTGCGAAAACAATTTTATTTATTTCGCTAATAAACTGAAATTAATAGTACTGAAAGTAAGTCTTATATTGAATAAGAAAAGCCTGAAATTTACTGCGTTTGCTATTATAAAAGCCTGGCTTATCGAGTTTATAGGCTTTAGCTTGCTAAAGCGTATTAAGGCGGATAATTTCTATTTGGATTTCGATCAATTGGTTATAAAGGGTTTAGTTCTGGATTAAGAGTTTCTTATTCGTAAGGGGATAAGGTATAGGAAAGGCTTTTCCTTAAGAAAGTCTTGCTTAGGACAAAGTAAGTATTTGCTAAAAAGCTATCGTATTTCCGTATTGCTAAAAGTGGATAATACTAAACCAATCTTTGAGCAAGAATTATCAAAATATAATGAATTCCCAAATAGTACAAGTACTTAGTATATTAAAGGTTTATATTAAGCAAAGGTAGTATGCAATATAATCTATTTATATACGGAAATATAATCCAAAAGTATTCTGATTAATAATGGGTATTTACTATCCAATGCTAAATACTGCTCTGAAATTAATATTAAGAGAAGTATTTAGATTAATAATTGAAAAGCAATTATAAAATCTATCCTGATAGTAGGAAATATCCATTCTTATATATTTAGCTTTTCAGTTCTAATTACCGTAATTAGTTAAGTGATCGTACTAATCATAATTACCGTAATTAGCGCTTTGATTTTACTGATCAGTTTCGACCCTAACCCTGGGTTACGTAAGCTGTTTTATGGTTACGGATGTTGGATCCGGGCTACGTTAGTCCTGGGTTTACAGATCCGGCCTGTTTTTATAACCCGAACCATCCGTTAGTTCTTAACAGAAGTAAATAAGGGAATAAGAAAGCGAAAACTATAATAGCGTTTTACTGAGAAGAATAGCAAGTTAGCTCGTTATAAGACAAAAAGAAGCATTAACTAATAGCAATATTAGACTTATATTTTAAAGCCAAAATTAATCCCTTTCGTATAGAAATAAAAGCCAATAGCATTAATTTAAGAGGATAGAATACTAGCATATATTTATAGAGCGCAAGCCTTAATCTATAATATAGCTAGTATTTAGCAGCTTTTTTGGTATTCTAATTTGCTAGATCTTAATATAATCGAGCTAGCTTGGGGCTGGTTGAAGAGAGAAACGACGAAAAAAGGTGCATTGAAGTCGAGGAAGGAAGCTGAAAAGGTACGGGCTAAAGCTTGGAAAAATATGCCTCAAGAGCTAATTTAACGCTAGATCGAAAGGATTGTCGTATATATAAAAGAGGTTATACGATTAGAGGGAAGAAACGAATATATAAAGGGTTCTAAACGTAATATGAATCGATAGTGTAAACGGTAATAGTTAGTTTTGGTATTTTGGCTGGCGGGCTAGCTGGCTGGCTGGCTGGCTTAGCTAATATAAATATAAGGGTTAGGGTCTTCCAAAAAAGGTAAAAGCGGTAACCAGAGGGGTGTACGTTTCTTTTAACAGCGTTCTCCGTACTAATAATAGACTGATTAGTACGATCAGTCAACTGATTTGCTTATTACTACAATTGTATATATTAATTATTATATAGTGCATCAATTTATAAGCCCGAAATGTTGCATTATTATATTTACATGGCTGCTTTTTTATTATTTGTATAAATAATAAAGGCTCGCATCTTGAATTCTGCTAATTAGACTTTCGAATCTTTTTTACTTCACCTTTCCAGCGTGTTCTTCATTTGTCCCCATCCCGCCTTACTCTGGGTCCTTCCCTTATTCTATATCTATTCAAATATGCCAGATCCATTTTCTATTAGTGTTGGCCTGTTAGGCGTCATCAGCTTCGCCGGAGCCTTGTCAGATAGAGTTTATACTTTTGCTAAATCATTGCATAACGCTCCAGAAAAATGGCTCGAGTTCTCAAGCGACCTGGTAAATTTAAAGACAATTATCTCGAGCGACCAGACCTCGTACCTCTCCCCAAGACAGCGAGACGCACCTGCAGGTGCAGGTTTAGAGATCCCATTTGTTGCAGCTATTCAACGAGCGAAAGCATGTCTTAAAAAGATCGACAGCTTTACATCATCTTTAGCGGATTCACACAGAGTCGATGTTGTCATGCTGGTACATAGGATAGCCTAGGATTGCTAGGAAAAGAAAAAGACTATCAAGACTCCGGGCGCGACTAAAGGAGATCACCGATAATATACAGGCCCTTTGGGACCTAGAAATAGGGTTAGATATCACACGGCACCTATAATGCTTCAATAGTTCAAAAGCGTTGCATGTAAGTTATTGGCATTGAAGCAGTTTGAAAATTCTAAATAAGTATGATGCTGAAGCTTGATTAGGTTGCATTCAGCAATGGGCACTACAACGTTGCACAGCTGCTCCTAAAATAGTCCAGCAGCGCCGAGGTCTGCATCTACACCAGCGGCAGCTTCTTCATCACCGGCAATGATAAGACTTTAAAGACCGAACATGATAGTGGAATCATCGCCGACATGGATTCGCTTCTATACCTTGCGGTCGGGGATACGACGAGCACCCATCTCAAATCACTCCGCGCATCCCCCCGAATCCCACGTGTTTCGCACCGCAGCTTGCGGTGCGCAGGGAAGAACTCAGCGCAAGGTCTCGAGATTGAGTGCAAAGCCCCGCAAGATCGCAAGATCCCGCGATGTTGCCAAGCGCCCGGTGTGACCAGCCATCCTCTCAAAGAAACCGCTTCCCAAAAGGACAAGACAAGAGATAGAAGGAAAGACATAGCCAACAAGAAAAAGAAATCCGGGGTGCCTCCGGGGAAAGATGGGGGGCAGTGGCAGGCCGGCCATGTCGGCGTTGGGGTGGTGCGTTGTGCAGCGGGCTCTGGGGAGGAAATGGAAGCAGACTCGTCTGTCGGGTTGTCATGCCAGCGAGCGCCGACTGGGTCCGGAGCCGCAGCCTGTAAACTCGAAAAAAGTGTTAACAGCCCGGTGAGACAAACCCGCGACGGCAACATATGAGAGGTTCGCCCGTAGCTGATTGACCATTAGGCGGGCAGGCAGGCAGGCATGGACTGAGGGTGCGAGATATGAGCGACGGCGACAATGGCAACACCTGCTTAAAGTCTCGCTTCCGGATTGCATACGTCCAGAAGTTTGGGTGTAGAACAACATAGGGGTCGGTGTGGTGGGTGCGTCATGCACAGGCAGAGTAAATAAGAACTTCGCGAGAGGTCGTGTAGTGCATATTGGGCACTGCGGTAGCACAAATACCTAATACATCAAAGGTTCATCCTAAGCAGAACAGTATCAAGTACCGTTTGCTGTATACAGAAATATAATTGACAAGTTGGCCGCAAGTATTCATTCGCCTCTGGGGCTATAGTTCAAAAAAGAATTGTACTTGAACTGACGACTAAAAAGCAACTATGAAAATGTCCCATCTTATATATCTATGTTATGAACCAACGAATGGTTCAGGTCACAGGAACAGGCCGGACCTGTGGATCTAGGACCAATATGGCCCGGATCCAACATCCGCGGCAAGTAGACAGCTTACGTAACCCAGAGATAGGGTTAAAAGTACTGATCGATAGGATTATCATCGATCAGGTCGAGCCTACGATCGATAGGCTCGCTATCGATTATAATAATTAGGACTGAAAAGCTGGATATATAAGATTGGATATTTCTTACAGTCAGATAGATTTCATAATTGCTTTTTAGTTATCAATTTAAGTATTAGTTCTATCGCGAATTAGTATCCAATACGGATAGTGAATATTCAGAAGCGTTTCCAACTCTATCAGAATTATATTTCCGTATATAAGTAGATTGTATTGCATACTACTTTTGCTTAGCATAAACCCTTAATGTATTAGGTATTTGTGCTATTTGGGTATTTATTATATTTTGATAACTTTTGCTTAAAGATCGGTTCAGTATTATTTATTTTTAGCAATACGGAAATACGATAGCTTTTTAGCAAATACCCATTTCGTCTTAAGCAGGACTTTCTTAAGGAAAAGCTCTTTTTGCAACCTTTCCCCTTATTAACGAAGAACTTCTGGCTTAAAACCAGATTCTTTATTAATAGCTGGTTAAAATTAGAGCAGAAGTTACCCGTTTCAGCACTTTTCAGCAAGCTAAGGCCTATAAATTCGACAAATTAGGCCTTTATAATAGCAAATACGGAAAATTTCAGGCTTTTCTTACCTAATGCAAGGCCTATTTTTAGCATTATCGATTTCAGTTTACTAATAAGGTAGACAAGATTGTTTTCGCAAGAAGCCGTTTTGAAAGAATAGCCTTTCAGTAGTAGGAACCTACTTTTCGCGACTATATGGATAATAACCGTATAGATTAGAACGAAGCAATTAAGGAAGTTTTCAAGAAATATTTTAACTTCGAGAAACTCTTTGCCGAGATATTCAGTAACCCAGACGAATAATGAACGGCTATTCGAATACTCGAAAAACTTCGATAAACAGGATTAACGGCCGACTATATTACTAAGTTCCGATAGATCGTAGCTTATTTGGATTACGAAAACGGCCTTTTTATAAACCAGTATTATAAAGGATTAAAGAACGATATAAAAGATAAACTTTATAAGTTGGATTGCCCAAACGACCTTAACGAGTATATTAATATAGCGGTCAAGATTGATAACCGTCTTTACGAACGACGCTAATAGCGTATTAAGAAATAGTTTATACCAAAGTTCCAAGCTAATACCAGACGCTTTCGGTATATCGGATAATATCGAAGAAATTAACGAAATATGGCCTAAAGCGGCATTATATATACTGGACTTATAGAACTGGACGCTATGCATAAGAGTCCTGGCAAAGGATAGAACCGTATATTTAGCTGCTATAATTGCGGAAAAGCAGGCTATATAGCGAAAGAATGCCGGCAACCGCAATAAAACTGTTAAAGTTGGAAACCCGTAGAAAGAATACTTAACATTATATAGCGAAAGGATAAACTACTTATCAAATAAACCCTTCCGGAACAAGTATTAGGCTCCAATAAAGAGCATAATAACCTTAGCTGAACTGCTTATTATAACAATTATTGCTTAATGCATCTTTCAGATAAGGAAAGCAGGAACTAGTTCTTATAAATGCTAAAAAGAAAAAAGCAATTAGCAATAGGAAGCATTAATACGGATGCTATATCCGATTGCTTTACGGACTTACTAGGGAAGATCGCTAGCAGATACGATTACTTACCCGATAATAATTTAGAATTTGGGAAAATCGTTATAAACCTTAAACTAGATAAACTAAGGAAGTAATGCATTCAGAATATAAATAATCCTATATATTCCCTATAGATGCATAAATCAGGTTTCTAGGCTAACTATAATATTTATCCAATAACTTAAGACCGAAAATGCGAACTTTAATAATAATGGATTAATTACTTTATAGAAAAAGAAATGCTTACTATTTACGATTATCCCGGATAATAGCAGGATAATAGCGATATAGAAATGGAATAGATATTTGAATCTATTGCAGAATAAGATTATTACGAAACGGATATTTTAGAGAACGAAAATATTTTTCAGAACCGATAATCAGACAAACTATTGGAACCTATTAGTCTTAATCCAAAAGATAAAGAAAATACTCAGGAATTACTATCAGAGGCAACTTTCGAACTTCCGGGAAATACGGAATATGCTATTTTTGGATTTATACTTAACGAAATCTTTAAAAATGTCCGATTCCAAGATAATACTTACAAAAGATACGAAAACGAAAGGATTAATACGCAATTATTCTAGCATTATCAGATCGTTTAAATCTCTTGCATTTATAATAATTGCAAAAAATATTTTGCTACTAAAATAGCAAATAACTGGTTCTTATAAAAGGACTAATATTTGGTTATTAAAGCTTATAAAGAATAGGATTTCTATTACAGAATTAGATTCGACCGAAATGGATATTTCGGACTTATCGGATTGCCTGACAACTTTCTTCGAAACTGCTTCGATAAGAAGGTCAAATGGCAGGAATGCTTAAAGGAAAAA
This sequence comes from Chrysoporthe puriensis, assembly GCA_015678955.1. NCBI lineage: Eukaryota > Fungi > Ascomycota > Sordariomycetes > Diaporthales > Cryphonectriaceae > Chrysoporthe > Chrysoporthe puriensis. The sequence goes on along the minus strand of CP064905.1, from coordinate 3,281,463 downwards.
TGCGAAATCTATGCTAGCAAGAAACTATACGCTTAGTATTAATGAATGGACTTTGAAAACCGTAATAGACAAAAGCATATATATGGCATGAAATAAGCTAAGAAGCTTGCAAGACAGGCAATTCAAAGCTCTGAATAAGCTTTTGAAACCCTAAAAAACGAAGAATGCTTATAATAGGATAGCAGATATTCGGACTTACGAGGTCCTTAAGCCTAGCAGTAACGGTAGGCTAGAAATATATCAAAATGCCAGTACAATTTAATAAGAGAATATATAAAGCACTTTTGAATAGCAGCGTATAAAGAAATTTCATTTCACTGAAAACTATTAAAAGGGCACAAATTATATAGAAATAGAAAAGGAATCTATATATATTATATACTGTAAAAAGAAAACCGGTTAATTATAATTAAGGCATAATCGATAGAGAAACTGATTATTTACCCGTCTTAATCCAAGAGCAAGCGCTGAACTTAACTTTCGATATTACGGATACGGCAAAATACGATATAATTATAAGATTACCTTAGCTTAAGGAATATAACCCTCGAATCGATTGGATTACTGGCCAGATCTATTGGGATAATGCTATAGCTTAGGAAATAATTGTAATCAAAAGCGCAAAGCGAAATTCAGTTACTGAGAAGAGTCTAGCGAAAGACTTTCAAATGAATACTCATACTATTTTCAAATCAGAAGAAACTAATGGCTTATAGAAAAGGATTATACGACAATTAAACTCTATAGAATAGAGTAACGGTAAGTTAATATAATAAATGGATAAATGCCAAAATAATTGCAAGGCTCGATATAAACCAAGATTTCGAAAATAGATATCGCAAAAAGAAAATCGATACTTCTTTCCAGATTATAAATAACGCTTAAGAGCTCCAATATGCGGATTATAGAATTATAAGGAGATCGATAACGAAAATAAAATGGCAAAACGGTACTTCTTGTTCCTATAAGTAGCGGATACCGAAAACGGGCTAAAACCGGAATTCAAGAACGTACCAAGAGAATACTAAAAGTTTAAAGAAATCTTCCAGAATAAAAGAAATGCAAGACTCCTAATATATAAACCTTACGATTATAAAATTCCATTCAAACCAGGGATACGACTAGAAGTATAGAAAATCTACGTACTAAATAAAATACAGCTCGAAATACTCAGAGAATATATCGACAAATAATTGAAAAAAGGATTTATCCGAAAATCTCACTTACTAGCAGGATACCCGATCCTATTTATACTAAAGAAGAATAGCAAATTACGACTCTGTATAGACTATAGGCAATTTAACGATATTACTATTAAGAATCGATACCCTTTGCTATTATTAAAAGAATTATGCGATAAGCTTTGCAGCGCAAATTGGTTTATTATGCTCGACTTATAAGAAGGATATGTATATATCCGCATTAAGGAAGGATATGAATGGAAAATAGCATTCAGAATATGCTATAAGCATTACAAATACCTCATTATGCCATTTGGACTTACTAACGCCCTAATATCTTTTCAGGAATATATGCATTATATTTTACGAGAATACTTAAATTATTTCGTTATTATTTACCTCGATAATATTCTGATTTACTTAAAAAACCTTGAAATATATAAGCAATATATCAGACAAATGCTATAAATTCTTAAGGATAATAAACTCTTTATCAATAGAGAAAAAAGTTATTTCTATAAACAGAAAGTTAATTACTTAGGATATACTATTGAGCCAGGCATTATTAGGATGCAAAAAAATAAAATTGAAATTATACGAAATTGGCTATAATTTCAAAACGTTACGGGTATCAAATTATTCTTGGGATATTTCAACTTTTACCGACAATTTATTAAAGGATACGCAAATATTGCTAAACTATTAACAGAACTAATTAAAAAGGATAGCATATTCCAATAGATAGATAAGCAATAGGAAATATTCGATATACTTAAAGAACGAGTTATGCAAGAACCAATATTGCAAAAAGCAAATCCGATAAAACTATTCGAGATTAATACAAACATATCAGCATACGCTATTAGCAGCGAACTCATTTAACGAAATAACCAAAGAAGACTATATCTTATCGCAAACTTTAGCAAAAAACTTAACGGACCAGAATTCAAATACGCTATATTAGATTAAGAACTTATAGCAATAATATATGCATTCCAGGAATAGGAATACTACTTAATAAGCGCGAAATATCCAATCCAGGTCTTTACAGACTATAAAAATCTTGCAATATTTATAATAACGAAAGTACTTAACAAAAGATAAGTTAGATAAGCGGAATACTTATTACAGTTCGATATCAAAATTACGTATATCCTAGGGAAAAGAAAATATTTGCGCAAACGCTCTTAGCAAATAAGCGGACTATAAACCAGAAAAAGAAATTAAGGAATAAACCCTTTTCGATATTAATAAAAACGGGAATCTCGTATAATAATAAGAAATCAATACCTTATTCAGGATTAACAATCAAGAAAGGTAATCTGAAAATATAATATTAAAAGAGCAAGACGAATATATCAGATAGATATATGAAGCACTCGCTTATAGCTATTAAGGAATTGCAATAATTACAGACAGGATTCAAAGATATTGGAATTTATTAAAACTCAAAACTAGAATACGGAACGTTATTAACAATTGCAATAGCTGCAAGAAGAATAAGACAGAATAATATAAACCTTACAAGTTACTATAACCTTTACTAATACTAGATACGGTTTAAGTATTAATTAGCCTAAACTTTATTACCAAGCTATTAATCTTACGAAAACCTTTAATTAAGGTCGCATTTGATAATATCTTAATAGTAATTTGCAGACTAAGCAAATATAGCTATTTTCTACTATACAAAAAGGCTAGTATTGCAGAAAAACTGTTATATATATTCTTAAGAAATATCGTAAGCAATTACGGGATATTATAAGAAATTATTTCCGATAGAAACAGGAAGTTTATATTACGATTTTGGATTTCATTTATAAAGCAATTCGGAACAAAATACAGACTATTTATAGCATTTTATCCCGAAACGGATAGATAGACAAAAAGAATTAACCAGATTATAGAATAATATTTCAGATATTATATTAGTTATAATTAAGATAATTAAGTCGAATTCCTATTATTTGTATAATTCGCTTATAATAGCGCGATAATATTAATAATTAAAGTATTACTATTCAAAGCATTATACGGATACGAACCGATAGTATATTACGAAGCATTTCCAAAAACAATTGCAGAAATAGCAGAATAACGAATTAAGAAAATTAAAGATATTTAAGCAAAATTCCAGAAAACGTTCCAAAAACTTACGGAAAATATAATAAAGTATGCTAACCAAAAAAGAATTGAAAGACTAATCCTATAAGAAAGAGATAAAGTTTACTTGAAATGCAAAAATATCAAAACCAAGAAACCTAGCGATAAGCTAGACTATAAGAAATTAAGCCCTTTCAAAATTTCGAAAAAACTCTCGGAAATCAGCTATAAGCTCGACCTACTACCAGGAATGAGAATATACCCAATCTTCCACAAATTATTCCTCGAACTTGTACTGGCAAATATATTATTAGATTATAATATTAAATTAAACCCAAACGAATAGCAATAGGAAATCGAAATAATACTCGATTCAAAATTACGAAAACGAGGACGATAATACTTTATCAAATGGAAAAATTACGGATACGAAAAAAATATATAAGAGAAACCAAATAATATTAATCCAAAACTTATTAAAGAATATTAGGAAAAGGAAAAATAACTTGCTACGATTCCCAAAACAATCGATTTTATCAATTATATAAACCTTAAGAACTATCAGTCGAATAATTACCAGAGCTAGCAATATTAGAGTTACGCGCCGACCCAGAACGAGCCTCAAGTACGGAAAAATTTACGGAACCCCAGTCTACTTTTCCAAATTCCTCGAACAAAGATAACGGAAAAACCGCAGGCAAGGGACTTTCGGGAACAATCTCCTCCAAAGAACGACATTCCATTTCGGCAGCAAAACGTTCCGCTTCCAGCTCCTCGCGCTTTATACGCTCGAGCTTTTTTATATTATCAATCCTGCAATAAATAGCTTGTATTATCTTCTTATACTATATCCGCTTTTGCTTCCGAAAACGAAAAAGCTTAATATTTAAGGCAGCGGCCTCTTTTTTAATAGCTTCTATTTCGGCTTCTAAACGACGATATTGGGCAGTAATCTTGTTCAGCTGCCCAAAGGAAAGTTCTCGAATATTGCAATTGGAAAGATTCAAACGGATACAAGTTTGATAACGGGAAAATTCGGAATCGGCAACCTTGCAATCAGAAACCAGGTTATAGGTTTCGCAATAAGAACAAGGTATCGGGTTTTGATAGCCGAAAGTAGTTATGGCCGAAAGCAAGGAAATCTTCCGATCTGATTTCGAATAAGGAATCGGGATACGAGATTTTGAAACCCTATTCGATATAACAAATTAAGAAGGTATGATCCGAAATAAGAATATTAGGCAAGACTACTTACGGAAAATCTTTGGGATAAAGATTATAAAGAAAGAGATAATATTATAAACTAACGAATAGTTCAGGTTATAAGAATAGGCCGGACTTATAGATCCAGGACTAATATAGCCCGGATCCAATATTCGCAACAAGTAAATAGCTTATATAACCTAGGGATAGGGTTAAAAGTACTAATCGATAGGATTATTATCGATTAGGTTAAGCTTACAATCGATAGGCTCGCTATCGATTATAACGATTAGGATTGAAAAGCTGGATATATAAGATTAGACATTTCTTACAGTCAGATAGATTTCATAGTTACTTTTCAGTTATTAATTTAAGTATTAATTCTATTGCGAACTAGTATCCAATACGGATAGTAAATATTCAGAAACGTTTCCAACCCTATCAGAATTATATTTCCGTATACAGGTAGATTGTACTGCATACTATTCTTGCTTAGCATAAACCCTTAACGTACTAGGTACTTGTGCTACTTGGGTGCTCATTACAATCTAGCTTTTCAGTTTTAGAACTCTTAACTTATTTCTTTTGAAATTTTATTAGAAATATTTCCGATGCTTTCACTAATCCATCTGATGCTTTAATAATTTAAATAATTCAAATCTAATTTTGAATTATGTAATTTCGATATATCTAGATTTTTAGAAAGGGTTTACTACGAATATTAAATTCAGGCTAATGTATTCAGATTTTATTCGACCCGCTTGTATTAAATTTGTTTCTTTTAAAATTATAATATTAATTCGTTACAATTTTCATCTCTAAGGATTTTCTGTAAGTATTTCGATATACCACTCGTATATATAATTATGCTTTTTTAATTCGTTTATGTCGAATAGACATTGCCTTTTGGCAATGTAAAGTCATGGTCATTCGGTAATGATTGGCTGTGTCAACGAGCAGACACGGGGAGGTTATCTTTTCGGAAGATTATATTCCCAGCACGTGTATATTTCAACCGCTCTGCGCGTATCTTAAGTTTTGATTATATACTTATGGTGATTGTAGAAAGATCGATCTCTGAATCGCATTCTCGTAGACCCTCTCAGAGTTTTGACTTTCATGCCGAAGCCGTCAAGCCAAGACTGCCCGCTTTCCCCCAGTTTTCACCCTGAGCTTTCCTGAGAACGCTCGACATCTCTATTAGAAGTCAGCCTCATCTCTGTCGTATATATATCGTCCTCAGCTCCCCTCTACCATCTTTCTTCACTTTGCACAATTTATCTGCAGAAACTCTTCGATACTGGTTACTATTCCTACCATACAAGTGATCGCGTTGCAGATAAATACCGACGAAATGATCTCGATCAACAGGACAGTCCAGTGACGCGATGAATGTCGGCTGTCCATTCTTCCCCTCGATCTCGAACATCCTCAAGCTTATCCTCAGGCCTTTGTTTGTCAAGGCGTAAGGCTCACTCCCGTCCCCGCGCGTAAAGTGCCCGGTTTCTGCGAAGCAGTGGGGGGACGGTGCCAGCAGCCCGTAGTCTCGAGAAGGTGGACCGACGCCGTCGTCGCAGGCAGCTTCTTTCGTCGTCCATGCAAAGATCGAGTGGTCGACGGAGTAGGAGATGATTTCTTCCTGAAGCCTTCGAAAGGCGCCATCCATGCCCTCTCCGTAAAGAACCGGCATGTTAACCTCGACAATGCCCATAAGGCAGTACGCAATGTCTTCATCTCTCGTAGTTTTCCGCCGCGCCGCCCACGACATACGGTGAGCTATACTAGCTTGGCGAATACGCGGCGCCGTAATTTGGTCCGTGAGGATCGCGCTGTTGATTCCAGTCTTCTGCGCAAGCTCCCTAGCGAACAGGGAGCGGTCGCCGAATGGACGCCAATTCTTGTCGTAAAACTCGAACTTTCTCGGCGCTACTAGCTCCTGCAGCGTCCAGCCTCGATCGAACCATTCGCTGTTGGTAAAAGAAGTGGACGAGCCTACTTGATAGTCGGGTATGTAGGCAAGGCACCGTTCCGCTTTGCTGTACCATGTGTACATGGAATTGAGACTCTCAGAGAGCTCGGCCGAGCTCCGTTTGTCGATGCATATTGTGTCGAGCCAAACATAATTGATCTGGGAGGCAAGACCCTTAACCGTCTCGCACGCCCCGCGGAGTTTTTGGAGGCTCCTCTCTTTCCCTGGCGGCGCCTGTAGAGAGCCGGAGAGGCGATATGACTCCTCGAGCCTGGTCATGTCGTCAAAGACGATCTCTTGGCTGTCTGTGAGCCAGCGGTGTGAAACGATCACATATGGCTCATCGATGGCTATAGATCCGGTGCCAGTCTCGAGAAGGCGGTAGGAGCGGACATCGAGGAGCCTCATGCTTGCTTGCTTGCTCGTAGCAGGCGGTACTTCCTGCAGTGGTTTGAAAGATAGTTGATAAAAACTCTGTCTGGGACTCTTCTTCTTTGCAACTATGGAGGAGGTCCAGTATAATTTGCTTTGACATTTCAGAAGCACCTGGCCAGTTGCAGGTGTTCTAGATCCCTACCCCGGTAATATCGACCAAGATCTCCGTGTCAATTCAATGCGGCATTAAAGAGTGGCATAAGCTTATCTCCGTCGGTTGCCGCGCGTGAGTAGCGCCGTCTCGTAATTTCCATCTGTGAAAGACCGAGCTGACCACTGAGTGGATCAGATGAAAACGAGCTGAAACCAGACAACAAGGATTTCGCGCGTACTAGCCGCTTTCTTTCGTAACATCGCCTACTTGTCTGGAAATTGTTATGGTGGTATTCTAGGCAAACGAGTTTCCTACCAGGTGGCTAGCCCCACGACTTGACCGAAGGCGGTTACCTTCTGAGAGAAACACCAAAATCTATGTATGGAAATTAGGCTACCATTCCCTCGTCCCCCCTTCTCGAAATAGGTTAGTCTCGAAATTCTCATTGGCGGAAGACCGAGCTAACCATTAATGAGTAGATTAGGATGAAGGAGGGCTGAGGTCAGTCAACAAACATTTCGGCTGCTTTAAAACTTGCGTGTTGCCTTTTACTTTTTGCTATGCTGGTTGCTGAACTCAGTCTATATCATCATTTTCCCTCTCGAGTAGCGGAAGAATTCTCAACAATCCAGCCCGCGCAAGATCAGCCAGCCAGCCATGGAACTGGAAACTCACAATGCCCCTTACCAGCCGAACGGAAGAATGGATACCCATGAGAACGCACGCATGGTCCGTGATCCAGAAACACTAGGTTTCGAGAAGGACTGGGTCGACTGCCCAAGGTGCCAGAAGCCAGTCGAGACAAAGATCAGTTGGAGGCCGGACATGGAACAAAGGTAAGTTCATGTCATGCCTTCCGAGCATTTTCTTGCAGATGGGAAATTGTCAAAGTGATACTGATGACGATTCCAAGGGGCTCATTCTGGTGCTGCGCATTTCAACTGTGCCTCCCCGATTCGTGCAAGTGCTGCGCCAACGCACACCACAGATGCCCGGAGTGCTCGTTAGAGATCGCTTATGTAAGGAGCGGGCAGGCGCGTATCTCTCCAAGATATACACAGTCGAGGTACGGGAGGTAATCCAAAGGATACCGAGGACACATGTATCTTGGAACAGCGTCAGGTATCAACATACGTGAGAATTTCTTGGCGCAGAACAAATCGTTGTGAGCTTTGACTCTTCGATTTCTCAATAATCTCATGCACTGATAATTCAAAATGAATATAATGCATTCTGCACGTCGGTTTTCTAAGTTAACCGAATTGATTCCGATAAAAATAAATAAAATCAAGCATAAAAAGTAACTGTAATAGGTTTTCCTTTTTTTTTTTTTGGAAGAAAAAAAAAAGGAGAAGCTATGAAAACGGAATATGTAAAATCCGGTATAGGATTTGTATCATGTATTTGCATTTCTGTAACGAACAGCGTTGGAAGGTACCACTGCGCCATAGACCCAAAAGATCAGCTAATATTCGAACTCTCTGTTCGAATATCCCTTCCAACCGTATATATAGTGCATGCCTGAACCACGGGTCATAACAATTTCACAATAGAAAGCAATTAGAGCAATCTAAACCACACCCTGCTACTACAATACTGAGACATAGATCGGCTACGGTTGAAAGCAATGCTGTCTATGCTATATTGACATCGGTAGGCTTGACGGGATTGATTTCGGCAGAATTGGAATCGGGAGCGCACCGAGCCAGAAGCAGCCAACGAGGAGTAGAAAAACAACGCGGATGCATTGTTACGACTGCTAAAAGAAGTCCGCTAAGCTTTCCATGACGAATACGGCGGAGTCAATTGTATGCTCGTATGTTACCATCCGACACTAGGCTCGACTTATGGCGAAGTCCTCGTTCATTTTGATCTACAGTTCAAGGGAGTGGTGCGTAAAGAAACCCAAACGTTCAGTTCGGGCTGATAACCAGTTGAAACTAAGAATTGAGGGCCACATTCTATATTTTTGTATTATCGTACGTTCTATCCTCCGAAATCCATCTGATGTTCCTCCCTATTATACACGGACAGCCAAAGCAGGCTGGGTTTAGCGGCCCTCTCGTTCTAGCTCCGCCGTGTTGCTTGATTGACCGCATGCTCGCCGCCCCCGTTGCACCCGTGCATAAATAGGGCCTCCCGTGCTCCCCACCCGACGTCCTCTTTTAGTATTCTTAAATTCACCCGAGAGCAATGAGGTTAGACTCTACCTTAGTTTATAGCTCGACGCATGTTGATTAATTTTCAATTAGGCCGGAAGCATCCTAGAATTATGAAATCGTGAGCTGCTAACCTGATGAATGGAAACCAAATGAATCACCAGGTGCAACTAACCTTTTGGGAAATAGAAAAGATCCTGCTCATAGATACGCTATCAAGCATAGAAGTCGAAAGTCTCACTTGGCCCGTATTCATATGGGGGTAACGTTGAAACTCTTCACATAGGAGCTCTTTAGATTGTTGAGCTATTGAGACTGTCCAGGTGTTATTAGAAGCATGTACCTATTTTCCCGACTGGTTTGAACCCCTGATGAGTGGGCACTGAACAAGCTCAATATTTCACTCAAGAATTTGTCGATTTGTTCATGATCGCTGCCAATGAGATAGTGCCACCTGTCTAGTATGACCACACATCGAGGGATGCAGTCCTGCAAGCTAAGGACTTGAGCGCTAGTGAGACAGAGTCTATCGTTTTGGTAGTAAGATCTCCAAATAAGTCATCTAATCCCGAAACTACTACGCTCCCTGTAGAAATCTGATCACAAATCCATTTCACTTGAGCAAGTAGCGAGAATAACATCCGGATCAGCTGTTATTTCTGGGGAAGCTCGACTCTCCTGTCGTTAATGTGACGGCAAGAAAATGAAATAACAGGGCAATCCATTCTAGATATGTCTTGAGGTACGACAGTTCTTATGTCTTTAGCCATTGGTCCATTAATCCACAATCGTAGGAAGCCATAACTTTGGAGCTAGGCGCCGAATGTCTTCTTTACAGGAGAGTCCGTTTTCAAATTGTAGATTGTCGTAGTAGTGCGATGAGACATGGTCGAGTAGGCAAGCTGTTTTCCCTGTAAGTAAATCAATCCGCCCTGAAAGCTGGCTAGTCGACTGGTTCGAGTGTCTTCCTGGGAAGGATGAAGCCCGATCTCTGGTCCAACCTCAAGAGAACCAAAGCTTAAACCGAACCTTACCTTGACAACATCTCCTGCAGTGCTTTTGAATGAGTCTTGAAATGGTTTCTATACTTCGGAATAATGTTGACAGGACTTCGTATCGTTCGTCCTGAATATCGTACCATTTGTCGCTGGGGGATGTCACGTCAGTACTGCAGGCCGAAGTAGCGAAGCCGAGGTATACTGTCTCGCGGCTTACATTACTATGAAACTTGGTTAAAGGTACTCCCTCATTATTTTATTTTAGCAGAAATTTGCACCAGATTTGCTGTCAATCGGTGAATGTAGCCACGAGGCGTTTCTGCTTCTTGTTGCTATATGGCGTCCCATTTTGAATTTCTTGATCTGGGCTACTAGCTAGTCCTACCACGTTTGACGGATGTGCATACCAGAACCCTGTTCAACTGACTTCCCCAAGTCATCTATAGCAGACTGTATCTTCTTCCTGAGCCATTTAACGTCGAGGAAGTCAATGTCTCCCCAGTCCAAGTCATTTGAAGTTTGATATTTAAGCCGTATTTCGGTTGCTGCTACCTGTGCTTCAATTCGTCGATGTTGTTCCGGTGCGCCTGCCGAGTCATTTAGGGCCTAACTGACCTTCCAGAAAAGGCTGACTGCGGCGGCAACATCACCAACACTCCAACCCAAAGACATGCCCACACATGCGGTTTGTCACAGGAGTCTGAGGAGCGATGCGAAGTCGCTCGCAGATAGCAGTTTCTGGGCTGTAGAAGATCACTGATGTCTTGTAGCAGGCCGTTGTAGGATTGTAAGCTCTCCCTTAGAGTGGCGTCTAGTATACTCTCGTAGAGAGGATCTAAGTCAGCTTGTTAGGCGGTATCGTTAGCGTCAACGAGACCGTCAGAGAAAGCATGACCGAACTAGAGCCTTGCGAGAAGGGCATGGAAGAGTCTGGACAGAGGCTCGACCTAAGGCTATCTTGCTGCGAATTGGGCCGCAGGGACAAACGTCTTACCCAGGAGCTGTGGGATGAAAACGCGTCCCGGGAGCCTTCGTTGATACTCGAGACGGCGATGTTCCCTAATCAAATATACGACTATCGTGACTTGGACGTTCTGGCGGCATTACCTGCTTTCTTGCTGCTGCTAGCTGGCTGTTGCCACTGAACGGGTGGGAAAAGAGTGGTGAACCGTAGGGCTGGTCGAGGCTGGAGCCGGGCTAACTGCTGTCAGGTTGTAGCGCGTCGGCTGTAAGGCTCGTCCTTGGGCGGGATAATGGGGGAGGCGTGGTTGCTCGCGAACTATCGAGACTACAGTCGGAATCAGCGCAGCCAGATAGCCCCGTGCATACAGCCATATCCCACGTCATCCGCTGATTCGGGCCCGTTATCCTTGCTAATCATGCGTGCTGCTGTAATAGGATAGAGTAGTTGGCAGCAGATGGTCGCCCACTCAACGATACTGAGCACCTGCTGCACAGATGGCCTCGGCTTCAAAATTTCCCTTGCGCCACCTGTAGTCTGCTCCGATGCGTAGTGCGTTGCGCGCGGTAGCCGGAATTACGCCCATCCCGCCGCCTGCGCTGCTGCTGCTGCTTCTTCGATGCCGGCTCGACAAGCAGCCGGTATGACGCGTATGCCCTCCCCGATGTCTGCCATCTCGTCCAGCAATTCCACAAGCGTTGGCGGAAGTCTGCTGTCGCCTCTTGACAGTGGTCTCGTCTGTATTCCGTCATCGCGGAGTGCTAGGCTCCGCAACCTCTTAAGTGGCGAGGACCTTCCTGATCTCCACGACGATGACGCATTCGAATATGAGGACTGCGACGACGACGCAGTTATGATTGGCATGGACATCTGCCGTGGCGTCGCGTCTTGATCATCCGCACCCTTTTCGGCGATATAATCGCTGCCTTCGCCACCTCGATGTATTGATGGTGCCGCTGCAGCTGCCGCTCCTATTGCCGGTGCTCCTGCTCGTTTCAGCCTCTTGGACGGCCGAAGGGGTATTTCGGGCAATTTCGCGGTGCTTGCGTTTGTGTTCTCTGGCATCTGGCAGTGCTGATAAGAGCTGGACAGGGGCAGCGAGATGGAGGTCGGCGATAGAAATGGACCAGCGATCGGCCCCGGGCTTTCTGAGGATCGTGGTCGCTTTTTGGTCGGTTGGGCCGTTGCCAATTGACATACTTCAGGAGCTGAGATCTGGGCCAGCCACGAAAAGATCTCGGACTTGGGATTTATCAGAACGCTCGCTCAGCGTAAAGTTAGCTTCGAATATGCGGGTGTGTTAAAGGATTATCGGGTGCCAGGTGGTGGTGGTGGTCTTTCGCGGAGGTCGGCGCGTTGCTTCAGCCGTGGTCGGTTTGTTTACTTTCGAGGGTGCTTGCTCATCCAATGCATCAGATGCTGAATTTCTCAAGATTTGTTGCGATAGATTGGATTGCAATAATAATGGAAGGTGCTAGCTATGCGCTTCAACCTATCGCAACAAGCCTCGAATGAAATTGACGGCTGGGGCTTCTACTCACTAGACCTCTCGCATCCCAGTGGCTATGTCACTGCATGCAGCGTAACGGCTCAAGGCTTTTTGGCCTAAGAATGCCTTCTTTCCTCTTCTCAATAGCGAGATGGCTGCTGAATACTATCTGAGGTTAGCAAGATGCTTATAATAAAGAAACACTCGTATTTAAAATCTCACTAATATTGCCGCCCAATGGGCTTTATAGTTCTTTTTTACTGCAATTCCAATCTTTATAACATTAGTAGAGCCACGAGCACGACTTGTATTAGGAATTATGCAGTGGAAGCTTGGATGATTATTCCACCTTTATATTTCTAGCGTCATATTATGCCGACATAAGCAAGAGGCAGCAAGGTTATCAATTTTGTAATAACCATATATGCCTAGCTATTTTAGCTGGGTTGGCAGTGCTTGAACAGACTGCTTGTCGAGACTAGAATATTTACTACCTCGGCAAACTATTACGCTTACAAAGTTTCCCACATTCTTTCCACCGACAAAAGTCCCGTCTTACGGAGCGAGGGCTCGCATTGGAATTGGGCAGTAAGGCTCTTGGAAGTTGTAGACAAGTAAGCTGCCCAGTCAACAATACAACTGGGCTTACGAGTTGCCAGGTATGGATTGCCTTTGCTATTAAGCCTGCCGGATAGCAGGGCACGTAACAGTATGTGGCCCGTATAATATGGGCAATGGCCCATATTGCGTTCTCTCGTCTAGGCCACGATAGATCGCTATTTGCTTCCTTAGATAACCAACAAGCAATATACGCAAATCCCACCACCTTTTCGTACGTACGAACAAGCCTAGCCAATACTAGACGATATCTTTGGTCTAATCTGGGGGCTAAGCGGTGCCCAAAAGCTTGGACACGGTAGTCCCGTTATAGCTGCTCTCCTCTCTCACTCCTGCCAAAAGCTACCCTTTCAGCTGCATTACGCCCAATCCTGTCGAAAAGAACCTAAATAGCTGAGAGGATTGAACCCCAGAACAAGATATACTGATTTCGACCTATCCGTTCCGTTAATATATATAGTACGGGCAAAGCGTAATTCGGACAGCAATGCGGCGTGCAAATTCAAATAAATTTTCAATACTAACTGATAGACCTATAGCATAGCTGGAGCAACAGGTGCGGTGTTGCAAGGCGGGCCTCACAAGCGCATTTTATTACTATATCTTTAGCTGCACAACCCGTGTCCTTCGCGCTGCCATTACTAGTTATTTGAATAAAAATAGACTTGTATTAACTTCAGTATTTAAAATTCAAAACTTCTTTTTGCTGAAACTAAAATAGCAAAAGTAAAGTATTAAACGCATCAATATTTTTCAAAAATAAAATGCTCAAAATAGATTTTTTTTTTATACTTAAATCATTTCTTTATACCTTTTCCGCAAATAATTTGAATCCTTATTGAATTCGTAATTTCAATTAGTAAGAACTATGCTAAACAATTATCGATACAGAAAATAGCGGCTCCGAATTGCACTTAGAAAGTAATTATACAAACTCAATAGTATCAGTATATAAGGACCTTGGAGTTTGGCATATGGTCGTTATACTCGAACTCTTTATATATATTTAGCATTCCCGAAAAGCGGCCCACTCTTCTCTAACAGCTTTATTGCTTCTTCTTTAGATGCGCTTCTGATTGAATCTATAGAGACGCGGGCAGGCTGCAAGACAAAAGGCGTAAATAGCAGAGCTATTCCATCAAGCAGGTAAGTCTTATTACCATGCTTGCTCGGTCGGTTGCGCTTATATAATGATTTGCTGTATAAATAATGCTTGCCAGTTCGTATAACCAGGGTTATGGTAGCGTTGAATACAGCATCCTCACTTACACTTGGGGCCGGTCGCGTCCAAGTGCGAGGCACGACTTTGGGTGAAATATCAATAATTCCGTTTCTACTTTCCCAGACCTCAAGAATATTGTTATCTCATAGACCTCGGAGTCTCTCAACAACTCTCCATCTCAGTTAGAAATTATAAATTCCCAATTCATTCAATACTAATGACTATTAGTCAGAGTTACATCTTCAGAGCCGTCTTGGGAGGCTTGGATATCGTCTAGGTGGACATTTCGACAAAAAGAGAAACAAAATTGGATTTTGATCTCGATTATATATTGAGTTCAGCTTTATTCTTGAAGTTAGCGAAATTCGCCTCTCAATCATCTCATTAAGCACTAGAAGCTGATTCTCACGATACAAATCGTGCGAGTTACATGGTCTCTCGATTTGATTCGAATATTATAAGGTCCCTGGCCAAACGCATGAGACTTTAATCAATTGTAATGAGTTATTACGTTTATGGCCAGAACTATGCAAAAGGATTCGCATCCTTGCTCCCTAATTTGCCGAAAAGCACCCACAATGATCGCAACGGCTCTGTATGCTTGCCAAAAGAGCATACTACATATTACAGAGATTCTAACAGTATAGCAGAATACTAAAAACCCCGTAACTATTCCATTTCCAGAGCTAAGTGCATAATTATCATACGATAGTATAAGTCAAAGCACCCCCTTTCCGCGCACCCCCCGTTTCCGCGCACCCTGGTCAGCCATATCGCATATAGATATATAGATATATATTTCAGCTTTTCGACCCTATATAGCTACTATAATGCAATCCTCTTCAGAACTAAGTAATTCGATATCGCTCTCTCTATCAGAAGTATCCGCTTCTCGATTAACTGCATTTTGAGCCCTCTGTATAGCTTTGATACTAGCAAACTTAGAATTCGGGCTAATATCGACCTTCCTTCTTTTTGTTAGCCGAGAAGCTTCAATTTGACCTTTTAAAGCTCGGTTTTCCTCTAAAGCTCTAGCTAGCTCAAAATCCCTTTCCTCCTAAGCTTTTTTAATTTTTCTGAATAGTATATGCTGGGCTGAAATAGTTAAAAATTAATGCCGGTTTTTGTAGAGCTGATAGTATAGATTTTTAGCTTTTCGAAAAATCGAATATATATTCGACTGGCTTAAAGGAGGTTCCGGGAGTATTATTGAACGTTCTGGATTCGAATATATCTGGGCTTGCTAGCATTATTAGCTGTTTTCGAGAAAAAAAGGGCTGAAAAGCAGTTTGGCTAATCGGATAAGCCAAAAACCTATTGCTTGCCAGCCAGATTTAATATTCTGGCTAAATAGACCTTCTATCCGTATTAAGCGATAGTTTTTAAAAAACAAACGCTTTCTTCGGATAGTTATCTTTCCTTATTAGCCCAGAAAGCTAACCTTTTTTCGATAAGCTCTTTTGAGAGAAGAGAAAATGCCTAGATTGAGAGGTTAAAATACGTAAGATATATAAGGAAGCAAATAGATTAATAGAATATTATTCTAGAAGTATTCCCATATAAACTCGTTTGTTATATAGCTGCCGTAGCTATCCAAGATCAAAAGCCTAGCTTCCGAAAAGTCTGCTAGCTGGCTAGCTGGAATAAAGATCTTTTTCAGCCATTTAAATATTGCTGTATTGCTTATCCAGCTATTATCTGTCGCAAAGAATTGCTAGCCTCTGAAAGGCTCTAAGAAAGTAGGAAACCATTATTGCTATACGGTTTTGCCCTTGAAGATAACGAGAGGAAGGAAGTGGGTGCCCGTAGCCGAAATATATTCGAAAAACGATATCCAAAACCTTAACCCAGGCTCTTTTTTCTGAATCGCATGCGAAAAAGAGCTTTTAAGAACTAATCCGTTCTCTCCTTAGCTTTCTATTATCCTAGCCTTATCTATATTCTATTTATTAGCCGGCTTAATAGCCTGGATAGAAGGAAGATCGAATAGATAGAACTAAGACCGTATTATTTCTATTGTCGTTCCGTTAATTCGATCCGAAGCTATCTTTCGAGCCTTTCGGACCTGAATTTCAGGATTTCTTTTTAAAAAAGCTTCAGTCTATCTCTTTCCTAGCAGTCGAGAGTCTCTTTGAATAAGGAAGATCTTCTGAGCGAAAAGCTTAAGCGTTAAATAGCTTAGAAAGAACTTTAAGCTTTCTTGGATTCGAATCCATTTAACTAGTTTTTTTTCTTGGCTAATAGAGAGCCTTTGCTGAGATTCCGCCCCTTGTCGATAGTTTTGTACGCCGGATAAACGGTCCCGAATAGTTATATTCGGAATACCGTATTCGATCGAAGCCTTTCGAATAGATAGGCCTGCCTGGATAGCCTGGATAGCTTATTGAATATCAGATTCAGAATACGGCTTTATTATGGACTAATTGATATATAGAGAAAATTTGAAGTTATTCGGAAAGGAATTGATGGAATAAAATAAAAATATATAAAGGGGGTTGAATTGGCGGTATGGCTGACCAGGGTGCGCGGAAACGGGGGGTGCGCGGAAAGGGGGTGCTTTGACTTAAGTCGTATAATCAATAGTCCATAATATGCGAAGTATTTCCTATTCCTGTGTTGATATTTTTATATTATTGTTGGTCGCGCGCACTAATATGCATGCTTTGCTTACTAACTGCGTTTAGGTAGTCAAAATTCTCCAATATAATATGGTCCCGTTATATGGGGGCGAAGCATACTACGGCGCAATACTATAGCCCGGAAGATGGATACTTGGGGCTCGGCTATACGCCGGTCTAACGTGCTTGACTCTAAGCGTTAAGCCAAAAGTGAATTAGTTACCACTGTACTGAAACCCATTTTGTAAGTCCGAATATGGAGTCCTCGGATACGTAACACAGATGCAAGGGTTGTTTTTTAAAGAAATCCTGAACGAGACAACGGAATTAACAAGAGGCGTTTGTGAAAGCTTAATGGAGAAACAATCGTCTCCACTATTGCCCAAAACTCCATTTTACACCAGTGACATTATGTATGACGGTATGGGGTTCCTCCAACAATCTGATTTGCATATAAATATGACGAATTTTCTCCCATATTCACTTTATCAGTCATAACCGTGCTATGCTCCAAATTTATCACAGGCAGGGGTGATACTCCAGGACCTTTGTCTATTTTCTAAGCAAAACCGAATACCATACTACTAAATACTCTAGCCTATCTTCTAATCCTCGAACTCAGTGAAACTTGCCCTCATCTTGAATCTTCCTATCTCAAGAGCTGACATAACGGAGAAGGAACCCATCGTGCTGCAATTTCTGAAATAGCCCCTCGGGGTCATACTTCGCTGCAACCTCCTGCATCAATTTTAGGTTTTCCTTGCCAAAACCATTCACCACGTCTTGTTTGGCTCCAGCAAAACTAGGGCACATGTAATTCAACAGAAGACTCATTCTCTGAGCGGTCTGCTCTACAGCGCGTACCAGCTCATCGTGGGCCTGCTCTACCACTTCGCCGTTTGGAAGGTCTTTGGGCCATTCCGCTGTAAATACCCACCCTGAGGAATGTCATTAGCATACCAAATTGAAGGTAGCCTTCTGGGAAATGTACCTACAGTTTTGGGGAACCTTCTCAAGCCCTAGCATGTTTCCGCCGCGATCAATGCCAGCCTGCACTGCGTATGTCGATAGCGGCTGGATAGTATAGTGCAATGTAGCACCCTCCGGTAACTTTTGGCTTATTTCATTCCAATGCTTATACACCTCATTATAGAGACCAGCTGAATTCCTAGTAGTCAAGGTACCAATCTTGCGCCTGAATGATTATAATACTTGGTTAGCAGCCTGATATTAATAGTTTGCATATGATGTAACTCACTTCAAAGAGTCGGCAGTATGGCCCATTTGGCTAAGAGTTTGTATAAAGGATAAGATAGACCCATTTGTCTTCGGTAAGGGCGTGTTCAGCTTGCTCGTGAGCTTGTCGAACGGCTGATAGGCCTTTGGTTGCTCAGTTGGGCAGTCGGCATATATCTGAAAAACGGCAACGAATCCCTTATTGAAATTGGTAAAAATGTTCAGCTTGGGATTTCTCTCCATTTCGTCTTGAATGGATAGAGTTGCGGCATTGATGTTGACATAATCTTGAGGATCATAAAGATTGATACTGTATTGCGCTTTGATAGCAGGATGCGTATCGATATCGAATCGGGTCACAATGCCTTCTCATATATTAGTATTCTGGATTTAGCTCGTCAAACATACATACATACCAAAGTTCGAAGTACCGCCCTTGAGGGCTCGCCAGAGCTCAGCATTGGTATTGGCATTGGCTTCGACAATCGTGCTATCTGCTAGAACAACCTGTTCGCTGTCAACCATCACTACTCGATAGGATGAAACGAAGAGAAGCACAGACCTCGCACCCTCGAACGTTATCCGGTCCAAGACCGTAGAGGCTTGCGAATGGCGGATATCCACCTGTGACTTGTCAGTACGTTGCTGATAGCGTACGCTATCATGGAAAGTTTTTACACACCTCCCGTGAGGAAACCGCCGAGCCCAACTTGAACTTCTCGGCCTCCAATTGGTGACAGACCCTTCTCTTCGAGAAAAGAGTAGATCGCCCCCCATCTATTTCCAGACCCAGCGTGCAAGACACCGTCACTGTCTAAGACCTTCTTGTCTAAACCACCTAGGTCGAGGACGATTCCTGCCGCGTTGGCGCTGCTAAAGCCGACATTGGGATTGTGGCCACTAGTGCGGATTGCAAATTTACATCCAGTCCTCTTGATGATACCTAGGGCCGAAGCGACCTCTTGAGCACTATCAAGGACAAGATAGGCTGCAGCTGGCACCCAGCAAGTTTGGGACCTGGACCATAGTCAATACCCGAGGGGCAAATGTCGAGCGAATTGGGCACGACAAGAAACCAATCTTCGGACTCACCATGGCTGCTGTTGGTGTGAAGTATACTTGGACCCGGAGTCTTGATTTACGACACGCCCAGGGAACGCGGCTTGAAGTTGTTCGTACGCCTGAGTAGCCTCCACAGAAGACATGATGGTCAGGATATTGATGGTCAGGATTCAGCTTGCTTGTTTGTCTGAGTATTACGAAAGTAATCCGAGTCAAAATTCTGATGAAAAGAACTCCGTAACCTGAACCTCAAGCACTAATATTGAGAATAAGACCTGATAAAAGAAAGAAGGGTCAACCACATTCCTCCATGCCATTCTTGTATTGCACACGCGGTACCCTAGTCCGAACTCGAACCTGGTATGCACCATTTCCTCATCACAATATCCCATTTTGGTTAGATATGTTACAGGTCACTACTATTTTTGGGCATGTAATGAGCGCCACTCTTCCCACTAGTCTGAATTCTCTTACCATTTCATCCCAATTTTTATTGAAGAGCCTTATTGACTGCTGTATCCGTGGGATATGGTGTAGTATGTGGATTGATCAATATCCAATGCTACTATACTCGGGTCGGTGAGAGCTTAGCATGCCATATATGCGGGTTGGTGATCGATCCTTCGACTTGTCAACCATTCGATAGTAGCAATCACAATACTAGAGAAAGTTCCTTGCAGCTTTTCATTATCAAGTTTAACCGAGGGATACAGTATGTTATGCGAGTCGATCAACGTCTAAAGCTATTATATCCAGGTTGGTAAGGGCCTGCAACACCGTATATGCATGTTGGTAATTATATCCGCATATGTAACTTGTGAGCGCTTCAATGGTAGCAATCACAGTACTAGAAAAAGTTCCTTGCAGCTTTTTAGACCCTAGACTTGACAGGGTCCTTCCTTCGATACCAATGGTGAGATCTCCTACCAGGGGTGACAGCGAGCTTTTTTTTGAGGGGGGGGGGGGCGTAATGGATTATCAGTGCAACCCAACAGCATGTCGGGTATGCGTCAATGCGAGAAGTGCAAGGTGGTGTTGTACTTTCACCAGAGATCGGCACCCTGGCCTTAACGCACTTGATTCAGGCTCTGCCTGGTGCACAAGACGAATAAGTAAGCATCAGGTGATGCTTGCATCCCCATCATTTCATGAGCATTTCTCTGTCGTTCGTTCGTCTTGAGCTTGGAGTGCAAACGGTGCTCTGCCTCTCAGCGAACATGTCCTCTGTCAGCGCCATATCCACACAGGTTTACGTCACTGTGTGCTCAACAATCATTGGAACATGTTTTCTCTTCACTGGAATTCGATGTTTGATGGTTATCAGACAGCGTGGTCGGCTGTTTGTAGACGATTGTATGCGCTGGCGCTCTCATCGTCCTGTCACAAACTTCGCAAAGAGAACACTTAGCTGATACTAATGCAATAGATCTGACAGTACTGGGCCTCGTGCTCATTACCACAACCTTTGCGATGAATTATTTCATCATACATGGTAGGTTCCAGAGTCTTGCCCGTGCAGACATCCGGATATGCAAAAGTGCTGACACATCTCTTATATTGATAGAGTTCTATAATCTGACCTCTATGGAATGGCTCGACCATGTGAGTACTGATAACCTGCTCGGTTCTTCTCCTTCCTCGCCATGGGTTGTATGAGTTCGAGGCTGAACATGGAATGCAGATGGCTCTAGCTATCACAATCATCGTTGCCTTTGCGCTGTGGACATGCAAAGCCCCGATTCTTTTTGTTTACACTAAACTGTTCTCTGTCCACAAATGGCTTCTTTACTGGTCCTATGGTGCACTTGCAGTCTCTGCTGTGTGGCTTATATGTGGTATGAGTCCAACTTTCATGTGGTGCCCTTCGTCAGGGCCCATAACAGAAACAATGATATTGAAGTGCACCATTGGGACACGTCTCAGTGGTGTCATCTGTGGATTTGCCGCGCTTTTGACGGACATCCTAGTTTTCGTTCTCCCAATGTCTCCTATCTTTTCGCTACACCTTCCTCGCCGTAAAAGATGGGGCATTGCTGTGGTATTTCTGTCAGGCATCTTGTTGGTTACCCCATACATCTCAGCAGTCGTTCTCCTAACTAACGCTTCTATTCAAAGTGGAATTGTGGCCTCAGTACTGTCGCTGTACTACAAATTTCTGGCGTTGAAGGGAAACAACTCGCAAACACTGACGACAATGCTTTGCCTGTGCGTGAACGTAACCCTAGCACTCACCGAGTATACACTGCGAGAAATCTTGGACCCGTGATTGACCATTATATTACAGAGTTATTGAGTGCAACGTCGCCCTGATGGTCGGATGTGCCCCGGCCACCAAGGCCTTCTGGAGCCAGGTAATACACGGGAACAGGCCGGAGACTAAAGCATCATCATACTATCCTCCAGCTCGAGGAACTTCGGGATCCAACCGCCCTGCAAAGCGGAGCGAGAATGACACATATATTCTCTTACAATCCGCACCTGGTATCAGTCAAGGAGCGGATGGTCAAAACGAGAATCTGGCCTATACTGATTGGCAGGCTAGGAATGGACTCGCCGTTCCTCACGCGTCCCTGAGCCAATATCAGCATAAAAATAGATGTCGTTGAAAGAGGCGAACATTTTGTTTTGAACTACTTAGAATTATGGCATAGTTACATATGATACCGCACTAAATAGTTAGGGAACCGGCCGGTGAAATTTGTTGTAGAAGCATTTGTACGATCAAGATTATTAGCAAGATTTTGTTAGGAAAGAAAGACAGTCATGGACACAACGAGGCATAATCCTTTCAATCGGCACTTGAACAGAATGCCAACTATAGAGCTAGTTGTTGACTAGTGTGTCAGGCCGAAATATTGACCACCTTGTGAAGTCCTGCATGGCCAATGAGTCGAATTAGACCTTTTTTGTTTTTCTTTTTTTTTTTAAAAAAAAATAAAAAGGGAGCCAACAAATTCCTGCAAGAGAGTAGCGATGCAGGCCGCGACCATGGCATGCACGAATCCCCACCCACTTGCCATGGACTGTAACACAGTGTTATTTTTGGTCCACCGCAGTCGGAATGCTATCATCCTAGTGCCGCAGTATGCTTCAGGAGGTCGTGATCGAACTAACAGCATACAACTGGCACCCGTCAGCACCAATCAGCGGAATACTGATCTTATCATAGGGTCACATTTGAATTCTGAATCCCGGACGAAGCTCAATCCAACGCCTTTTGGAATGAGGGGTTGGGGGTGGGGGGAAGGAGGTGCTGCATATCTTGAATCCCTGGCTGGAAAAATGCTTCTCGATTTTAAGAGGTAAATTATGACCTAAGTAACCCATTAATGCCCATAATCCGTTGTTAGTGTCATCAATTTAAGGTGTGAGCATTTTTAATATTCGCCATATGCTCTTCAATGCTGACCCGCAAGCGTCTACCGAATTTGCAATCTAATTATTTCATTCATCAAGCCTCAGACAGCTATATCAGACAAATGCAATCCGACCCCACCATGTTTAGCTTCTCAGAAAGGCTCTTTCCAAGCCTGTCATTACCCTGGATATCTTCTTACACATTGCTTTTAGGAGCTGTTGTTTTGTTACTCATTTTCAGCTTCCTTCGACATGAGGAACGACGGTTCAACTTGCCAATTATGGGCTATGCATCAATTTTTGAGCCTACAATTATGTTAAAAAGTAGATTCACCCTTGGTGCCCGGGGCATTATCAAGGGTGCATACCAACGGGTAAGGACGAATGTGCAAACCCAGTGATCTCATCTAATGCCTTAGCAGATGAAAGATAAACCCTTTGTACTTCTTCGATATGATGTCGACTTCATGGTACTTCCTGTGAAATATTTGGTGGAGATTAGACTCATTCCTATCTCGAAGTTCAGCGCAAGAGGAGCTCAAGTCGGCGTAAGTACAAGAACAAAACATCGCAGCCACTTGCTGCTATCTTGAAGGAGTTAATTAACACTGCTTTTTCAACAGAACCTGGAGCCAAAGTGGACTGGAGTTGACTTCCTGATGCACTCAAACTTACACATCAATGTCTTGAAACAAAAATTGATACCTGAGCTGTGGAAATACGCTGATGCTGCGAGAGACGAGATGTTTTATGGATGGGACCTCGACATTCCCAACGCGAGCGGTGAGAATACTCACATACGAATACTAGCAGAATCAAAAAGCTAATGGGAAGCAGAGTGGACTGATGTCAATCTCGAGTACACTATGCGTATAGTCGTAGCTCGTATGACAGCCAGAGTCTTTATGGGAGATCCCGTCTGTCGAGATCCGGAGTGGCTAAAAATTTCGCTTGACTTCTCGATCGACATGTTCAAAACAACATTCGGGCTGAAGATGTTCCCCCCCTGGTCATACTTCATCGCCATTTATCTCGTACCCGCTAGGTGGCGATCTCAGCAACAACTGAGCAAGGCGGAGAAATTCGTCCGGATCCTGATGGATAAACACGACGAAGCTACGAAGTCCGGTGAATCAGAACAAGACACGCTCCTGAATTGGCAGCTCGACCACGCCCTGCCTCAGGAGAGAGAAGTCCCAGAGATGGCTGCCAGGCAATGCATACTGACTTTGGCCAGTATTCACACTACAGCGATGACTACAGCCAACATGATCTATGATCTTTGTGCCCATCCAGAGTGGTTTTCCGTAATGTCCGAGGAAGTTGATGGAATCTTCGAAAGACTGCGAGGGCCAGGAACCAAGTGGGGAGAACGAACAAAGTCAGACATCAGCTCGAAAGATTGGATCGCAGGGCTGCAGAAACTCGATAGCCTCTTCGTGGAGAGCCAGAGGCACAATCCCGTAATCCTTCGTAAGTGTGGAAGAATCAGTCTCTCTTCAGGAATGCCTTTATCTAACAACTTCGATTGCAACCTAAACAGTTAATCCGCAGCGGCTGGCCAAGGAGCCGGTAACGTTTAAAGACGGAACACACATTCCCGCAGGTACCAGGGTCGCTTTCCCAATGTACGAGCACCACATAGACTCTAGTGTTTTCCCGGACCCAGAGATTTTCGACCCACTACGGAGCTACCGACAGCGCCAGTCGTCTCCAGATCAGCAACATAAGCACATGGCAGGACAAACATCGCCTGATAACCTCTCGTTTGGATATGGGAACCAGGCATGCAGTGGAAGACAATTTGCAGTGGCAGAGATCAAGTTGATTATGGGTCGGCTTCTTCACGAGTACGAGTTCAAGCTTCCCAAGGGAAAACGGCGGCCCAAGGTTAAATATATCAACGAGAATGTCTTCACAGACCAGCAAGCCACCGTGCTGATGCGCAAACGCAGATAACACATCAGATGGATTCTGGTATGATGACTATACTACCTAGACCATGGGAGAGACGAAGAATTATCGAAACTAATACTAACAAATTTGTGTCACGACTTTCTACCAGTTTCAGAATGTCCAAGCAGTTTCACGAGCCTGATTCCGACTAGACTATGAAATTATATAGAAACATTGAGAATAGCCCGAATCTCACGAGGCCGGCATTGAGTTCTATGAATGTTCTCATAATTATCTCATCTTCATTAATACCTACTACTGTAGAACCTGTGTGGAGAAGCCTACCCAGGTAGGGGAGCAATTGATCCCCTGTGATGATCGACCTTTTTTCTTTCTTTGATTAAAAGGATATTAATAATGTCATCGTCGGAGAGCGTGCAATGCGTGTCGCTGATGTCCACGGCCCGATTCACTCCCGTTTTCCAGGCAACTTTTAGGACTTATTGTGGATTGCAAGCATGCCGATACGGCCGGTGCATGCAATACTACCATACACCCTTGCAATATGCCGTTGGAAAGAGATTTGACAATGAGGATTGCTGACCGCCTCTTGGGAGCTGCATTTGGGCGGAGGCATGACCATGAAGGGCCGCGTGCAGGCGGCCCCGTCGTTCCTGAGGTCTACCTTCATCGTAGGTAATAGTATTGAGTATTTACCAGAGATAAATAGCTGAGGAGCACCAGGACGGCGTATGATCCTTGGCGATGAATGAATTCATAAACGCACAGCAGTAAATAGTTTCCCCTGTTTGCTGTCAGTCCTGTCGTCGATTTCATCACCCTCAAACCATGGACTCCGTACGGCCTAAGGCGGACCATCTCATCCAGCGGATGGCATTGCTATGCTCACCTAGCTGGAAAAAGTCTACTGGATCATTCTCACCATCTGTTTATGACACTGCTTGGTTGTCTATGGTTCAAAAACCTCCTAACTCTGGCGTCTGGCTGTTCCCTCAGTGCTTCGACTTTGTCTTGGGCCACCAGCTTCCGTGCGGTTCTTGGCAGTCATATGCTACAACAGCGGATGGCATTCTAAACACAGCTGCCGCCCTTCTCGCTCTCAAAGCACACCTCAAATTGTCTCCAACCAACAAGGACTGGATTCTCCGCATTGAAAAAGCGGCGACCGCCCTTGAAGGGATGCTACAAAACTGGGACATCTCATCGAGTGACCAGGTCGGGTTTGAGATTCTTCTCATCAATATCTTAACTCTTCTCGATCAACAGGGCGTCTCGATCAAATTTCCAGGTTATCAGCAGCTGAAGCGTCTTTGTGACCTGAAATTCGAAAAATTGCCTGCATCATACCTCGAAGAAGCTCCGTCGACATTATATCATTCGCTCGAGGCCTTTATTGGATATGTTGATTTTGACAAAGTCAAACGTTGGCGACAAGATGATGGCTCCATGCTTGGATCCCCGTCGTCGACCGCTGCGTATTTGATGAACTCGTCTGTATGGGACGACAAGTCTGAGGCTTATCTTAAAGCTGTATTGGAGCATGGTACTGGGGCTCGGGACGGAGGTGTGCCCTCTGCCTGGCCGACGATATATTTTGATGTCACTTGGGTCAGTCACATGCCCGCAAAGACTGGCACATCCTCCTGCACAACGACCTCCGCGTTGAGTTTACCTTCATTAACGACTAACACGTGTGTATATATAGGTGATCTCCACACTTGCAGAAGCCAGGTACAATATTCCCGAGGCCACGAAATCCACTTTTTCCGGATTTCTCAAAGATGCTTTGCAAGCCCAAGGAGGACTCGTTGGCTTTTATAATGAACACTCTAGCCCTATTTCACCTACATATGTCGGTCTAGTTAGGCTAACTCTCAATTGATAGCCCGTTTCACGCTCCCAGACGCAGACGACACAGCAAAGGCCATCATGAGCGCCAGGCTTTTGGGACTGAGTACAAACATTTGGCCTTTAATCAAGACATACGAGGCCAAGAACCATTTCAAGACTTATCAAGGCGAACGAAACCCCAGTGTCTCGACGAATTGCAATGTCTTATCGGCTATCCTCATGCAGGAAGACCCATTGCCATTCGTTCCACAGATCTTGAAAACTGTCCAATTCTTGTGCCGTCAGGCATCTCTAGGCATTACGCACGACAAGTGGGTGAGTAAACGGGTACGCTAGTCTATCATCTAAGCGAAATCACAGGCTAATCCTAGTGATTACACAATAGCATATTCACGAGTTGTACTGGATGATGCTTATCTCGCAGGCATTCAGCCTGTTATACGAGACCGCGAATAAGAATATGACATTTGAGCGGGAGGTATTCGGCTACACCTCGTCACTGGGAGAGCGAATACCCATGATATCCACGCATATTTTGCTTAGGATAATGCTGTCACAAAAGGAAGACGGCTCGTGGGATCATACATGTGAACTCTCCGCATACGCCGTACTCTCGCTGTATCGGATCTATCGCTTTCCTTGGATACGATGTGTCGGTATCGACCAGCCCATCATCCGAAGTCTGAAACGCGGTCAGGCCTATCTCCTGCTGCAACAAGATGATTGGTGTAAAGGCCACTAGCTCTGGACGGAGAAAGTCTCCTACGCCTCCGATCTTCTGTCAGAAGCTTACTGTGTTGCTGCAACACTTATCGAGACAGGCGATGCTCATGTGCCTGATAAGCTAGAAGGTGGTCTTATGAAGGAGTATCTGCATTCAACCCTGGGATCAATGCTGAAGGAGGTAAAGAATATCGGTACACTCATCTTAAACACACCGATGTTTTCAAACACAGAAATGGGGCCCATGAAAATTGCCGAGCTGCAGGCGGCCTACGCATTAGGTTCCCTCCAACGACAGCGCCTGGATATTTTTCCGCGTACGGGCATGGGGACAGACAAGTATCTTACCTTCATCCCACTGATATGGACTGCTTGCAACGCTCGGTGTGAGGGCTCAATAAACCTTTACGTGCTACAAGAGATGGCCCAACTCTCTATGCTGAACTACCAGGTAGATGAGTTTATGGAACTTTTTGTTGATAATGACCGCCGGGAAGATCTGCACTGGATCCGGATGGAGATCAATGATTTGTGTGTGGAAATCAGTCCTGTCCTCGGCCATACCGAGACGAACGGAATTGGACACGAAGATACGAATCAGCACACTGTTAACACCCCGGAATGGCAACGCAAAATACTCGAGACCGTCAGGCCGATACTGAGTCAATACATCAAGCATGTCTTACGCCATCAATCAGTCATTTACGCCCCGGCCAGACTTCAGAGGTGGCTCGCAACCGAACTGAAAACATTCTTACAAGCGCACATCACACAAGTTGAGGACAGCATTCGCCACGGAAAAGCGAGAGACCTGCCCGAGCGTACTCTATACAGCTGGGTCCGATCGATATCTGCAGACCATACATCGTGTCCATTCTCATTCGTCTTTTTCACCTGCCTGGTGGCCCCGGACGTCTTCGAAGGGACAGAGGCGAGAATAGCATATATTGCCGAGGACCTTTGTCGACATTTGGCAACCATGTATCGCCTTTACAACGATTATGGCTCTTTGGCCCGAGATAGAGCCGAGCGGAATCTAAACTCGGCTGACTTCTACGAAATCCAGGGAAAGGAGGACTCTATCATCAAGGACGAACTTATGTGGATTGCGAAGTATGAGCGTCGTGGGTTGGATATGGCGCTAGCTCAACTGACAGGGCTAAGCGGAGTGAACGAGAAGTTCGTGAGCGCGCTGAAGCTTTTCATTGATGTGACGGATCTCTATGGGCAAATCTATGTCCAGAGGGATATATCTACCCCTCTGAAGTAGATCATGCAGAGGAAGGGGTCCTTATTTTGAATGTCGAAGGCATAATATCTTGGATTTTTGAGCTATCCACCGAGCCACATGTGGTGTCCAATGAGAAGTCCTTCAGGAAACTACATCAAAATAACTTATTATGGTTGAAGAAGGCCATTACAGACGTAAGGCAAAACTCATCGGCAGCTCTGGCGGCAGCATGGCTCGGTACCTCATTCGCCCACATCTGCGACGCGACCACCAGCCCGAGGCCCTTGTTCTGAAGCTCCAGTATCTCGTCTTGGTTATTATAGTGCACGGTGACTTCCTCCTTGAGCGCGTTGCTAAGCGTTTCTGCAACATCCTCTATCGTCAAAGCCTCGCATGCCAAATCTATTTCCCTGCCAGCAAAGACAGCCGGCTGAGAAACGGCCTGGGTGGCAACAACTCCGACGTCCCGCCCATCCACCCAAGCAATCCTCGTATCAGGCTTAAAGGAAACCCGAAGGCGCCTGTCTTCAGTGAATCCAGGGAAGAAGAAGATACTGGCAGGCGATTGGAACAGTTGTAGGAAGCTCGCAGGCCGCACGATGGTCCAATAGTCGAAACCAGCTCCGCGGACGAGGGTTTCTACTGTGTGCTTGAGCCTCCAGTAGTCGTACATAGGGTGATTAGGGCCCCATCCCGGGAAATTTTCATGATTGCCCGTTTGCACCGCGGTGCTCGCCACAAATACGAAAACGCTTGGTGAGGACCGCGCGGCCTCCACTACGTTGATGGCTCTCTGTACATCGACGTTGAAGTCGCTTAGATCAGGATGGATGAAGATGACAGCATCGACTTCCTTCATAGCAGAGGACAGAGATGCCTTGTCATCGAGATCACCGCGTATCAACTCGGCTCCTAGTTGCTTGAGCTCCAGGGCGGCGGGTCCTTCGGGATTGCGGACGAGGGCGTACACTTGATGGCTTTGCTTCAGACACTGGCGTACACACCCTCCGCCTTGTGTACCTGTAGCACCTGTAATGAGAACTCGTTTCGTATTGTGCGTCATGATAGCAGAGTGTTGTTCTTCTGTGCCAGAGTTGAATATCTAGCAGCATAAATAGCTAAATAGAACCTAGAATGACTAGCTAAAGGCGGATGGTTAGGTTTTATAAAAAGAGGGAACCCAGCTATGCTAATGTAACCCACGGGCTAAAATCTCAGAATCGAAACCCGCGGAAGCCGCATTCCAATCACTTCTTCTTCCGATCACTTTAGCCAGCCAACTTTAAGCATTATTCTTGTTATAAATAAAGCGAATGGTTTAAGTTATAAGACTAGGCCGGATTTGTAAATTCAGAACCAATATGGCTCGGATCTAACATTCGTAGCAAAGAAGTGGTTCTGTATATTTTACTTTCGGCGGTAAAGAATTGTACTAAAGCCCAGTTGCGTATCTTCCACTATCAAAACCGCCACCACCTTCCGCACTGCCATTCTTTTCTATTACGTAATCCCAATACTCGTTAGTCCAAAATGCGTTAAGGCCCTTAACAGACGCATAATAAGTATAAAGAAGCACGAGAAGCTCAGCTATAGGCCGGATATCCCCGCGGCTAGAATTAAAGATAACAGTCTAATTGGCACTAACGAGGTATAATGAGCACCCAAATAGCACGAGTACCTGGTACGTCAAAGGTTTATGCTAGGCAAGAGTGGTATGCAATATAATCTACCTGTATACGGAAATACAGTTCTGATAAGGTTGGAAATGCTTCTGGATATTCATTATCCGTATTGGATACTAATTTATAATGGAATTAATACTTAGATTGATAACTGAAAAGCAACTATGAAATCTATCCGACTATAAGGGATATCCAATCTTATATATCCAGCTTTTCAGTCCTGATCAGTACAATCAGTAAAATAATCGTAGTAATCTGATTAAGGTAATTAGTATACTGATCTTATTAATTACCTATTATTAACTTTAACCCTTGATTATATAATCCTGGATAGTTAAGCATCCTTATATAAATGGTTCTTTGCGTTAGATATTAGATCCGTATTACATTAGTCCTGGATTTACTAATCCGGCCTATTCCTGTAACTTGAGCCGTTCTTGGTTTATAATATTATCTCCTTCCTTATAATCTTTATTCCAAAGATTTTTCCGTAAATAGTCCTGCTTGATATTCTTATTTCGGATCGTACTTTCCTAATTTGGTTATATCAGACCGAATTATTCAGTCCCGTATTTCCAAGCGTTTGTCTGGGAATAGTTTTTCATATCGTTATCGCCTGTCGGAATTGATTTCCGAGTTTAGTATAGAGATGCCCGCTTATACTTATTATCGAAGTTATAGTTCGGCTTATCAGTTTGTAAACGGTTTGTCCCGGTATAGGGAATGCGTTCGTTTGGGTCAATCGTATAATACGGGGAGTTTTTCGATTGCCGCTAGTATGCTTCTTATTTCTTTGTTTTTTTTTTTTTGCTAATTTTACCGAGTAGCGGGTCGTTTGATTCGAGAGAAGAAGAAGATTCTTGATAAGGAGGCGGATACTGAAAATGCCAATGCCGCAGCATTGCAAGCCTTATTAGCTTCTCAGGCCCGTCTGGACTATATTAGGAAATAGCGTTGCTTATTGGAAGAGCGGGCTGCCGAGATAATTCGGCGCGGTTTTAATTCCTTGAATGGTTTTAATAATAAGGAAGATTGTAACCTCCGGGAAGAAGAGATTCGTATGATAGCCGCTGGGTACGTAAATATAGTTAATTGGTCTGGTTTCGTAAATTTTGCTTTATCCGAAATTCCGGGGATTGCTAATTCGGTTAACTGTCCTATAAGTAGTTCCTAAAGTTTATTTGCGTAAAAGATAGTTCTTCTATTCTTCCTTCTTCCAGTATTCCTTAATAAGTTCTAAGCTAATATTATTTAGTTTTTCCTATATATTTTCTTTATATCCGTAATTCTTCCATTTGATAAGATATTATTGTTTTTATTTTCGTAATCTTGAATCGAGTATTATTTCTATTTCCTATTGTTATTTATCTGAATTTAATTCGATATTGTAATCCAGTAATATATTTGCTAATACTGGTTCGAGAAGCGATTTATGAAAGATCGGGTATATCTTTATTCCTGGTAGTAGGTCGAGTTTATAGCTAACTTCTGAGAGTTTCTTTGAAATTCTGAAAGGCCCTAGTTTCTTATAGTCTAGTTTATTGCTAGGTCTTTTGGTTTTAATGTTTTTGCGTTTCAAATAAACTTTATCTCCTTCCTATAGGATTAATCTTTCAATCCTTTTTTGGTTAGCGTATTTTATTATATTTTCTATAAGTTTTTGGAATATTTTTTGGAATCTCGCTTGAATATCCTTAATTTTCTTAATTCGTTATTTTGCTGCTTCTGTAATTGCTCTTGGGAATGCTTCGTAATATGCTATTAATTCGTATCTATACAATGCTTTAAATAGCAATACTTTCGTTATTGAAATTATTATACTATTATAGGCAAATTATGCAAGTAATAGGAATTCAACCCAGTTATTTTGATTATAGCTAATATAATATTTGAAATATTGTTTTACAATCTGGTTAATTCTTTTCGTTTGTCCGTTTATTTTGGGGTAAAATGCTATAAACAATCTGTATTTTGTTCCGAATTATTTTATAAGTAAGGTCCAAAATTGTAATATAAACTTCCTATCTCTATCGGAAATAATTTCTTATAGTATTCCGTAATTGCTTATAATATTTTTTAAGAATATATATAATAGTTCTGTTATAGTACTAGCCTCTTTATATAATAGGAAATAGCTATACTTGCTTAATTTGCAAACTACTATTAAGATATTATCGAATGCGATTTTAATTAAGAATTCTCGTAAAATTAGCAGCTTAGTAATAAAATCTAGACTAATTGATATTCAAATTGTATTTAATATTAGCAGAGGTTATAGTAATCCGTAAAGTTTATATTATTCTGTTTTATTCTTCTTGCAACTATTGCAATTATTAATAATATTCCGTATTCTAGTTTTAAGTCTTAATAAATTCCAATATCTTTAGATCCTATCTGTAATTATTGCAATTCCTTAATAGCTATAAGCGGGTATTTCGTATACCCATTTGATATATTCGTTCTGTTCTTTTAGTATTATATTTTCAGGTTGCTTTTCTTGTTTGTTAATTCTGAGTGATATATTGATTTCTCGTTATTATACGAAATTCCCGTTTTTATCGGTATCGAAAAAGGTCCATTCTTTAATTTCCTTTTCTGGTTTATAGTCTGCTCGTTTGCTGAAAGCATTTGCGCGAGTATTTTCTTTTCCTAGGGTATATATAATTTTAATATCGAATTATAATAAGTATTCTGCTTATCTGACTTATCTTTTATTAAGTACTTTCATTATTGTAAATATTATAAGGTTTTTATAGTTTATAAAGACTTAGATTGGATATTTCGCGCCAATTAAATAATATTCCCATTTCTGGAATGCATATACTATTGCTATGAATTCTTAATCCGGTATAGCATATCTGAATTCTGGTCCGTTAAGCTTTTTGCTAAAGTTTGCAATAAAATATAGTTTTCTTTAATTATCCCGTTAGATAAGCTCGCTACTAATAGCGTATGCCGATATATTTATATTGATTTCGAATAGTTTTGTCGGATTTGCTTTTTGTAATATTAATTCTTATATAATTCGTTCTTTAAATATATTAAATGCTTTCTATTATTTATTTGTCTATTGGAAAGTGCTATCCTTCCTAATTAATTCTATTAATAGTCTGGCAATATCTATATATCTTTTGATAAATTATCGGTAGAAATTAAGGTATCCCAGGAATAACTTGATATTTGTAATATCTTGAAATTGCGGCCAATTTTGTATAGCTTCCATTTTATCTTTTTGTATTCTGATAATGCTTAGCTTAATAGTATATCCTAAGTAATCGACTTTTTATTTGTAGAAATAATTCTTTTTTCTATTGATAAAGAGTTTATTATCCTTGAGAATTTATAGCATTTATCTAATATACTGCTTATATATTATAAAGTCCTTTGAATAAATCAGAATATCATTAAAATAAATAATAATGAAATAATCTAAGTATTCTTATAAAACGTAATGCATATATTCCTGGAAGGATATTAGGGCATTAGTAAGTCCAAATAGCATAATAAGGTATTCGTAATGCTTATAACGTATTCTGAATGCTATTTTCCATTCATATCCTTCTTTAATACGGATATATACGTATCTTTCTTATAAGTCGAGCGTAATGAATTAATTTGCGCTGCGAAATCTATTGCGTAATTCCTTTAATAATAGTAAAAGGTATCGGTTTTTAATAATAATATTATTAAGCTGCTTATAATCCATACAGAATTGTAATTTGCTATTCTTTTTTGGTACGAACAGGATCGGATATCCCGCTAGTAAATAGGATTTTCGGATAAATTCTTTCTTTAATTATTTGTCGATATATTTTCTGAATGCCTCGAGCCGTACTTTATCTAATGCGTAGATTTTCTGTATTTCTAATCGAATTCCTGGTTTGAATGGAATCTTATAATCGTAAGGTCTATATGCTGGGAGTCTTGCGTCTTTTTTATTCTAGAAGATTTTTTTGAACTTTTAGTATTCTCTTAATATATTTTTAAATTCCGGTTTTAATTCGTTTTCGGTATCTGCTATTTGTAAAAACAGAAAATACCGTTTTGCTATTTTGTTATTATTATTGATTTCTTTATAGTCTTATAATCTATATATTAAAGCTTCTGGGTATTGTTTATAGTTTGGGAAGAAGCGTTAGTTTTCTTCTTATAATATTTATTATTGAAATTTTAATTTATATTAAGCTTTGCAATTGCTTTAATATCCGTTTACTAATTACGTTAACCTACTATTATTCTGTTCTATAAAGTCCAATTATTATATAATCCTTTTCTATAAGCTATTAATTTCTTCTGATTTGGAAGTAGTATAAGTATTTGTCTGAAAGCTTTTCGCTAGGCTTTCTTTAATAACTGAATCTCGCTTTGCGCTTTTGATTATAACTATTTCTGGGGTTATAGCATTATCTTAATAAATCTGGCTAGTAGTCCAATCGATTCGAAAGTTATATTCCTTAAGCCAAGGTAATCCTATAATTATATCGTATTTTGCCGTATCCGTAATATCGAAAGTCAGGTTTAGTATTCGTCTTTGGATCGAAACGAGTAAATAATCAGTTTCCCTATCGATTATGCTTTAATTATAGTTAACCGGTTTTCCTTTTACGGTATATAATATATACGGATTCTTTTTCTATTTCCATATAATTTGTACCTTTTTAATAGTCTTTAATAAGATAAAGTTTCCTTATACGCTACTATCTAATAATACTTTATATATTTTCCCGTTAAATTATATTGGCATTTTGATATGCTTCCAGCCTGCTTTTGCTGCTAGGCTTAAAAACCTTATAAGTCCGA
This sequence comes from Chrysoporthe puriensis, assembly GCA_015678955.1. Lineage (NCBI taxonomy): Eukaryota > Fungi > Ascomycota > Sordariomycetes > Diaporthales > Cryphonectriaceae > Chrysoporthe > Chrysoporthe puriensis. The sequence continues at coordinate 3,246,554 of CP064905.1, read as the reverse complement.
ATATTTGCTATCCTATTATAAGCGTTTTTTATCTTTTAGAGTCTTAATAATCCATTTAGGGTTTTGAATTGTTTATTTTGCGAATTTCCTAGCTTATTCTATATTATATATATGCCTTTTTTTATTGCGATTTTCAAAATTCATTTATTAATACTAGGCATATAGTTTTTTGCTAGCATAAACCTTATATTCTTCCGTTAGGCATTCTTGCTATTTAGTTTTTTTATCGAAATAATTTCGAGGAAAGTTATCGGGTAGCCTGATAAGGCCGAAATATTTATTTCGGTCGAGCTTAATTTTGTAGCGGAAGTCTTATTCTTTATAAGCTTTAATAATCTAATACTGGTTTCTTTATAAAAACCAGTTATTTGCTATTTTAGTAGCGAAATATTCTTTGCAATTATTATAAACGTAAGAGATTTATGCGATCTAATAATATTGGAATAATTGCATATTAATCTTTTCGTTTTCGTACTTTCTATAAGTATTATCTTGGAACCGAATATTCCTAAAGACTTTATTAAGTATAAGCCCAAAAATAGCGTATTCGGTATTTCCCGGGAATTCGAATATTATATTTATTAGTAATTCCTAGGCTTTTTCCTTATTTTCTATATCAAGAATAATAAGTTCTAGTAGTTCGTAAGGTTATCGGTCTTAGAAGTTTTCTTTTTCCAAAATTGCCGATTCTGAGATTTCGTTAATAAGTTTTTCTGCTAAGCGGTTTACTTAGTAAAGTCGGGAATATTTCCCTTTATCTTCCCCGTACTCTTCTTTTTCGATAATTCTAAGCAATTCTGAATCGTTATTAAGTAAGTAATTATGCTTGCTAGCAATCTTTCCTAATAAGTTAGTAGAGCAATTGGATATAGTATCCGTATTAATGCTTCCTATTGCTAGTTATTTCTTTCTTTTTAGCATACGTAAGAACCAGTTCCTGCCTTCTTTATTTGCGAAGTACGTTAAGCAATAATTATCGTAATAAGCAGTCTAGCTAAAGTTATCGTATCTTTTATCAAAGCTTAGTATTTGTTCCGGAAGAGTTTATTTAATAGGTAATTTGTCTTTCCGCTACGTAATATTAAGTATTCTTTCTATAAGTTTCCAACTTTAATAGTTTTGTCGTAATTGCTAGCATTCTTTCGCCAGATAGCTTATTTTTCCGCAATTATAACAATTGAATTTTTTATTAAAGCTTCTATATATAGCGTCCAATTCTATAAATCTAGCGTATATAATGCCGCTTTAAGCTATATTTCGTTAATTTCTTCTATATTATCCGGTATACCGAGAATATCCGGTATTAGCTTAAAACTTTAGCATAAACTATTTCTTAACGCATTATTAATATCGTTCGTAAAGATAATTATCGATTTTGACTGCTATATTAATATATTCGTTAAAATTATTTAAGCAATTCAATTTGTAAAATTTATCCTTTATATCGTCCTTTAATCCTTTATAATACTAGTTTATAAGAAAGCCGTTTTCGTAATCTAAATAAGTTACAATCTATCGAAACTTAGTAATATAGTCGGCTGCTAATCCTATCTATCGAAATTCCTTAAGTTTCCGGATAGCCGTTCGTTGCTTATCTGGGTTGCTAAACGTTTTAGCAAAAAGTTTCTCGAAATTTGAATACTTCCTGAAAACTTCCTTAGTTGCTTTATTCTAGTTTACGCGATTATTATCCATATAATCGCGGAAAGTAGGTTCCTATTACTGAAAGGCTATTCTTTCGAAACGACTTCCCGCAAAAACAATCTTGTCTACCTTATTAGTAAACTAAAGTCGGTAATGCTGAAAGTAAGCCTTATATTGGGTAAAGAAGGCCTGAAACTTTCCGCATTTGCCATTATAAGGGCCTGGTTTATCGAGTTTGTAAGCCTTAGCCTGCTAAAAAGTGCTAAAGCGGGTAATTTCTGCTCTGATTTCGACCAACTATTAGTAAAGGGTTTGGTTTTGGGCCAAAAATTCCTCGTTAGTAAGAGGAAAAGTCGCAAGAAGAGCTTCTCCCTGAAAAAGTCCTGCTTAGGACGAAATGGGTATCTGCTAAGGAGCTATTATATTTCCGTATTGCTAAAAATAGATAATACTGAACTAATCTTTAAGCAAGAATCGTTAAAATATAATGAATACCCAAATAGTACGAGTACTTAATACGTTAAAGGTTTATACTAGGCAAGAGTAGTATGCAATATAATCTATTTATATACGGAAATATAATTCTGATAAGGTTGGAAATGCTTCTGGATATTTACTATCCGTATTGGATACTAATTTATAATAAAACTAATACTTAGATTGATAACTGAAAAGCAATTATAAAATCTATCCGATTATAAAGGATATCCAATTTTATATATCTAGCTTTTCAGTCCTGATTAGTGCGATTAGTAAAGTAATTATAGTAATCTGATCAGGGTAATTAGTATACTGATCTTACTAATTACTTATTGTTAACCCTAACCCTTGATTACGTAATCCTGGATAGTCAAGCATCTTTATATAAGTGGTTCCTTGCGTCGGATATTGGATCCGTGCCACGTTAGTCCTGGATCCACTGATCCGGCCTGTTCCTGTAACCTGAGCCGTTCTTGGTTCATAACACGAGGCCTACCTCGGTATTTATATAAGGAGTCTATAGTACGGTATCATGGATGTACAGAAATTGACTGATAACGGACTAATTGTATAGGAACGTCCGTACTCCGCAATTAGTCAAAACAATCGTCAGCTCGACCACCTTGCCATATCCACTCCAAGTCCCGCGCAAAAGAACCCTGGCTATGGAGGTGGTTTTTAAGTCATCCTTACTAAGTGTCTGTGGCTTCTACATGACCAAGACGCTTTTTTATACTCATCCTAGTACTGTAGTGCTTACGCCGGCATGAGGTGATCCAGTGATTGCCAGAGAATGTGAAAGGTATTTGTTTTGATTGCTACGCGTGTGTAGCCTAGAAGTGGATGCCTAACCCTGCACAGCTTACATCGTGCTATGTTACACGGGAGCCTCAACAACATGCAGGCCTGCTCATCTCGGCTCTGCCCAACCTACGTTTGACGTTATCAGGCCGGTTCCTGAAGAACCTTCACTTCACAACAACTCACTGTTCAGATATAGTGTTGCTTCAGGTGTTGCGAATCAATATGAAATTTACGAATCATGCGTTATCATAGAAGACATTACGGAGTTTATCCACTCAAAATCCACAGAACACCGGCAATGACTCAAACTCCTCCCCTGCAATAGACTCTCCCACATAATATAAAAGAAGTTCACCACCGAACCCCTCCCCCTCCACAGGTAGCGGCCACGATAAATCGATGAGATGTGTTTATCAATTTTTTGACCCCCACTGAAAGAGGCGGAGATAAGAAGACATGTTCAATGGTGGGTCGATTGACGTTGGGGCTGGATCCTTCGTTTGTGGGCTGATTTCTTCATACTACGGAACAGTACACAGTAAGCTGGGGGAGGGGGAATTAGTTTCGGACTAGAGACACGGATCCGTACTGGAACGACTGGCCGGGCCTAGTGTCTCCCCTATTACGGGACGAATCTGATTAGGTACGACTCTTGTACTGTCAATTTCAGAAAGTCTGTGGCGATCCAAATGGCAAAATCGGCATCCATCCACACGGATGCAACCCGGACGCAACCGGAGCCGACCACAGAAATAGACGCAGTCGCGCTAAGAGTGGGTGTTTCTGAGATGCTACCACGCCCACTAGAAATCTCACTAGCCTACCAAAAGAAATCCGGCCCTGCTGCGAGCTCGCGCCGTGCACTCTCACGCCGCGCGTGTGCAGTCGTGCTCATAATGCTATCCCATTTCTTGCTTCCTGCCTATCATCTCGGACTTCCCAAGAACAACAATACCAAGTGCTGTAATTGACGTGCATCCGAATCGCTACCCCTGCGATCATGTCTTCCAAGAATGTCGATTTATCTTCTATTGTTGGCTTAGATGCCGAACACTTCGATTTTATCGTCGTAGGCGGAGGGCTGTCGGGCCTCGTGGTCGCATCTCGTCTCACAGAGAATGAGAACGTTCGAGTCTTAGTCCTGGAAGCAGGAGCAGACCGTCGCGGTGACCTGAGAATCAGCTGCCAGGGTCTCGCTCTCGCCACGTATTTCAATCCTGACTTTGACTGGTGTATGGTCACTGAGCCTCAGGTGAGTGTATCCCGCGACTTTTTCCGCACTGTTGAATGGCTTTGATGACAGGATCGACTGATGTTTTCTTTCAACATAGCGTGGGCTGAAGAATAGGCCTCTTGGTCAACCGTACGGAAAGACTCTGGGAGGCTCATCTGCGCAAGTCCGACCTCCTATCTTTCTTCAAGGAAGAAGCTGTTTCTGACCCTGCCGTAGTATCAACCTTGGTATGGTCATTTATCCCTCTAGGTCTGGGTTCAACTCATGGGAGAAACTCGGAAACCCAGGCTGGGGGTGGGATGGCATGGCCCAATACTTCCGGAAATTCCATACCTACACGGAGCCCGAAGCGAGTGTCAAGGAGCAGCTGATGCTCGATTATCAAGGCAAGGAAGCTCAGGGCTCTAGCGGCCCGCTTCAGATCTCGTACGGAAGTGGAGCAGGCTTTCCACCATTCAACTCAGCTTGGCCACGGGCATGGTCGAACTTGAACCGCGAGCTGATAGGTGACCCTATCACCGGTGTAGCGGTGGGGCCTTTCAATAACCCAGCTACGTTGGATCCTGTCACCAGGGAGAGGAGCCATGCTGGGAATGCATACCTATCCGAAGAAGTCGCCAGTCGAGCGAATCTTCGCGTCATCACAGAAGCTCTTGTTACGAGGATTATCCTAGTCAGAGATGGCAACGGTGCTGTCAAAGCAACAGGTGTCGAGTTCAGGGATAAAGACGGGCAAGTGCTCCGTATGCTCGCTACTCACGAAGTCATTATGGCAGCCGGTGCTATCAAGACGCCTCAGCTCCTCGAGCTTTCCGGCATCGGAAACAAAGGCATCCTTGCAAAGCACGGCATTAGTTGCCTCGTAGACAACCCCAACGTTGGCGAGAACCTACAGGACCACGGCTTCGTCCCTTTCAGCTGGGAAGTTGCCGACCCAGCCACATCAGCTGACGCGATGCGCGACCCAGCCGTGGCTAAGATAGCAATGGAAGCTTTCACGACGGCCAAGGCAGGCCCGCTCAGTACACACTCGCTTGCGTCCGCCTTTCTTCCCTTGCAGAATCAAGATTTCAGTACAGCATCTATCGGAGACCTGTTGCCCGCTTATCTTGATCAGGAACCTGTTCCTCATGCCCTGAAGCAGCAGTACGAAGTCCTCCGCGGGCAGATTTGCGCGCCGGACGACTGCTTGGCACAGTACACCCTAGCTCCCTTTCAGATTACACCGAGAATGATGGACCCGTCGCCACAGGCTACATTTGCATTTAAGGAAGACGGTTTCTATGCTTCTATTGTTGCGGTGCTGAATCACCCGTTCAGCAGAGGAATGGTTCATATCCGCTCTGGAGACCCGGAGCATGCGCCTATCCTCGACCCGCGCGCTGTGTCACACCCGTTGGATTTAGAACTCCATGCTCGTCACACCTTGCTCCTCGAGAAATTGAGGGACACAAGTCCGCTAAAGGAGTTATTCAAGGAGGACGGACGACGTCTTCATAACAAAGGAAAAAGGGTAGAGACCTTGGAGGAAGCCAAGGAGGCTGTTAAGAATAGGTACACGACGCATTTTCATGTGTGCAGTACGGCGGCGATGATGCCGAGGGATGCTGGAGGAGTTGTTGACCCGAAATTGAGAGTTTATGGCGTCGATGGGCTGCGGATTGTCGATGCTAGTGTTTTCCCACTGATTCCTAGAGGAAACATACAGACAGATGTGTACGCTGTGGCTGAGAAGGCTGCTGAATTATTGGCAGAGGGCTGGAAAGAGAGCCAGAGGCCGTGATGGGGAGGCTCGGGGATTCATCACTCATAGGAACGCGTGGGTGGATTAAGCGCAGGTTATGGGCCCATAAATTGTCCAATTTCTAATTTACCCGCGGGTAGGAAGATGATTATTGAGTAATTACTGTTCTGATGCTAGGGTTGCTAGGACTGTTGTGAAATGCCCATAATGAGGTAGAACACCAACTTATCAATCTAAAAACTTATAGGTTTCTGTCCAGACGCTCACTGCGAAACGACCGACTATGGCGGGGTCATTGTTGCATTGTCCCCTTTCACGCCGGATGCTTGTACATCGGGGACAGGAGACGGCGCTATGGAGGGTCTCTGCAGCTAATTACGCTTATAGTCCTCAATTATCTTTAATATCATAGCGTTTCAGAGATACATCATGCCAGGAGGCTATTCTGTGTTTCCGTGACTCCGAAGTCTAGGCTGCCGGTAAGCAACGCGATATGGTTACTGTCCTGTTCACATCTGTACCTACAGCTCCGAGGGCGCCTTGAACGAGCCGCCGGACGAGACTGGTACTTCTGGCACTTCCACAGAGACTTACGATTTACTTAAGCCACGGATATTGCCCCGGACTAGTCTACGTGGAAGACACTTTAGACGACAAGTCCTCATCTTGACCCTAACATGTTCCAGCCCTCAAAGACTACTTGGTAGCAACGCCTCCATTACCATGTCGGCTTACACAATGAGCTTGATTGTGGGCACATTGACAGCTATCATAGCAGTGCCTCCAAGGCCATACTAACGGCCTCGATGCCCTTCTCAAATACTGTTCTCACAGGTTCCGTCCTCAATCTGGGTCTATTTCCAAACGCACTAGCATCCCTCTTGGCAATGTTCATGTTACTGTTACATTCTCGGGGACTACTGTGGGGAAAGATAAAGAGTAAAGCTGATGCACGCATCAGCGATTCGCTTTTGCACGTTTTTTCCCCACAACTACTGCAGCTAGAGAGCTCACGCTGCCGCCATGGCCCAGGGCTACAAACGGACTGCGCTCGGAATAAGACCAGTACTGCATATAGTGGATGGTCAACTACCACCGCTTCAGACAATACAACGAAGTAGCGTGCGTGTACAGCCGCAAGGATTCAAGACATTTGGGCCGTTTTATGCAGTTGTGCCACCTCTCGGTCAAATCCAATATTTTAGTAATAAGCATCAGTGCCCATCAAAGCAGTCATGATCTACTTTGTCTTCTACTCGTAGAGTAACGGCCACGGCGATTGTGTAATTGCTCAGAGAGATATCGCAATGCTATACCCCGTATTAATTGCAACCCTAATTGGACGATGTGGGTCTTGGGTATTCAGAGCCAGGATAGTCGGACATCGGGCAAGCCAGGGCCGAAGGGCGGAGACATGGCATAATGTCGGGTTTATAATGCCAGGCTCATCGTTATCACCGTCTCTTGGGATCTCAGGGTCAGCAGGCTTTCCTCTGTCTTGCACTCTCTTCTATCTTTGCAGTACACGAGAGCATGGCAGTTATCAGCTTTCTCAAGATTGCTTTGGCGACCTTGACCGTACGGGGCACTGTTGCCGCGGTCTCGACTCGGTCTCCGACGCCGTATGCGACCAAACTCAACTTCGCTACAGAGGATATTCTCGAGGGCGATGATGGATTGCCGCCTCACCCGCTACAACCTCTGAAGTACGGCAGACCCGTCTACCCTCGGACGGTGGACGGGGATGGCCTCGAGATGGTTGAGTCGCATCTCGGCTATTGGGAAGGGAAGTACTGGATGTACTCCGCAACCTGGGGCTGCGGTGGCACGCTCTTTGTCTACTCTGAGACCTCGCTCGACTCGTACCCAGCCATCCCCGTATATCCACCCGGGGATTACGGTGCCGACGGCAACTGCGGTATCAAGACTTTCTCGTCGCTGGACCTGACCAACTGGCAGCTTGAAGATTTTTACCAGCCCCCAACCACAGTAGCCAATGTCACAAAGCCAGTCGTGCGCTACAGCAACGAGACGGAGCAGTACGTTATGATCATGGGCGGCGACGGCCTTGTGGCCCTGTACTATGCGACTTCGCCATCGCCGGGCGGGCCGTGGAGCTACCCGCCGGCCATACTCGGAGGAGACTATGTTTCCCACGATTTCGACGTTATGTCTGCGCCGAACGGTACCCACTATATCGTCACCGACGTAAATACAACAGAAATCTTCAACGTCCCAACTTGGGACATTTGGGTCCAGGAGCTCGCACCCAATCTTACGACGACTGTCGGCAGCCCCGGGACCATGTCCAAGATCCGTACGAGCGCTGAGCTCGACGACCAGGGCCTTAACCTAGAGGCATCCTCAGCGTTTTACTACGACGGCTACTACTATCTGCTGTTCGGTATGACATGCCAGAACTGCCTCGGATATGTCTACGGCTACTACGCTACGGACCCGCTTGGGCCTTATGAAGACCTGGGCATTATTAGCATCGATGGCTGTGGTGCCCAAAACAAAGGTGCCACGGTGCTTCCTACCCCCGACAGCGGTTCTATCGTAGTCAGTCATGTTCTAGGATACCGCACGGGTCCCACCAACTATGTCATAGCCCAAGACACCTACTTGCAAGACTTCTTCCATGTCAATAACTACATATGGCACTCCGACAACCACCAGGCAGCCGCCAGCACGTACTGGTTTCCTCTCGAGTTCCACGACAATCACACGATCAAGACGTGGACCTGCCCGGCAGCGGTCACCGTCCCCCTGATGGGCGATATCGCGTCCCCCGATCCGCCCGCTCCCTACCAGCTGGATTGCCGCGTCCGGAATTGGCGAACCATTGAAGCAACCTACGACATAGCGCAGAATGGTACAACCCTTCAGTTCCCCGTTTGGCAGCGCACCGACAACCTCGGCCCCACTACCAACGCTGGTCCCGTCCTAGATGGGCCGCTTAACGTGACGCTTACTTATGCTGATAGTGAGACAGAGGTCTTCTCTTGGGTTGCGAGCAACATTTCGTGGGCTCCGGCCAAGATCTCTATGGAGGTGCAGGACAAGGCCATCACCACAATCTCGCTCAGTACGAACGCCACAAACGGGTGCTACGGGACCCTGGTTCAGCCTAAGGTCAACGAAAACAGCAGCTATGTCACCGTGGTGCCAGGCTTACTGAGTCGTACTGTACAGGAGAAGAGCGAGCTCTATGTCTACCGGTGGTAGTTTAAAGCCTCGTACGCAAGGGAGATTTAGACTTCGATAGATGACAAGTTTATAATAAAGTAATAATGGCTTTAATAAATGATAGGCATTATCAGGCGGACGTAATTTCCACAAATTACTTAAGTCAATATCTGTTTCACACCTAGCCGGGTGCTTTATAATACTATAACAAACCGACTAAATTACGACTGGTTACAGGCCTCACCCCTAAACTTCCACAATACAAGTGCACTATTGTCATATTGCTATGTATCTCTGTAGGGCATGTATAATCAACTAACAATTCATATATGACACTACATGGTTAGTTCCCTTTCCGCCGACTACGTCCTTTAGACAAAGAGTGTAGAATCTGTACAGATCAGCGGTCCTATGATTGCAGACTTTGGGTATTTTGTGAGTAGTATAGAATACATAGCTGGCTATTCATTTGGGAAGAGAGAATGACAGAAGAGATTGAAGGAGGGATAGAGAAAGAGAAGTTATATTTGGGGGGGCGGGGGGCTAGTGGGTGTTGCTGGGTGGGGAAATATAGAGGATAAGAATATGGGTGGTTTTGTATATTTCAATTCTCGGCGGTAAAGAGTTGTGCTAAAGCCCAGTTGCTCGTATCCTCCACTATCAAAACCATAGTCGCCGCCACTGCCTTCCGTACCGCCATTCTTCTACCACGTAATCCCGATACTCGCCAGTCCAAGACGCGTTCAGGACCTTGACGGACGCATAATAAGCATAGAGAAGCTCAGCTATAGGCCGGATATCCCCGCGGCTAGATTTAGAGATGACAGTCCGATTGGTACTAACGAGGCCTACCTCAGTATTGACATAAGGAATCTACAGTACGGTGTAGTTGATATTGTATTTGGAAAAGTATTCCGATCTGTAAGCACGGCCAGTTAGTCTAGGCATTTCCATTCTCCTCGTATTACAGTGATAAAGGTCAGCTTACCCTTCCAGGATGAGGCTGTCGGCATAAGAAAACATATCAATACCTTGGCTGTACGCCTATTATCCTATTACGCCAAGTAAAGCGTAGTCTAACGCCGAATGACCTTAGTCTCTCCCTTCCTTTTGGCCCTATCCGAAAGTCTTTCCCGTATTTACGTCAGTATGTATTATACATATAGCTTATTCAATATTGCTAATGCCGGTTCCGCTTTTAAAATAAATAATAGCCTCGTCAACCATAATAGATCCAAAATGCTGCTTACGGATATTATAATTGACAATTACGCATTAAAAGTAATGCCCGCAGTATTAGCGGATATCATATTATCCGTTACTTTCTAGTAAATTGCATTAACGTATGCGGACGCTGCATTTCTGTACAGACTAGGATAATTCTCGGTACAGTTCACGTCAGAGCCGGTTCCTCGGCAAAATTCTTCTACCGGACTTGGTATATAGTCAGGATTCGTCTGAGCGACCAGCATCTCCCATCCCGTATATATGGGTTCTGTCTTTGCCTCAATAAAGCCCTTGATGCGTATTAGGTCGGCTTCTGTATGCAAAAGCCTAGGATGGACGAAAGTGCTCGCCCGGGAGACGCATGATGCTGCTGCACTAGTGGATAGAAGAATCAAAGTGAAATATTGCTTCATCATGAACAATGTTCAACACGAAGAACATACGAAAGCTTAATGAAGGAATAGATGCATTATATATAGGGAAGAGGATCAGAACATGCCTAGAAGGCGCCTCTTATAATTATTTCCTTCATCTCCCACATCCTTGCGTTGTAAACGAGCTCCTTTGAGTCCAAGTGCTAGAGGATGAATACGGATCACTCAGGCACGGCCCGCATACCGGAAGAGGGCAGCCGACTGTCCTAGCGAGCGAGCGATGCACCTGGCGTGATTCTGGTAGTATTAAGGGAGGCCTGCAGGGCTAGCAACTATGGTACTATGGTACGTGCGTGTGGGTCGTCTAGAGCAGCATGGGGTGTTGGTTTACTACCGTTTTGTCGATCCTCCTAAAACATATATTATTATTGTCGGCATTAAGTACTTCAATGCATGACCTTGTAGCTCGTGGACTCTACTGTCTCTTGTTGTTAGCTCCACGCTTGCGGCCTTGAAGAGGACCAAGTCTTGACGGAACCCTTGTGGATCTAAAGTTTAGACTGGTGCTTTGCAAGGCGATTTCCTGTTGCTGCTGACATGGAAGTAGATGACAGGGTCAAACCAGACGGGTACTGAATAGACGGCAGCGCTCGGGCTTTGGTGATCTCAGAACATCCCGAATTCGGAGGTTTCGATTAAAGTGCCGTACGGTGCCTTTGTGGGGCTGCGTAGTTCTACACCACAGCGACTCCCCAGGGGAAGCTCTCCCGGGCACGGATCGTGAGTAGGCCAACTTGAGCAGGTGACGTAAATGTAAATTTTCAGTGGACGATGCAGTGTCGGAATATCAAATGTTCCGGTTACGTATATCCATGAGACTCCAGGGCTTAGTGATTAGCGTATCCGCCAGAATCGCTGTCTAGAAATTCCCAGGCTTCTACCTACTTTACTAAAACGCCATTACTAATCTCATATATAAAACAAAGAAGGACAAAAGGGCGGTGAGTATTAAAATGCGAAGAAACAAGATTTGAAAGATCTACATTTGTAAATTCTATCAACCATGAGACTACGAGACAGGGCCATAATATTGTTGCTCATAACCTGCTTTCTACGCTATACACAACTTCTCTCTTGTCCCCTACCCTTTGATCATTATGAGGGAAATTTCTTTTAGCAGCTACTAGAAAGTAACGAGTCAGAAACCTTAAACAAATCGACCTCGAAAATCAGCGCTGCCAGTTTTAAGATGTGAGCGATAAAATAAATGGCTTCCTGTATTAGTTAAGGATACTACGTCCCGACAAAAACCTGTGGTCTGGTCTTGCACATGTCTAGGTAACCTCGACAGAGCAGAGTGGAAGTCGTAGAATACCTACAAGACCTCTATCATCATTATCTTGAAGAGTGCTGATGCACTGGTCAGTCCAGATCCGGCAATCGCCGGCTACAGGACCCTAGATAGTCAGCAGACCTGGAGATTGGAAGCGCCATGACCCAAGTCGAAGAGCAGACGCAGTTCTCCTTCTAGTCGCATCGCCATTATCTAAGATGATGCTAGAATTGCTTTGGATTGCGTCCCCGCCCTGTCAATTGAGAGGAGCGCCGATATCTGGGCGGGTCCCTTGTCATTAAGGACCTTCGAAGTTGTGATCCTTGTACTCAACCAGGGGATACAGCACAGAATAATACCATCCCGCTTGCACAGGTGCCACAGTACTCGACCTATGTCAGCAATAGTACTGTGCCTAATAGATATGTATAGGCTATAAATGCTTAGGTTAAGGAGATCTCAAGGGCCCGTGTCAAACTCCCCAGAACACGGCATCATTTTATCCTCGCTACATATCGCACTGCTGAAATGGAAAGAACGCGGTATTGAGCATAAATTTAAATCAAAAATACCTGAATAGTAGACAGAAGAGTAGCTTAGATTCTGGTCCCCATATTAATGTGCACAGCCTTTGCCTGAGTGTAAGCTTCTAGCCCTGCCTCGCCGAGCTCCCTGCCAATGCCGCTCTGTTTCACACCACCGAAAGGGACTCGAGGGTCACAGTCCTGGCTACTATTGATCCATACCATGCCGGCTTCGATTGCCTCCGACACTCGATGGGCCTTGACGAGGGTCTCCGTGAAAACGGCAGCTCCCAGACCATAGGTTGTATCATTTGCGCTCATAATGGCTTCCTCCTCTGTCTTGAATTTCCCGATGACGACCACTGGTCCAAAGATCTCCTCCCTGAAGATAGTCATCGAGCTATTGACGTCCGTAAAAATCGTAGGGGCCACGAAATAGCCCTTCGCAGGGACGGTATCGTCGCTGCCACCATACAACAGCGTCGCCCCCTCTGACAAACCAGTATCGATGAACGACTTGATACGCTCGCACTGCTGCTTCGTGACTTGTGGTCCATGGTATGTGCTCTCATCAAAAGGATTACCCATAATACTGGTCGATGCTATTCGCGCTTTAAAAGCCTCAATGAAGTTGTCGTATATGCCCTCTTGGACCAGAATCCGGCTTGTTGCTGTGCAGATCTCTCCCTTGTTCGACATGATGCCCAAGTGAGACCACTTAACGGCTTGGTCAAGGTCCGCATCGTCAAATACCAGCAGCGGAGACTTGCCTCCAGTCTCGAGGGTGATGTTCTTTAGGGTTTTAGCTGCGCTAGCCATAATTTTACGGGCTGTTGCTGTAGAACCGGTGAAAGCAATCTTGTCGACGAGAGGGTGCTCGACCAGAGCAGCGCCAGCCTCCATGCCTGTGCCATTGATGAGATTGATGACACCTGGTGGGAACCCTGCCTCCTTGATCAATTGTCCGAGGACAAGGATGCTCAGAGGGGTCTGTTCAGCCGCTTTCAGCACAACAGTGTTGCCGCAAGCGAGCGCAGGACCCAGTTTCCAGCAGGCCATGGATAAGGGATAATTCCAGGGGATGATCTGTCCGACTACGCCGATGGGCTGTCGTATGGTGTACGCGAACTTGTCTTTGGTAGTTGAGATGGTCTGGCCAAAGACTTTGTCCGCCCACCCGCCGTAATAGCGTATCACTCCGACGGCTTCTGGTAGGTCTCCCATCAGAGCATCCGCATATGGTTTCCCTACAAGCCATTATCTTCTGTGCCGTCTCTGCCTGTGTGGGGAAGTGTTACCGTTGTCCCACGTGTCAATCGTGGCGAGAAGCTCTTTATTCTGCTCCATCAAGTCCGCGAGCTTCGTCATGAGGATGCCGCGCTCCGTGCCCGGAAGAATCTTCCACGGCCCCGTCTTCAATGCAGCACGTGCCGCTTCGACTGCCCGGTCAACATCACTGGCCGAGGCTGCTTGCACTATGGCGATCTCAGATTCTGAACTGCAACGTAGGGAGGAAGCATGTTAGCACGAGAAGAAATCACGTTGGTGCGACCTGCTCCACGTACTAGGGGTCAATTGACGAAATTGTTAAGCCTGAGGAGCTCTTCACGAACTCATTATTGATAAACAGCCCCAGAGGTTGGTCATACTTCCGCCCGTTTGGAGCCGTCAGCGATGCAGTCAAGGCAGCCATGGAAAGGAAATTGACCAGTTCTAATGACAGCGATTGTAGGAAATCCAGTATTCTTTAGCAAGGTCGATCAGGCAACTTTCGTGATCAAATGCTCAACCCATACACCTTATCTAGCAAGCGACCATAGCTAAGATCCTTGTGTGTGGCGCGTCTGTATACAATCATCGTGAGGATGCCGGAGGCTCTAGCCGGTATCTGTAAACCCTGATAATGACTCTAACAGACCTTGTTCCTTTTTTTCCTTTCAAAATTGTCATAGTGTCTCGTAATGCTTAGGGTTAGGGCTCGTGCTGACCTTCCTGGCAGACTAACCTTCCGGTGAGAATGATTACGAAGTTAAAATTCCACTGAGTTAAACGAGAAGGGACATATTTCTAAAGTAGAATATAGTTCTAGAGAATTATCGCTATCAGAATGATCTTCCTCTACTTAGGTATTCTGAAATACTCTAACATCATGCGACAGCTCTGATCTTAGATTCATTGCCGACACCTCCCTGAATTTTCAACATACAATAGCGCAGAAACGTTCTATATCCCTCACCTCAACAAAAAAATATGGCTCTTTGAGGAGTCATTGTAGCGTTGTATGCTCCTATCACAGCAGACCAGTCAGCTATCGGAGCCACAGCTTTGTGCAATCATATTTAGCACCTTGTTTTAGCAGGCGTTTACGGATCACTACTAGCGGCAGCATTGGTGAATTCATGGCTCTGAATCTGGAGGACCGCACACGAGTCACAGAACTACGTAGGTAGTGGGTAGTCGGCCGCTGACACCGGCGCCCTCGTCACAAGAAACATCCTCGGGCTTTCAGCTCATACGCCCGAGGTTGGTGCTGCCACATAACTGATCCAGACTTGATCCATGTAGAAGACGCCCACTTCCTGCTGAAGCATTTGAAAAGTCTTGCAAGTATTACCTACGCACCATTCCTTGGACAAAAGTCACCATGGGAGATCCTATGCCTGGCGTCTGCGGTCCAGACACTGGCCAATACGACCTTTTTGAACACTGGAAAGGTGACCTGTGTTCGTAAAGCAAACCGTTATGACTGCTCAGCTACTTAGCTCTCTATCTACTCCCGACTTTGCGGATTTAAAAGATTGTTTGCCGAAATATATTGAGAGGCTTCAACGTGCAAAAACATTAGCGGATGTGAAATTCATGGGACCCAAGCTCACCTTGTAGGGGACGTCGAGAACCACTGCGGATGGTAAGCTCTCTCTGGCAGGTACCATAGGCACAAGTCTCTTCATCGGTGCACGTCAGGTTTTAACGATGAGAGTGTCAACACTCCTCCTGGTCTTATAGGCTTGTGGCCGTTGTCCCCTACGGTATTATCACGGCCGTAGTTGAAGCTAAGTTCTCTTCCCAGCTCCCGGTGGCGCGTTGCTTATTACGCCGCGCACTTTTGGCTGGATGTATTAGTGGTAATAATTCCGGCCACCATTCCAGCCGAGATCGCTGCAGTCAGTCCGAAATGTACCGCTGCCCCTTTGACTACGAAAGCGTGCCTGGTGTGCGCGTTCACCTGCGCCTCAGGACTTGTTGTCGTTACAGCAGGATAAATGAAATCTCCACGCCGCTATTTCTATGGTCTTATATTATCCCATTAAGTTGTTGGCGTTCTCATTGTTGGTCTGACCGTCCGCAACGGTAATCAGCGTGTTCCGGGTGTCGGCTCAGGTGTCGGATGGCTCGCTCAGGCGGTCACTGCGACTGAAGCGGGAACCAACGCCCGCTAATCCTCGAAACACTGCACTGAGGCAGCTAACCTCGACAGATGACGAAGGCATGGCCCCTATGGGCGGATGGCGTCATACGCCGTCTCGCGCCAGGGCGCATCTTGTCAGAACTGTCCACAGAGTAAGAAAGGATTGCCGAAAGGAACAAGTTAGCCTATCGCTAGGGCGCCTTCGATTGATAACTGGTTCAAGTTGACGAGGACCACCGCACAGCCTATCGTCGCCACTGCTGTGCGCTATCGAGAAGCTTGGTGAGGTGTCCGTTTTATCCCACTAATATAAAGGGCTGTAGGTATCCTTTCCTCTCTTCCACTACCCGTATACCTTCCATACCAACCCTACTCAAATCAGCAAAATGTCGCGGCGTTTCAGAGCTTGGTTGAGGCGTATCATCAAAAGGCCTACTTCCGACAAGAGAACAAAGACCCAACAGCACGATACAGCTATTCTTGGGGTCTCTAATACGAGCCTTTGCATGTTGTGCTCTAGGCCTTGTTCCCTACAACAGTGTCTCGGGCAGGAGCCGTTTGATGAGAAATAGCAGAAGGGGGGACCCGACAGATCCCACACGTGTCGAACTACCTTCAGCACGGCCCCCCCGTGAAGCCCTCCCCTTCCACCCTGTGAGGTATCCTCGTCAGCTCTTTCCTTGACTTTCCTTTCCAGTAACGAACAAGAAAATCGCCGGACACTTTCGTCCGAGGGGGGGGGCCTTGGGCAGCAGCTGCTCGAGCTGCCCTTCGTCCTGTGAATCCCTCGACCGCTCCAGCATGCTTTCTTTTCAGCGCTCGATCGCGGTCTCGGACTGATTGCATCACAGGAACGGGGAATTCTAGATCATATTAACCACAGTAGCGCAGTGAGACGGCAGTGGACAGAAGAGCCGTAGACTGCCTTTTTTGACTTCTTTGTAAGCCCGCCTGATGGTGCATTTGTGTTGCTGCTAGTAACAATTACACGAAGCGAAGATCCGGCTCTAGCAGCACCCAGGACTGCATAGAGATGCCTCTGAATGACTGCTTTTCCGTCACTATGTGGGTCATGGCAAAACAATTGTCCGTTTGCAAAGCAATCCACAGAAGGTGACACATATCTGGATATCCCATCAGTTCCCATGTGTGTTGCAGCACCAACTATATCAGTTCAAACCGTCAAACCAGGTCCCAACGTACCCACTAAGGAACTCTCGCGGCCAGGCCGAATTGTAGCCCCGAAGGATAGCTATGTCATCAGGACTGTCTATCATCTGGATGATCATATTGACACTTTCTGATGCGTAGTCAATTAGCGTACTGAAATCATTTCAAGGCCGATTGCTTGTCCTTTGGCGGGATGAGGTCGGGACTCGGGACAGGGGGCAACGGGTGGGGTGCGGGGAGAACCCGACGAGCAAGGATTGTGGCCGCGGCAGGCTGACACCTTCTTGATCCCTGCCACAGGCGAAACAAATTTCTTTGCGGCTCTGAGGTCACCACCGTCTGCCATCTGCGATCCATCATCTAACCCACGCGTTCCACCCTGTTCCATCCGTTGCGCGCGATCCAACACTGAACGGCTGCATCAGCACCACTGCTGTGACGAGCCCACGACGACGACGACGACAACAACAACAACAACGAAAACGCCCTCCACGATAGCTAATCAGCCCAGGTGTCTGATCCGCCGACCAGTGCTCGGCCTTCGCCAGCCCGCCCGCCCTGCGCGCAGGACCGATAACCACCTAGACACCCCCCTCCCTCCAGCCAGCCACCATGGATCACACACGCGACCCCTGTCCTTGGGTTATCTTGAATGACTTCGGTGGTGCTTTTTGCATGGGCGTATGTCTTCCACTTCTCCCGGACTTCCTCCCGTTTGACCCGCGCGGCTGACCCTACCTGCCCTCCGGAAACAGGCAATCGGTGGTACGATATGGCACGGCATCAAGGGCTTCAGGAACTCCCCCTACGGCGAGCGGCGCATAGGTGCCATCACCGCCGTCAAGATGCGGGCGCCTGTGCTGGGTGGTAACTTCGGCGTCTGGGGTGGCCTCTTCTCCACGTTCGACTGCGCCGTCAAGGGTGTCCGCAAGAAGGAGGATCCATACAATGCCATCATTGCCGGTTTCTTCACAGGCGGGTCGCTGGCCATCCGTGGAGGATACAAGGCCGCGAGGAACGGCGCCATCGGCTGTGCCGTGCTGCTAGCGGTCATCGAGGGCGTGGGTATTGCGTTTTCGAAAATGATGGCCGGCAGCACCAAGCTCGAGGTGAGTGATGCGACCAGGAACCCGCCCTACCCTGTGGTCCCGTGTCTGACCTGGCTTTGCTACAGGTACCGCAAGCGCCTCCCGCAAACGACGCGGCAGTCGTATGAAAGCACGCAGCGCCTGCCGCCCAAGTCTGGATGCCACGACAACCTCTCTACTCCATCGAGCTACGCCCCTCCGGCCGGCCGGGCGACTCCTGTATTTCTTACGGAACTGGCCACGATCTCTGCATAGATCTCGGGGGTTGGGGCGTTGGATTTATTTTTTGTAGTATAGACATCGGTTTCGGGTTAGCGATGCTCACATCACGGCGTAAGAATGTGCAGCGACCGCCGAAACTCGGGCCAAGACACAATAATACCTCTGCCTTGGCGCACTCTACCATTTTTACTTGGCCGCTCGGTTCTAGCAAGCTCACGGGTATCTGCGCTCACAGGTCTATAGAGCCGTCTTTTCCGGAAGCCACGCCCTAATATCCTCACCCCGTTTCTCCCCGTCGAAGCCCAGATGCGCCACTCGAGCGCCGTCGTGCCAGACCTGGAAGACGGCCCTGTCATGGTCGTCGATCCAGGCGCGGAACATGCCAGGGCAGTTGTGGTCCTGGATTACCTCAGACCGCGTCCCGACTACGTTGCCGCTACCGTCCCTGACGATGACGTTCTCGATGCCGATCATGCCACCCTCGCCTTCGCCGGTCACCATCCACCGGTCTCCCGCACTTCTCTGCAGCTCCCCGTCCGGGCCCGTGACCTCGGTCAGGGCCACGGCGGAAGGGACGCGCTTCCAGCGCGCAATTGCAGCCGCGGTCCGACCAGCATTGACCCGCAAGAACGAATCCCCGTTGCCGGTCCCCGAAGTTGCGAAAGATCGGGTGGTGGTCAGCCCACACGATTGGGGAGACGCCATCAGGGGCGAATACACAAAGGGTGTTGGCAGGCAGTCGGCCAACAGTCCCTTGATCGTCCCAGCAAACTCCAGTGCTGACCCGGGCTGCCGGACGAGCTCCATGCCCCTCTGCCAGAAGCCTTGTGCTGACCTCGTCGGGTCGCCTTTCTCCGTCCACTCCTCGGCCCAGTACCCGGCACCTGGTACAGGCGTGTCCCCGATCCGGCCCGTCAGCTTGTTCGTCAGACCGCCTGTGCTCGTGGCACAACACACCGTCCCTTCCGAGTCCAGAGCCACCGCGCCCGTGGTGCCCTGGGGCAGATACTCGTCCGCGCTCCATGTCGCGAGTGTCTGGGCCCCGCTCTTCTCGCGTTCCAATGCGCGGATGTGTTCGTCCCAGCGCTGCTGTGTGAAGAAGTACTCGGTTGGGGCAAACTCCAGCCCATACTGTTTCGCGAGGGCCTCGGCCACTGCACCGTACAGCAGGGTGTGTCCCTGGGCCGAGGGCGCGGACACGTCCACGGGCTCCAGACAGCCGTCCGAGGCCGAGCTCGGCTGCCCCTTGTCCCCCTTCCTCCCCCACAGGTCGTCCTCGCCGTGCTCGAGTATGGCGCGCGCGAGCAGGATGGGGTTCTTGACGTGCCGCAGGCCCAGCGCCCCGGCTGCTCTTTTAGCGCGGCCCCGAGAGACCATGACGCTTGCCTCGAGCTGGTTGATGCCGTCGCGCGTGAAGACGGCGCCTTTGCCGGCGTTGAACAGTGGGTCGTTCTCGAGGAGGGTCACGGCGTAGGTTGCCACCTCGAGGGCGGAGGGGAGGGCCGAGCCGGACGAGGCAGACTTGGGGGTGGACATGTAGTCGTGGGTCTTGGAGATCTGGGGACGCCGCAAATTAGCCATGGGCCCCGCCTCTGGGTCTATACTTCAATTCTCTCGACTGACCATCCCGAGCAGGGACCTCCGGACGGCCTGGTACCTCTCAGGCGTCAGAGTCGTCGGCTTGATGTTGCCGGCGCCGCCATGGATGATCAGCCGGGGCTTGACCTTGGCCGCAGATTCAGGACGCTGCTGGGCGCTGGTGTACTCCATCTTGCCGGGCATCTTCACGCAACAGCCTAACAGGAGCGGTAGCAGGAGAGAATACGCAGCAGACAGTCCTCGCGACAACATGGGGGAGGCCCACGTGGAGCTGTCGGCGAGCCATGGAGGTTGTATTCATACGATGCCCGTCGTTATCTTATCGGGACCCGGCGCCGGCAGCTGAGGGTCGGGACTTGGATCATGGGCCGGTGTTCGGCGCCAAGACCCCCGGGCGGCATCTACTGGTGTACTATGTACTATACAGTACGTCCGTACAGTATCATGTTGCCATACCACCGCAGCCCCGTCTGGCGTCGGGTAATCTTCGTGCCAATGTCATGTGCGGTCTTCTTTGCCGGGGTGGTTCAGCATGAGATGGGCGCGGGAAT
The DNA here is from genome assembly GCA_015678955.1 of Chrysoporthe puriensis. Taxonomy (NCBI): domain Eukaryota; kingdom Fungi; phylum Ascomycota; class Sordariomycetes; order Diaporthales; family Cryphonectriaceae; genus Chrysoporthe; species Chrysoporthe puriensis. Next base: position 3,225,962 of record CP064905.1, on the reverse strand, counting down.
GCGGGACGTCTTGACGGTGCATGCAACTTTGCCGGCCAATCATGCCCGCAATAGGCACACCCGCCGCAAATGTCGGGGCCGTCCTCAACGCCCTTCTCTGTTCCCCGCGAGTCGTGCTGCTCACCCACACTCCATCATGTGCTCCAGTATGGTGGTGGACCAGCGCGCTAAGGAGGCGGGACAGATGACTTCTCCAGCTTCCTGATGTCTATCTCCATGCCATCTCCGAATGGTCAACTCCGAGGATACGAAGCCTGCGTGTTCTAGTATATCTGGGCTGACGGCCGCTAGGCCTCCTGAGCAGAACGCATCCTACATCTCCTCCCCTCGCTCCTGTCCTCACCGCTATTGCTTCACCACCACAGCCCGGCAGAGAATGCCTCACCATGACCGCCGCGCAGATCACCCCCAAGGTGGACAGCCATCCAAGCCTGAAGCAGCCACTGCCGACGATGCGTTTCCGACATATCAGCTCACCATACTCGCGATATGCCGCTTCTCGGAGCCCATCGCATTCAACTCCATCCTCGCGTACACATACGTGATGGTGCAGGATCTCAACGGGAACGACACCAATGCCTCCTTCTACGCAGGACTACTTGTGTCCGCTTACGCCGTCGCCGAGTCCCTCACAGCCCTCATGTGGGGTGCGATATCGGATCGCTATGGACGCAAGCCGGTGGTCCTATTCGGCCTCTGCGGGGTGGCTATCTCAAGCCTACTATTCGGCTTGGCCAAGAAGTACTGGGTGGCCTTGCTGGCGAGGTTCGTCGGCGGTGCGCTCAACGGGAACGTCTCGGTGATGCAGACAATGGTCGCCGAGATGGTCATGGACAAGCCGCAGCACGAGCCCAAGGCCTATGCTGTGCAGCCCTTTGTCTGGTTCCTGGGCTCTATCATTGGGTCTGCCATGGGAGGCTTCCTTGCACAACCAGCCAAGTTCTACCCCGACATTTTCCCAGAGGATGGCATATTTGGGCAGTACCCATATCTCCTCCCTAATCTAGTAGCCGTTGCGGCCATTGTTGTGGCTGTGGTACAAGGCGTCCTCCTTCTTGATGAGACCAACCCACGTTTCAAGAAGGATACCGCACAGAAGCACCATCGGTCTCCTGCCTTGGATAGCGACGACAATGACGAGACCTCTCCCCTCATTCGCACGGCCAGTCAGTCAAAGTCCGTCACTGAGAGTCTGCGGCAGGTCGGACCATTCTTCAGTGAGGAAGGGCTGCCGACTGCTACTGACCAGCGATTCGATCTCCGTCGCAACTCCTTTGGCACGATGCACTCCATCAGCGTCCGTCCAGACTGCCACGACTTGCAAGATGCCCGGGGTCTCCATGACCCACCGGGACAGGACACCCAGAGGGCATTCAATTTCTCCGTCATCATGCTTATCACCACCCTCGTTATTGCTGCCTTCCACCAGATGGCCTTTGGTGCGATCTTGCCCATTTATCTGTTAGACTCACCCTCATACAATGCCTCGAGTGCCGCTACCGTCGCTGTTGGGCCCCGTCTTGATCTGGTTGGAGGCATGGGGTTCAGCCTACATGATGTCGGTGGCTACCTCGCCGTGAACGGCTTCATTGCGCTCTTTTGTCAAGGCGTCATATTCCCCATCTTCGTCGAAAAGGCTGGCGTCTGGCTTTCTTTCCTCCTACCGACCTTGATCTATCCCATTTGCTACATCATCATGCCCTTTCTTTCCCTCCTTCGGGCCGGGCTCGACAACACCAATGAGTCCTGGATCCTACCGGCGGGCATTTACGCCTCCATGTTCCTGCAAAACCTCCTCGGCATCATTGCCACACCCTGCACCCTTATCCTGCTCAAGAACGCCACCCCCTCACCCCTCGTTCTCGGGCGGGTCAACGGCCTCGCCATGAGCGCAGTCTGCGCCGCCAGGACCATCAGCTCGCCGCTGGTCGGAGTCGTGTATGACCTCGGCGGGAGTGCGGCAGCTTGGGGTAGCTGTGCCGCTATCGCTATCCTCGGTGCTCTCCAGCTATGGTGGGTTCCGAGAGGAGCGAACCTTGCGGAGACAGTGGAGGCAGAGGTTCATGTCGAGAATGTGCTTGTGAGCCACGCGTTGGCGATAGACGAGAGTGCCGTCTCAGACGAGAGTGAGTCGGAAGACTCGGGAGGTCGGAACGGCGGGTGACGTGTGGCAGGTCGCAACAGCCACCATCATCGGTATTTCTGAGCAACTCAGAGCAAGGACTGGAGTAGGGGTCTCCAAACAGGAGCATGAGAGACAGGCATGAATATACTATCATGCTCCCCCTCAATGGACGCCGACCTGACTCTGTACGCCTTCCATAACCTGGCATACGATATGTACATGTGCTCTGACGCCCCTAGCGGCCATTCCGAGCTTAGACCGGACACTTGTCGGCCCGCGAATCGTCAAAGAGACTCTTGGGACCGAGGAATGAGACCCTCCCATCATCCCGCTCATACTTGACGAGTGAGATCCCGCGAACATCTCCCCCATCCTGTGGAGCAACAAGCCCCCTCTTCACTTTGCTGACGAATGTCTCGACCTCATGCACGAATTTCCCGGCATCAACAGCACTTGTTATGTGCCCACAAGCCATTCTGACCCTCTCTTCCGGAGCACAGGCAGTGTTCCAATTGGTGATGAGATCTCGTAGCTTGAACACGGTTGAGGTGTAGCTCTGGAGGTTGCCCCCGGCTGATGGAAAGATGATCGGAGCCCATTCGTACATTGTATCACCCACGAAGATGAAGCGCTCCTGAGGGTCCCATACCGCAACTTCATCCGGCGTGTGACCTGGGGTGTGATAAACGACCAGCCCGAGGTCTTGAGATCCTCCGCCATCGTCGTGTCTCACCGCCTCTCCGTCGCCCGCCCAGTGGGTGACCTTGTACTTCGGCGTCTCCATCCCGACAAAGCGGCATAGAGAGTTGGTGGGCAGGTCATCTTCAATGAAGCCCTGGTCGTTTGAGCTAGCCCATATCGAAGACCTCGGGGCGTCGGTAAACTGCTCTGTGCCGCCTTTGGGTGTGCAAAGGCCCTGTCAGCTCGGCTCGAGCTGCACCTGGCTCCAGGATGAGCACGTAGGGCGGGCACTCACCGATATGATCATAGTGGCAGTGCGTACACACGACGGCATAGCCCTTCCGTCCTTCAGAGTTCAGCGGCCTCCCATCATTGTCCTCGACTGGATAGGTCTCGATAAAATCGCGGAGGGATGTCAGCTCCACAGACGGGTCCCTCGCCGCCCCGCCACATCCCGTGTCAATGAGGACGATGACAGAGGTCAAGACCTTAGCATATATGAAGGGCGTCTCGCTCCACTGGTCATCCTCAACAATGAGAAAGGTCGTCGGGTTGAGACGCGTGCAGGTGAAACAGGTTGATGGAGGCCCTTCATGCGGTGTTCTGTCGGCCGCAGCAGGGCTGATGGTGTCAATCTCTGCTGACGTCATCGAGCATGCCTATGATGTGCTGGGCAAGATGTGAATAGAGTGGCAAGGAGAGTGTACAGCAATATTCCGGGGAGCGCAAGAGGCTCTGGATAACAATGCGCAGAAAGTGACGGCAGGCCAGTGTGGATCAGAGTGTGTAAGGGATGTTGTACTATATAGGCGCCAAGGGTGCGGGGCATTACCCCGTAGACCGGCCGCAGATATTGTTATATTTTATTACCCTCAAAAGTTGGAGACAAGAAGTCGGAGGAGTAGACCTGAGCCGAGAAGAACTCGAACTGATAGTCGAAGTCCGATACGTTCTTCTCACGGCTTCGTAAATGCAGCTAGGATCACCAGCTACGGCAGTACCTATAAGGTTTCCAGGTTGTCGGCGCATTAGACTTGTTTCTGCTAGGTAGTTGCGTCGTCATGCACTTGGCCACGGGAGATTGCTCGCGAGAGGAGCAATTGCAATCCGTCGAAGCCAGGAGTGAGATGCAGACAGGTCTCCGAGTTCCCGCTTCTGCATAGTGGCTCCCGACGTGATCAATAGGGTAGAGTACGGTCCATATGCATTAGCACGTAGCATACCGAACGATTTCCGAGAATGCGCCTCGAGCCTATCCAAATACCTGGGGTGCCAGGGGGCGCCCCTGCAGCTGTCAATATCGATGACGCCGTCTTTCCGAACTTTTGGCGAGTCACATCGTTCGGCCATAAAACTATGAAGTGTATATAGCAGGACGACAACCTCGCTAATGGAGGTGTAGGACGAAAACTCCAAGCCTCCGAATGCCTTCCAATTCGATCGCTATCAATATTCGCACGCCTTGTGAGAGCAATACGTTTCAGGCTTTGGGTATCATACATTGGGATTTACGCGTAGGCGCGCCGCAGCAGAAATGCCCTACGTAGCGAAACAAAGGCACAGGAAAACGGTAGTCATCGTGGGGACCGGTTGGGCTGGGTCTACTCTGTCGACTGCTCTGGATGAGCGCAAGTTCAAGATCACGATTGTGTCGCCCGAGGAGACCACTCCTTACACGCCGCTTCTGGCGAGCGCCGCATGCGGTCTTTATGACTTCAGGTTCGTAACAAGTACACGGTCACCTGGGAGGAACAATCCATGAAACGACAGGCTCTAAGGGGCTATAGCATCGTTGAGACTCCGATTCGTCACCAGACTCGAGATCTTCGCTATATCAAAGCGACCGTCGAGGACGTTGACTTCGACTCGAAGATCTGCAAATGCACGCCTGCCTTCCAAAACGTGGGCGAAACCACACCGCAACGGTTCAACTTGTCCTATGACCACCTCATTTTGGCACCGGGATGCACCAACAACACCTTCGGTACACCCGGTGTTGCGGAGAATGCCATGTTTGTCCGCACAGCTCAGGATGCTAAAGCAATCCAGGTTCGCATCCGTAATTGCTTTGAAATGGCCTCAATTCCTGGTCTGTCAGGACAGGAGAGTAGGTAACGATGCCATAATTGTCGGCATTTGTTTTGCGGGCGTCCGCAAGCAGGGCCCGGAGCTGGATAACAGATGCTGATTATGACGCATACAGTTCGCGACATCCTTCATTTCGTTATAGTTGGAGCGGGACCCACCGGCGTCGAGATCTCCAGCGAACTCTCGGATCTTTTCCACGAAGATTTTGCGCGACTCTATCCGCATGTCAAAAAGTACGTGCGAATATCGATACACGACATTGCACCAAACGTGTTAGGTGGTTTTGATCAGCATCTCCAGGAATATGCCATGGACAGTTTCGATAAGAGAGACGTCGAGGTTGTTACCGGAAGCCATATTGAAAAGGTCGACAGCAAAGCCATTTATACGAAGGAGCTGGGCAGGATACCTTGCGGCGCTGTGATTTGGAGTACTGGGAATAAGGTCACGCCGCTTGTGGAAAGGCTCAAGTGCAAGAAAACTGAGGAGGGTCTACCGCGAATGCTTTCAGACGGGTTCCTCAGACTGAAGGCTGAAAAGGACAGCGTCATTCCCGATGTCTTTGCTCTTGGTGATGCTGCAGATGTCGAGGGCTCTAGCCTGCCGACAACCGCAGAGGTTGCTTGTCAAAAAGGCAAGTGGCTTGCATCGGCAATGAATGAAGACTTTGAAGAGAGTAGGGTTGGCTCTTTTGAATACAAGCAGGCACCCATTGTTGCGTACTTGGGTCATAACGATGGTGTGATTGCTGGAAAAAGTGACTACACCGGAGCTGAAGCCTGGGTGGCTTGGAGGAGCAAGAACTTTCTGTGGACGAGGACATGGAGACAGCGAGTATTGGTTCTTCTCAGCTGGGTGCTGGATCGGCTGACCGGTAGGGCGATCGCCCCAAGGTAGTTGACGGTGCGACATAACTCTATACACGCCTGTAGGCATAGATGTCACTTGGGCTTGCCGTCTCCAAGCAGAGTGGGTTTTAGCGCGTCTAGTGTCCTTAAACACAGCGGGAAGGATACAATGAGTGAAAGTTTGAGTATTCATACAATAGACGGATTCTGTAGCTTTTAAGCCTGGTGAAACAAAAATGGCAAGTAGGGACGTTTGATTATTACACTATGAAACAAGTCTCAAGTACCTAACAAGTCAACATTTCATCGCCTTTCCCAAGAAGAAACAACCATGCTGGCTTTTTGCCTCTCTGACTCCATCATGGCCCTGTTTCACATCGCCTTCCGCGAATATGACCTCCTATACCAGCAACATATGATCATTCGCTCACCACTACAAAAAGAAGCTCTGGGGCGGGGTCTCTGATCACCCCTGCTGCATTCGCTGTCGCGTTGCTGAGGTCTGTGCCAACCGGGTTGGTATCATCGTACGCAAAGGCGTACCCCATGCCGTCGTACTGGTGTTCATGTACGATCCGCGCATAGTGGTCGGTGTGTTCAACGCTGTAGTACTGTTCCGCCGTAATTCGCGTTGGGCTGAAGGTTGCCGTTCTGAATGAGGAGAGTGCTTCGGTGAAAGGCGGCGCACAGTCGGGGTACGATCTCTGCTTGACTCAGGTCCGTATTTCTAGTGACAAGGAAAGGACTACCTTTCTCTTGTGTACAGCCAAAGACTTGTGTGGTAGTCGGTCTGACGAAGATGTATTGGCTGCTGCCTTCACGACATACAAGCTCTTCGTCGTCGCTGATGTTGCAAATCGCCATCACGCCGTCTTCGACCTTGCTACCGTTGCGGCTGGAAGGGTTATCATCCTGGGTGTTGACTGTTAACGTCGTGCTTTTGTACGCATCCCAGACTTCTCGAATATAGGGATCGTAGTAAGTCGATAGGTTGTCGTTTGGGTTCATGTTTAGGTACTGGATCGGTGATAAAACGCGAACCAGCTTACCACCGACGATGACGCAGAGCTTTGACCAACTATACTAATCTATCTAGGTCTGGTCCCCGAGGGCCTCGCAAATTGAATTTGTCGCATTTGGGAAGAGTCCATGGACAGCAGTTGTGGTGCCCGTTTGTGAAACCACACTCATACCTAAAGGAATCGAAACGAAGTCTACGTTGGAAATATCCGCATAGAAGTTCCCCTCTAGGTATGTAAACTCTAGGAATTGGAATGAGACGTTGTATTCTCTGAGCCCAGGATTCGATACGGATGGCTGCACAAATCCTGAGTTTGAACCACCCTCTATTGTGCCAAATGGAAGCTGTTCTTCGGCAACATAGATGCGACCGCTGGTCGCGTAGTTTGGCAGGAATAAAGATGTGTTTTTGCCAGGAGGGAGCTGAATCTCGTAGTTATTGTCCTCCAGGGTGTAGTAATAAGGAGCGGAACCGTTCCCATCCGGCTTGACTTTCCACAAGAAAGAGCCGTAGCTTTCATTGTAGAGGACGTAGTAGTCCCCGCTCCTGGGATCTTCTGCAGTGACGTAGGTATAAAATTGGTTGGTTCGGTTATTGTAGATGGTGACATTAAGTCGTGCGTCAATTTGAGTCACATCATCAAGGTCCTTGCGGAGAAGAAGACGTTCTGTTTCCATAGAATTGGTTTGGGCGTTTGATTTATATGTCTGTGAGTCTGTTGACAGAGCTGAGGAAAATAACAAAGAAATGACCACGAGGCCCCAAGCTGGGGTGAGAAGTCACATGGTGTTTTTTCTATTTCCAGGAGCGCATCGACTACCAAAACATGCTGCGTAGGCGACGAGAGCATCAGTGGTCTCGAGTTTGATCGTGAGTCCGGATTCACTGAAGAGAATGAATCGAGTGATGGCTTAACTCTTCGTCTGCCTGCGAAAGTGCATGCTTGAGACGGAGAATATTTATAGACACTGTCGAAGTTTTGATAGCGACCTCCGGCTTCATGACTGTCCGTAAAGGCAATGAATCAGATAGAGTCATGAGGAACGAGGCTCCGCTTCCAGCATCTTTGTGCAGCAAACGATCAATTCTTTGAGCACAACCCGAATTGTACTATTCATTCAAAGTCCATGGTTAGTCACATTCAGTTTTACGTAAGCAGGCTGGTATAGAGACATGCGTCATTCTGATGGTCGGCATCTCGACGTGGACGATGCTCGGAGTGACCAGTAATATTATATGCCACCGATTCCGAGACCACGGGGAAAACAATGTAGACTTGGCCTTCCCTTAGAAGCACGGGGGGTTGGATACGTTGAGACATCGATAAATTTGGCATGAAGCGTAGAAATTCAGTGTACATTCGCTCAAAACCAAGTTTGTGTGTCTTTGTGAGAACACCTAGGCTTTAACGACGATGGTGTTTGTGCTCGTGGTCACTTGGTATACTCTCTGTGTAATTGTTCGCACCATTCCCAGAAGGCTTTTGCCTTTCCTTCCTCAATAGCCTTCAAAATGCCAGTATTGGTGGATTTCTCCTGAATCCGTCCGAAGGGCAAGATGTATGCGCCGTTGTTTTCGAGGCTGATTTCGTCGCACAGTCCGGTATACAGCATTGTATAGGCGCCCATTTTTGGCGGATAGAAAGTCGGGTTCAGGAACGTCATCAGCCAGCCCGGTTGATGCTTCCAGACCGGAGTGCTGATCATCCCGGGATTCTGCGTAACGCTGACGATGCCATCGGCTTTGCCCGGCTCACTTTCATGACCCCACCTGCGAGCCCCTTCAACACCCAGAAGCCAATTGCCCGCCTTACTTGCTGCATAGTCGCGTGATGCTAACTCTGACCCCGTGCCCGCAGCATTCATTTGGTTGATGGCATCGAGGTCAACGCCACCTTCCGGTGCAAACCTTTCGATGATGACGGAACCAGTCCAGACCACGCGCGTTGCGCCGGGTGGTGACGAAGACGCCGCAGTGCGCAACTGAGGTAGTAGTTCCTGCGTGAAAAGCAGGGGCCCGACGCAGTTCACCCCAATGTGACCCTCGATACCCTGTCTAGTTTTCGTCCCAGCTGGACTCCCCGCAATGCCTGCATTGTTCCATAGTACATCCAGGCGTGACTCCCTCTGTGCGAAGAATGCGGCAGAGGACTTGATCGTAGAGAGGTTGTTGAGGTCGAGATGCATGTAGGTGATGTTCCCCGGCGGGCCAGCTGTGCTATCGTTTGTGGAGGCCGCCTTGTACTCCTCTATGATCTCCCTGATAGCAGCTTGGGCACGCTCCTCCGACCTACAAGCTATGTAGATTTTGGCACCTTTCGGGTACAGCAATTTCACCAGGGCCAGTCCAATGCCGGAGTTGCCCCCAGTAATGATAAACACTCGACCATCTTGACGCGGCACAGATGCCTCGGTGTAGGTCGGCTTCGGCGGGAACCATTGATCGACGATATCGAGAACCTTAGCCCGGGACAGGTTACTGAAGAGGGTAGAAAAGTCGATGAGGGTATTAGGCATGGTGGTTATAGGAGTTTGACGCAGTTGACTTGGGGAAATCAGATTGGAATGATACACTTCCTAATCTCAACAGTGTTTAGAAATGTTGAAAGGTCTAACGGACGGTGGTAGCTGCTATGGGACTAGTTTTTGTAGTGGCCCTGTCTTAAAATGGGTCCGAGGAAGTTCTGCGATCATATTTCCAGAATCTAAGATGGCACGGTAGCAGAATGAGTAAATGCGACCCGCATATTTCCAACCTCGGTTAATCTTCTCTCACGATTTGTGAAATGTGTTTCGAAACACCTAAATAGTTCTAGCTTCATATGATAAAGCAAATAGTATAACTCCAGCTGGGATAACCAGCTGGGACAGTACTTACCTATGAGCTCGTTAATAAATCGACGATATCTTTGTTGCTGAAGCCGCCTTCGAGAAGGCCGAGGATGATGGAGCGGTCCCCATCGCTCAGGCGCGACCAGACATCGCTGCCAGCAGCTCGAAAACACCCTAAATCGATTCACGATAGCTGTTTTAGGGGGTAACGAAGAGCTCAGTGCCCTGGCAGAGGAGGGTGGTGGGCAAAAGGTCAACTTCTTACGTTCCCGAACTTTGGGTGGCCGTAAGGGGTCTCCCACACCCCCACACCGCTGCTGCACCCTGTACAATGCTTAAGTAAGCATTTCAACCTTACTTCCACTTTTGGGCGTCTCAATTTGCCTCCGTCAACCAAATCATACTCTCAATGCTATCTTTTCAGCTGCCTGATCTCTGAGCTTTTGACTACACTTAGACGACTTTGCCCACCATTGGCTCCACGCCGAGGGGCGTGACCCCAATTGCGTTGACCCAGATACCGTCCTCCTCACTCCTCGACAAAGTACAGCTTCTTCCTCGATACCGAATCAACTTGCTGATATGAAACTGTCCTCGTCTCTCCTTGGTCTGGGAGCGCTGCCTCTTCAATCCTTACAAGTTCCCAAGACATCTCTTTCTGAGCTCTGTCACTTCTAACACATCGTCCTCTCCCTCCACGGCGAGCAGTCGTCAGCTTCCCAAAGCCATCAAAGTCGAAAATTCCACATTTTTTCTGCCGAGGCAGCACACAAGGCTTCTCCTAGTATCCAACTAGTCATCGAACCTCACTTGTCCGTCTCTCTTCACACGCGTCGTTTCTTCATGGTAGGACCTGGTATTAGACTGGATGTACATTCTCCTCCTCTCAGAAGCTTCACGTTATAACTTCTCCTCCCTTGCGCTACCCGTAGATTAGTAGCTTACTCCCGATTGCTACGCAATGTGATCTTACAGCATTGCTACAAGCTCATAATCTATATACTCACTCACGGGACCTAAAGACCATTTCATGATACCAGTGACCACGACGATCGTCCTGGGCATGACTTTAAAAGGCCTACGGGTAGTGATGGCACGACACTATAACTGTGCTCCCAGTGTACCAATATCTTCAAACAACAAATTTTCCACCTGGAGTTTACCCAGTGTGATTGAAATCCCGTTCAAGGTATCTCTTACACGAGCTGACCCTGCTGTGCTGGGGCGTCAAGGTGATTCTTAGCTGCAAGGGTTAGAGTAGACTGGGCCACTGAGAAACTCTGCTCTACCCACGGCTGACCCTCTGCCCTGCCCACAGCGAACCCTTTGCTCGCCCATAGATTTCCTTCCTTACCGATTCTGTTCCCCGAAACACTATCTCGCGAGCCAGCCAGCTTAAATCAACAACACGAATCTTCTTCCCGAGGCATATTACGTTTCTATGCCTGTTATCCAACAACCACTCTACGCCGCGTCAACAACCCATCACATCTCTTGCGCGATTGATCTTCAGGCAAGCTCTACGATTACCTCACCAAAACTAAGTCAAACTGCACCAACGCTCTCCAATGGGTTCTACCCTGCCCCTGGACCGCTCCTGTGCATCAAGCCTGACTGTAAGTTGCCACTATGTGATACCCTCGGATCATCCTGGTTTCTGTCTTGGTTAGACTTCAGCTAATTATGCGACTGAAAGCCCGCGACGGACGCCCTGTCCACCCAGCCAGTGTTTTCCAATGGCGAAGAGGTAAGTGAAATCTGTCTGCCCCTCCTTTGCCCCGTACCTTTTACTGACTTCTCCTCTGATAGCCTGCGCCTTCTTACAGACCTGTCTCTATAACAACCGAGGTTGGTGAGCCCACCGCCGTGGAGTTGAGCCTCAATCATCAGGCTATCGACATCCGGGCTGTCAGTATCGCGACCACTGTCATCATGCCTGCTTCGGAGACCAAGAACCCTCCGACTGAGACTGTCTGCGCCTCGTCGCCGAACCACTGCGTTCGTTTGCCGAGCCCTCAAGAGCAGGATTATATGTCGCCCAACCAGGTCGACAACATTGCCACACGCGTTCTGAATGGCCTTTGCCGCAAGCTGCAGCGGCAGGCTCGTGGTGCTGCTGCTGATGACGCGGGAGATGAGACCGATACATCTTCAGATGACAACATATTCTGTGACAAAAAGCCCGACGAGATCTACTTGACAAACTTCAGTCAGGATGTGAGCTTCCCCAGCATGCAGTTCCCATCATGATCCACAAATTCTGACTAGAAACTGCGTACAGCAATATATTGCGATGCAAGATGCGCCTGTCGGTCGGGTCGGCGTCGCTTTCCTGACTATGCTAGTACAGAAGATTGCGGACGCACGACGTGAGCAGCCCATAGACGTTCTCAAGTGATGGGCTAAGGAAACAGCCTTGTTTTCTATCGAAGACTTCGGCCGCTTTAACATCCCGGCAATTACCGAGCGTTCGCAGATGAACCTGGAAACCCTGAAACAAGTGTTCTCCGAGCAGCCATCGCCTCCCCAGGCCGACATCCTCGACTATGACGATGGATTCCTCGGGCCCGAGCCAAGCCGCAATCGAGAAGTCCAGACTGTCCTCACACCGGCTCTGCTATTGGTCAACGGCAGGATATGTGGCCGCCCGGACAAGCTTGCCAGAGAGACAGTCGGCACACTGCACCCGTCCAGCAAAGACAGCCTAGGATTCCGAGTCAGCTTTGTGCATCCAACTGCTAGCTACAGCTTTATTCGGCTGACTGGCGTGCACTGGCAAAACCACAAGAACTTGCCAAAGCCCTGCCAAAAAGATGTGTGCTTAATTGACATCTTAATGCGATAGGTTCGATCCGAACCAATATGGCGAGATCTGACAGCGGCTGCTACTGCTCAGCTTGTTGGGGCGGAATCCTGCCAGTACCCATCTATTGTCTACAAGCTACAGGGACCTTTTCGTTGCAATGTTGGCCCATTTCTCAGATCAAAGGAGAGATTGACGGATATTGAGAGGCGCATTCTAGGAGAGATTCGACAGATCAAATCGATCCTTGACGGTACTAGGGTGGTGGACCTTGAACTAGCTTTCAAAGCACAGTATTCCGAGGAGCACGGCATATTCAATTCGATTCTTGGTCTCTTGCGGAAGAACCAAGAAGCCTGGGCCCGTGACCAAGGAAATACCTTTGAAGAGTATTTCAAGCTCTGCCCTACGAAGGAACTCATGAACAGCAGTAGGGTACCAAAAGGTGAAGACATCCCCTTAGAGGCGCATATCCCACCCGTCCCGCGTTTCGTTGACCAAAAGCACTGGTCGGTTGCCCTGGCGATCGGAAATGAGATGGACTACGAGTACCACCAACGCCAGCGTGAGCAGCTTTTAACAACAAGCGACGAATTCCGCATGAAGATTATACCGGACAAAACCACTTGCCACAAGAAACCAAGACACCGCAAGTCTTGTTCGGTGAGGTCGACGTAGCGAAGTATCCAGATATAGCACACCTGTGCCAACGCCCAGGTGGCTCATTTGATGTCGCCCTCAAGGATGTCGAGATCATCCGAGATCGGAAGCTGGAGGCAGACAGCAGCTACAAAGAGCGGATTAAGGACTCTATCGAGACTATCAACTTGGAGGCCGTCAATGAGTACTCAATATCTATGTTAAGAAGCGACAATGAAGAGCTCGCCGCCACCGTGGAGCAGCAGTACCTGCGTACGCGATTGGCCATGATGCACCCCGAGGACGGCGACCTTGATGATGATCAATTCGACGCCGCGTTCCAGGACCTCGTCAGTATCTTGGATCTCACCGAGGACCTTGATGAACAGCTACTTGCGTTCATCGAGAAGCACCCGTAGCTCGCACCAAGGTCGGTGGACATTGATGACATCAACCCGGTGACCAACCCCCTGCGTCTCAGAGCTGTGCGACTGGCGCTGCATACCCCGTTCCAGACAGCACAGACACTCTTGTTTTCCATGACCATCCCGCTGGACAAGAATCTGAACGATGGTATCCCTTATATGCTCGACATCTACGATCCCTTTGTTGCTGAGGACGGTCAACCGGAAAGGACATTTCACACACTTTTAAACAACTTGAAAAAGGAGGAGATGTATCATTCCGTAACCCTATTTCCTCACGACTCGGATATCACATTCAAAGCCGAGATGAATGCTTTGGAGGCTGCGACACACCCCTACACACTACCCTTCGATCAGCGACCTTCCCGGATGAGCCTCGACATCATCAATGATCTAATCACGATGACGCCCCGTGATTATAGGCCATTATCAGAGAGAATTCCTATCTGGAACGATGTGTCTGTGGGGACTGCCGACTTTGCCCTTGTCGATGCTCGAAAGCACCTGAGCAGCGATAAGAAGCGGATCATCGACGCCATGAACCAGAGCACAAAGGCTGTGCAAGTCATTTAAGGACCCCCAGGCACTGGAAAGACACACATGGCTATGCATTTGGTTGTTGAGGCATGCTGTACCTACGCCTCTACACGTGTGGAACGACCTGAGACGGAACGTGATCGAGTTATTGACGGTCCCCAGAATCGGCTAAAAATCGAGCAGTATGAGATACTTCAAGCGCAGGAGCCTCAAGTCAAGGAGAACTCCAAGGCAGGCCCATCTAGGGGATTCGATAAGATCCAGGCTAAGCTACACACTCATAAGACAATATATCTTGTCGACATGAACAAGGCCGTCGACGATGTTGTTGAAGGGATAGTCAAGAAGGGCCGGGGTCTTCACGTTCACAAGATGCCGGTGCGCGAGGGCAAGAAGCTCTTGGTCGTTCGTCTATATCGCTTTGCCAATGAGAAGGCTGATATTCCCAAGCGGTACGCGGCCATCGGTCGTGATATCAGACATGATCTTGGGGAAGGCGGTGTCGGCATAGCTCTCCGCCGAGCATTCATAGAGATGGCAGACGACATCCACAAGGAGTCTCGAGAGGGGTGCCGTTACAAGCGCAACGGGAACTCCCTTGCTGATCATGTGTGCGAACGCATCAATAATGCTCGCAACAAGGAGACCGGCCAATACAGAAAGCTCATTGATCCTCTGGGTGAGGTCACCGATAACCCGTTGGCATGGAAGGAGAGCCAAAAGGAGATATATGAAGAGATGATGTCTGGTCCCTGTGCAGATGTTCTGCACGATGCAGACATCATTGTCTCTACACCTGTCCCATTCGCTGATAAGTTCTATAGAGATCACTTCCGGCCAGACATCATCGTCATCGACCAAGCTGCCCGGTGACGGGAGGTTTCAGCCCTCATCCCCATCGTCTGGTATACCCCACTAGTGCACATTTGGATTGGCGATTTCCACCAGAAGTCCCCTTTGGTTCTCTCGAAGTTCCAGCACACTCCTCCAAACACATTCGCTCCCCAGATGGGTATGTCTTTGTTCCGACGTTGGATCGAAAGCGAACTTCCCTTTGGTCTGCTCACCAAGAACTACCGTCATCATGGCATGTGTGGCAAGTTTTTTTAACGAGGAGTTTTACGAGGGGCAGGTTGAGTTTGTCTACTCCTCGAGAGGCTTCAAGGAACCGGGGGCCATTGTAACGAAGAAGTGGCTCCGATCCTTAGCGCCACCACACCAACAATCTTTTCCTCTCAACTCCCTTATGATCAACATGGATTCCTTCGAGGAGATGCAGGGTCGGACATATACAAACCACGCAAATGTCAACTACGTCTTGGAGTCCGTCGGCGAGCTACTGTCTGATGAGAAGTTCAAGGGGAAGATTCTCATCATCGTCCCATATCTTGGTCAGCAGACTTTGTACGAGCACAAGCTCCAGAAGCGCGGCCCCTTCGAGATCAACAAAGCCGGCCAGTACTGCCCATTCGACAAATCACGAATTGAGGTCCGAACAAACCAGGGCGCCCAAGGCAGTGAGGCGGATGTGGTCATCATTGATCTGACAAGATCGGAGAGACCAGGTATGACTTCTCATCCTGAGTTTGTCAATGTCGCGAGCTCGCGAGCCATTTACGCGCAGCTTGTCCTTGTCAACCAGCGTGTTTTTAAGGGTCGTGTCGTCTCCCCGTCGGACCCTACTCTGGAGCCGCTCTGGAATTGGATGCAATAGCACAAGGGTCAGTCGGCATTCTTCAGCCTCACGTCGAAGCCATACAAGAAGTGTTGCAATTATTGCTTTCAGCCAGGACACCTGCAGAACGAATGCCCCAACCGGGGCAAGCCTTGCCAATCCTGCGGCAAGCCGAATCACCACGCTCGCCGCTGTTGGCTGTTGAACTAGGACTGGTATGGGAAAGATAGGGGGAAAAACAAAATGGAAGGGTTTGTCGTTGAGAAAAGGACGGCGGATCAGGCTATAGGCCGGCCTGTCTACGATGCCTTCGTCGCACAGTTCGCCGTATTTCCACAGGCAGATGCGTAGAGAATTGATATTTCAACGATGCTTCGCATCTGGTCAGAAGTGAATTGAAAAGAAACGTAACGCCATCTCGGCGGCTCGCATACCGCTCACACGTTCGGTAACTGAGTTTTAGTTGGGTGGAAAGATATCGGCCTCAGCCTGCAGACTGAGACCAGGCTGAGTACAGCATATTGCTCAGACCTTGTGAATCTCCCGTCAGTGAGACATAATGACACTTGCCCGCCCCTCTCGTGCCCACTCGGGCAGCTCAGCTGACACAACCCGTTTTGAAATGGAAGAGAGCCGACCCGCGACGACCTGGAAAGGGAAAGCCGTGAAGGGGCGGCTACTACCCGCGGTGAAGGCGCGCACCGGGATGGAAGGAAAACGAGGGATCTCGGCGGGTTTATGAGGATCTCGCGTCTACCAGGCCGACCAGCAGCGTGTGCGACGCCACCAGGGACATCAAGACGGCTGGCCGGGCCACTGCATTTGGTTGGTAGCACTCGGGCATTGGGGCCGGATTGGGTGATGCCATCGCGCTGGGGCAGTGCGTCATTTGTGGAATGGCGTTTCCGTCCTGCTCGCCCTGTCATGCATGTCTCTACGTCTTACAGGGGCGCAAGACGCAGAAATTTGACGCAGGTCGGCCTGGCCGTGACCTGGTGCGATCCGAGATGAGGTGCCGTGGTGCGGTTGTGATGACCGACGACGCGTCGTACTTATAAGAGCATCCACGACCCGCGAGACCTCGTCCGGCCGGAGGAGTGGGAGGGCCAATCCTTGCTCGCCCCCCCTTCCGTTTCACCCCATATGGTGATGCCTGCTGGCTTCGTAGAGATCGACAGATCACCTCCTGACGTTCTCCCCGGGCGGCCCCCTCTCCACGATGACCTCGTTGCACAGACACGGCGTGACGCCCATACCCACGCCGCCAGCCTCGGAGACCGGGGATGCTGGGGATTCTGAAGACTGCCTGGGGTGCAGGAGGATCCAGGAGACGGAAGCTAGGAGGTATGGGCAGCAGAACCTTGTGGATGGTCAGTCTTGCCGACGCTTTCCTCCTGTCAAGCTGGGCGGGCGCACGTGATGGTGATTGTGAAGACGGCGGAAGCCCAGGTGTGTGGCTGACGAAGCCTCGAGAAGCGGAATGTCACTCACTGAAGCCCCTGGCACCACCTCAACCCTCTCCCCTAAAGCACCCCCACGCGGGCCCTAGCGGGTCGCCCAGACCCTGAGGCCACACCCTCTACTACTCCCATGGCTTGGTATGGCAGTACTATGGTAGGCTCCAGTGGGTCTCAGCCCTAGAAGCCTTCTAATAACCCCCTGTCCCTGTCCCACCCAATACCACGAAGATCTAGTCAATTGATCTCGAATCCTATATCCTTCCCACAAGGCTTGTCAGCCTCGTGGTCTTCTACCCTACTACCTGGATGTGCATAGGTCCATTGGGAGCCATGGTGGGCTGTGGTCGACAGCTTTTCCACAGCCTTGACCTCCCCCTCCTCGGTCCGCACTAACACGCCTTCTTCTACTGCTATGTAAGAGGGCCTAGTGGGACCTGGCTGGCGGTGGCGTCATTTCGAGCATCGGGAGAACACAACTCAACTCTCAACCCGACACCCGACAACCCATCTCGCCTCGAGGCTGTGATATATGTTACATCTTGGTGCCACATTCAGCTACGATCCGCTCGCGCCAGTCTCGAGACATTCGTTAACTCGTTTCGTCCTCCAGCTCCAGCCCCAGCCTCAGCTCCTGATATTATCGCCCACACCGACACCGACACCGACCTCGATATCGTCACGGCTACGTCTCCGAGCGTCATGTCCTCGCTCAGGTCGACACTCCCCGCTGCTACCAACAGCCCCTCGCACTACCACGATGACCAGTTCAACGCTCCCCAGCGCATACAAGAGCTCAAGCACGACGAGACCGTCCTGACGCTCGCCGTCAGCGACAGGTACATCTTCGCTGGCACCCACACCGGGGAGATCTTTGTCTGGTCGCTCGCCACCTTCGAGCTCGTCAGGCGCTTCCAGGCCCACAAGCGCCACATCCTGTGGCTCTACCTCTCCGACACCGCCGCCTCCTGCTCTTCGTCGTCCCCGATCGCCGGGCCCGCCCCCCGGTCCATCTTGGTCTCCAGTGCTGGGGACGCCGTCGTCTCCGTGTGGTGCCCCAACACCTTCGCGCGCCTCTACGAGATCTACTGGCCCGATCACATCGGAGATGTCTTCTCTTGCGCCTACTCCACCCAACAGGACACCGTCTACATAGGCGCACAGAACACCTCCATACAGTGGGTCAAGCTGAGCGATCCCGACCGCCGAGTTCCTCATGACAACCCGAACCACCCGGACCGGCGCATAGACACGTTCTTCGACTCGAAGGCCATTGGGGGGAAGAGCACGCCTCGGAGGAAAGACGACAGGGAGGCCTTGATCCCACCCGCGGACGAGACGCTGGAAATCTACCGCTCCTCCATCGGGAACCGCTCTCATTCTGGCTTCATCTACTGCATGTTCATCGCCAAGGGTCCCACCGTCCTCGTGGATCCTGACGAGGAGGTCCTGATCACCGGTGGCGGCGAGGGCCGCATCAAGCTATGGCAGATCAAACAGGACGAAAAGTACGATGGCATGGAGGAATGGGAGGCGTGGGAGCACCGCGAGATCATGTGTCTCGGGGAACAAGACGCTCAATCTGTTTTCCATATCGCCATCGACGGATCCTTCCTCTATAGCGGCAAGAAGAGGGGTGTCATCGAACTGTGGGACCTCGACACCAAGCAGAAGCTGCGGGTCATCAAGGACCACCGCGGCGACAGTGGTCGCCACGGCGACATCATGTCCCTCCAGATGGCCTGGGGCTACCTTTGGTCCGCGTCCACGACTGGGACGGCCGCAGTGAGTACTGTCCTAGCACCTTCTAGCCTTCTGCTTTGCATCCGACCAGATCATCTGACAATCAGCAGAGACACAGTACCGTTCACTCCAACAAGGCTTCCGAGAAGGTGAGCCAGAAGTATCGGTGCCTTTCTCGCTGGAAGGCGCATACGGGCAAGATCCTATCATCCGCGTGCACCACCTATAAGGGACACAACTACTACATCACCGGCGCTAATGACAATAACCTCAGCGTGTGGCGCGTGGATGGGATCCAGGAAGAGCTCGACGATAACCCAGACGAATCCGAGCGTACCATGCTATCATCGCTCCGGGAGTTCGTCTCGTACCGGACCGTCTCCGCCCGCCCTGAGTTCGCCGAGGAGTGTCGCCAAGGGGCGAGCTTCTTGTGCAACCTTTTCAAGCGGCTGGGCGCACAGGTGAACATGCTCTCTACTGAGAAGCTGCATAATCCTGTCGTTTGCGCTGTCTTCAGCGGCAAATTGGAGCCCGCCGAGAAGCGCAAGCGTATTCTTTTCTATGGTCACTACGACGTCGTCCCTGCAGACCGTGACGGCAAGAGCAAATGGGTCACGGATCCTTTCCAGATGGAGGGCATCAACGGTTATCTTTACGGCCGTGGCGTGAGTGACAACAAGGGTCCTATCATGGCGGCGCTCTACGCTGTGACCGACCTATTGCAGGCGCAGCAGCTCAACTCCGATGTCGTCTTTCTCATCGAGGGTGAAGAGGAATCCACAAGTCGCAACTTCCAGGAGACGATCAAGAAGAACAAAGATTTGATTGGAAATGTCGATTATATTCTTCTTGCAAACAGCTACTGGATCGACGACGAGACGCCCTGCCTCACATACGGCTTGCGCGGTGTCCTGCATGCCACCATCTGCGTTGACAGTGCCTACCCTGACTTGCACTCTGGAGTAGACGGCAGCCACATGCTCGATGAACCGCTTGCGGACCTGATGCAGGTCCTAACCTCGCTCAAAGGGCCACGAAACAAGATTATGGTCCCACACTTCTACGATGCGGTTCTGCCTCTAACGCCGGACGAGGAGGCCCGATATGAGGAGATCGTCAAGATTCTCACCCGCCGCAACCCTCAAAGTGGCACTGTCGAGCAGCTCAAGACTAGTCTGATGGCACGGTGGCGGGAGCCCAATCTCACGATCCACGGAACCAAGGTCTCGGGCGTGGACGAAAGTGTCGTGAGTAGTCATGCAAGCGCCACCATCTCGTTCCGCATTGTGCCGGATCAGCAGGTCGATGAAATCGTTACATCACTGAAGGAGTTTCTGAGGGCGAAGTTTGCCGAATTGGAGAGCAAGAACACCCTGACTATCAAGATTGACAACAAAGCTGAGCCGTGGCTGGGAGACCCAAACAATCAGATCTTCAAAACACTGGAGGAGGCCATCATCAAGGTCTGGGGTCTGTCAGGAGCGGCGCCCGACGGTAAGCTGCGGAACGGGGTTCCAGCAAATGGCTCACGGGTGGACAGAGGAGAGGACAAAGGCAAGGGAACTAGCCCAGAGGAAGATACTGCTACCGCGACAGAGCCTACCATCAAGGGCAAACGACCACTGTATATCCGGGAGGGTGGGTCCATCCCAGCCATTCGCTTCCTCGAGAAGGAGTTCGGAGCGCCCGTCGCGCATCTGCCCTGTGGACAAGCGACTGATTCGGCACATTTGGAGAACGAGCGCATACGGCTATTGAATCTGCTCAGGAGCCGAGAAATCTTTGGCGAGGCATTTCGCAACCTTTAAGGGGCAGGACGAATGACTCTACCGCTACTCTATCGGCCTGCTCGATATCAATTTCCACCGGCCACAGTGATTATTTGCGACCTTGATGCATATAGACAGCGTAGGACAATTCCGGTGGTTTCCGGCTCAAGAAAAAGAAAGAAAAAAATAAATAAAGGTTGCGAATACAATGATACAATCAATGATACCCCATTGATGTGTTCAATCTCAGGCTCATTTCAAGTCAAGTGATATTATCCGTCCAGAATTTAAGGCACCGTAGCACTACATCTAGCAGCGTGCTACATGTTGTCTCATGCTTCCAGTCTTTTTGAACATGTTCTCTACTTCCAGCTTTACTAAACACCATCACCTCCACGATCGTCACCTTGCTCCTGATCGCCTAGTGCAGCTTGATGTGCTGTGCTCACAGGCATATTTAGAGAGCATTGGGAGAAAAGCATGTCCGGGCCAGGCAATATCTCACCAAAAGCCCCCCAGTCGAAATTAAAGGGATCCAGATCCATATTTTCAAGACAAGTGTCAAGGTCGCCGGCGGGATCTACCTGGCCGATTCCAGCCAGCACATGCATTTCATTGTAGGCCGGGGGTTGGCCCAGTGACCTGTCCACCATTGGGTCCGTTTGTGGCACCGAAGATGCGTCGGCTGATCTGTACGTATATAGAGCCCCTAAGGAGGGGTTCGTTAGAGCAGAGGACGTCCTGTGACTTCGAGACACGCTCGGCCTGGAGATGTCCTCCGAGGGCTCGGGGGCAGGAGGTGGCGGCATGGGGAAGACGTCCGGTGAGGAGAAGAATTCAAAAGGGAGCTCGAGCAGCAGAGGTGACATGGGTCCGTTAAACCAGCTATCGTCAGCGTGCACCGGCGGGCCCTCAGGCCCTGTAGGTGTACCGCCCTTTTCGGTTGGCGAGGCTACGACGCACGACTCCGACGCCTCGTCCGGCGGCCGCCTCGCGTCTTTTGCAGGTCTGTCTCTCTCCAGGAGGGCCCGCAGCTCACGCCACCAGGGCTCGATCCGTGTCGTGAGGGCGTAGAGCCAGAGCGAGGGATACCGGTAGCTTCCCCCGGACGCGGCAGCTGTCAGCCGCCTCTTGATGGACGCGATGTACGAGTCCACCCTAAGCGACTCGGTGGTGACGACATCGTACCTCTTCGTCCTAAATATCTCATGGGAAACAAAGAGCAGGAAGCGGAGGGCATAAAAAAATCTGCCGTATGGGAACGCGCCGAGACGGCGAAAAATGTCCGGCGGGGTGATCGAGTTGAAGTCGTTCGACTCCGTGTGGATCGTCACTACATCGAGCAAGGACTGGGCAGCACGGATGCACTTCCGAGTATAGCTGACCTTGTACGGAGCAAAGAAGTTCTGGTCTGGACTTGGGGCAGTATTGATCTTCGCCGTGGACAAGGGTGGAAGCCCATGGCTACGACTCTTGAAGTCCGCAACTCCCGCCGGGTAGACGAATTCCGAGCTGAGAGAAGAATGACAGGTCAGTGGTAAACTCATAGATTTGGAGCCTGACCTCTGGGGACACTTACACAAGCAAGACGTAGTAATGGTAGTCCAGCATCAGAACCTCTGTTCAATGTGTGAGCAAGGGGCCTGCGTCGTGGTGCGAACCGGGAGCGGGAGCATATCTCGGCAAAAGGGCGTACCATTCACAAGATCGAAGGGACAGTCCACAAGCCACTGTTTCCTCTTCTTGTCGAAAGACTCCAGGATAGCGTCCCGAGCCGCGTCGCTCAACCCGCAGGTCCCGCTCGTGTGGCCTCGATGGAGTGCAAAGATTGCCTCAGTTGTAATCTGCACCAGTCTGATCCACTCGAGCAAGCGCATATCGTCATGGTTCTGTGTAGTGCGCAGGACACGGACGCTCGGGTTGACGAAGTGTATCAGGCGCAGTATAGTGAGCCGATGGCTCTTGACCTGACGGTTCTTGACGAGGAGCGAGATGCTGACCCAGTACCAGCGCAGCAGCTCGCGCGAGAGCCGCACGTCTTCATCGGTAACATCGCCTTCGGTCAAAATACGATCATCAGGAAGGCCATGGACAGCGGACGCCTCTGCCATCTGAACAGCCATGCTTATAGCGGCGTGGCTGATCGCCATCACCTTAGGCCCCATGGAAGAAACAGGATCGTAGTAAAACCCAATATAATTAATGAGCGCCTGGAGGGTGTCAAGGTCTGGCTCGGCTGCGTGCGATAAGCGAAAGTCTAAGATCCTCTTGAGTTCTCCAAACAAGACGGGCGACAGGCCCAGAGACTCTGCACTGCCGGCTGAGGCCGCACTGAGGATGCTGAGCCAAAAGGTCGGTCTCTCGCGGCGGAGTTGTTCCGGACTAATCTTGTCCGGAAAGCATATCCCGAGGAACTTCCCGGATATATGAAGCCGGAACTCCCGCACGAGCCTGTCGGCCTGGGCATTCGTTATGAGCCCCTGCTCGACCACATCAGCCTCTCGTCTGGAAGATGGCCGGGGGTTGAGAGCAGCAGCAGCAGCAGCAGCAGCATCGACTGGTGCGGTGGAAATACGCAGTGCAGCTAAGGCCGACTCTGCCGCAGCGCTCTCGGTCGTCTGGAGCGATCCAGAAACTTCAGGTCCCTTTGCATCCGGGCCTGTGGTGGACGGGGCCGTCGTGGTGGTGGACCCGGAGCTGGACCCGGGATCAGGATCAGAGGCGGACCTCAGCCGAGACGCGGAGGCCTTCCCGGGGCTGGATGATGAGGGATCGCGACGAGGATCCGAGCCAGAGCGCTTCTCGACTTCTTTCTCTAACTTCAGCTGCATGTCCTTGACCCGACGCTCCAGCTCGGCGATCCGGTCATTCTTGGTCCTCACGGGACGCCTCCTCGGCCCCACAGGCGAAAAGACACACGGCGTGGCGTTCTTGGTGCAGCGCTTGCAGGTGCCGATGGGCGACTGAGGGTCGGGCACACATCGGACCTTGGAGACATGGCAGGAATCGCACGCCTTGTTGAACCGCTGCCCGGGCGCGAAGGGTGCTTTGGGCCTGCCTGGCATAGCCGCCAGGGGAGCATGTGATGGCGATATCTGCGACATCTTGTCTAGTGTGAGGGACGGCGTGAGATCTTCGTATGCAGTCAACGGCAAAGATGCGGTTCCAAGCATGACGATACCCCTCGGACACGTGCGCACCTGAGGCCCCGGGTGGGTACAAGACTGGGCCCCGGGCTGCACGGCGGTGGCCCCCCTTGCGAGGCAGGGTGGCTATTGGCAGAGCTGGGCGCCAATCTGAGCCTGGCGAGGCGTGGCCCCTTGTTGATCCAGGCTGCAGGTGCGCCGTGCGGCGAGGTGATGCAGCAAGTACCGGCAGCAAGATTGTTTCGCGATCCAGAAAGCGCGGGCCCGGCACGCCGCACCTGTCCCCTCTTCCTCGCAAGGGCTAGCGTTGTTCCGCGTCGCTCACGCGTTGACTCGTGCTCGGGAGTTCTGAAGCGCTGTTCAAATATGTCGTGGCTGCGGACGGCCATGCACAAAGCCGGGGCCGTCTGGCTAGCGAGTGCATGCACCCCGGGTCTCGTGCTTGGCCCTCGGACCCGAGACGAGGGCAGATGGGCACGGAGGAGCCGAGGAGGTACCTCTACTGCACATGTACGGCCGAGAAGACATGCGAATCGGGCGTGTGAGGGCGGATGAGCCGGGCCGCCCGGCATAAGACTAAGAGGACGGAGGGGGGGGACGCTGACGGGCGACGGGCGAGGAGCGATTAGGCGTCGCGATGGGACCCGCCAGGATACGCGGGAGACTTGCGAAAGCGGTGCAACTCGTGCGCCCTGGATCTCTGCAGCTCCTTCTCGTGGCGCGCCTTGGTCAGACGGAGCACAGCTGAATGGAGCCTGCCCGGCGGTGTGCCACCAGAGCCAGAGTAGCAAATGTTCACCGGCTTCCCTAACAACGCCTAGCCTCTTCGACGCCTCTCTTGTCACGGTTCGGCGCTTGGATCGACTGCCGAAGCCGGCTTGCGAGGTGTGGGAGGCAATTCCCGGCCGGCCCTGCTAGCTGAAATCTGCTGAATGAATCAGAGCGGGCGAAAAAGACATGATGCGCCACAATATGCGGTTCATTCTCCCGGCTGGCATACTTTTAAGACCGTTATTTCCGGGGGATGCCGTATTTGTAATAGTCCTTGTTGTTTGCAGCTGGGTATTCATACGGCTGCAGCTGGCAGCTGTAGTACCATAGGACAACGTCTGCACTCTTAGTTCTCGAGCTGACTGCGTTATGCGGCTTCCTGCCTCACTATTATATGGCTGCTGTTCCTAGGCTTGCAGATCCCGGGTCCGATCTGCCCTTGGGAACCTTGGAAATTCATTCTTGCCCATCTTCCGCCTCCTCTCCTCCTTGAATCTCTCAATTATTATCACCAGCCAGTCTTCGACAAGACTCGGTGGTATTCATGATACCACTAGCAGTGGAGCGACGTCAGGATGGATGAGAAAGACATAGCTCCCCAGGCAGACTCGCCCGGGACGGAGCAGGCTGCAGAAATCCCGCGCATGAGGTTGCGCGGACAATCGCCCACCGGATCAACAAGCACAGAAGTTGATGATGACAAGATCGACACGCCAGGAAGCACACGGCAGCAAAACATTGCTCGAGATCCTGAGAAGAATGCTGACGGGGGGAGCAGGACAATGACGGATACATCACGGACAAGCCAGACCATGGCGAGCCCGATCTCGAATATGAGGAAGCGGAGGAGGTAGTGGCTGGCCACGAACTCGACCGCCAGCTGAGCAGAGTGGGTTCTCCAGGAAGCGTACGCTCTCGCAGAGCTTGGGAATGATCGAGCTGACGCGACGGCCGTGCATAGGCAGGCGACATTGAGAACATCCGGAGGATCGAGAGCCAACATACGCTCCGTTCCAAGGTCTCACGGGTCTTCACCCGACGGAGTCGCAGGGGGGACAAGAGCGAGGGTATCAGACGTGATCTCATACCCGAAATGGATCTCGACGCCGGTATCGTAGGGTGGGACGGGCAGGATGATCCAGCGATGCCACTCAACTTTCCGGAGTTCAAGAAGTGGGTGCTCGTGGGCCTGCTCTCGGGTATCACTCTGGTGACGCCCTTCGCTTCCTCGATCCTCTCGCCGGGAATTTCGAGTCTGATGGTGGAATTCGGCGAGTCCAATGCCATCATAGGGGCAATGACGGTCAGCATTTATCTGCTCGGCTACGTGGTCGGTCCGATGTTCTTGGCGCCATTGTCCGAAATATATGGGAGACGGCCCGTCTTGACCGCGGCGAATGTCTTCTTCTGTTGCTGGCAGATCGGGTGCGCCCTCGCACCAAACATCAGCGCACTCATCGTCTTCCGCTTCTTCACCGGTGTCGGTGGCTCAGGCTGTCTGACTCTGGGCGGTGGCGTCATCGCAGACACATTTCGTCCTGAACAGAGAGGGTTCGCCATGGGAATGTGGGTTATTGGTCCACTCTTCGGTCAGTCAGCCCTTTGTTTATCAGGCCTCAGATTCAACCACAGGCCCATAATCTCGGATAGCTAGTACTAAGAAGTAACGCAGGTCCTACAATCGGTCCGCTAATAGGGGGATTCATTGCCGAAACCTTAGGGTGGAGGTGGGATTTCTGGATCGTGTTGATAGTCGCCGTTCTGATATCCGTCTTTATCGAAATATTCAACACAGAGACCAGCCACCGTCTTCTCATCCAAAAGAAGGTGAGCCGGCTGAAGAAGGAACTCGGCCGAGACGACTTGAGAAGCTGCTACGAGAACTCCGAGGCGCAGAAGCTATCCGGCAGCCGAATCTTGTTTAATGGTCTCGTTCGGCCTATCAAGATGCTATTCCTGTCTCCTATCATCTTTCTTCTGACTCTTTACATGTCCTTTACATACGGCACGCTCTATCTGCTCTTCACCACAATTCCTACTGTCTTCGAGGATACATACGGCTTCAACACTGGTCTAACAGGCCTCGTCTACCTGGGTCTTGGAAGCGGTACGACCATCGGGTGGCTCATCATTACGCTGTACTCCGACAAGACGGTCATTCGCCTTGCTAAGAAGAATGATGGCGAGTTTGAGCCCGAGATGAGGCTCTGGCTGGCTATCTGGTTCTCCTGGCTGTTGCCCATTACCTTTTTCTGGTACGGTTGGTGTACCGAGTATAAAGTGCAATGGATGTCGGCTATCATAAGCCTAATTCCTTTCGGCGTTGGCATAATGGGTCTATTTCTTCCCATCAACACGTGAGCTGCCCAGTGCTTTTTATCATCTTAACATCGCCCCCAATTCCCCGCAAAGAAAAGCTATGAGACATTGGACACTCATTAATCAACAGGTATCTCGTCGACGCCTACCCTATGTACGCAGCTTCAGCGCTTGCCGCAAATACTGAGCTGCGCAGCCTAGTTGGTGCTCTTTTGCCCCTCGCTGGAACACCAATGTACGACGCACTCGGTCTTGGCTGGGGCAATTCCCTGCTAGGCTTTTTATGTATTCTTATGATACCGTTACCAATCATCTTTCACCGTTTTGGAAAGCGGCTCCGAAAGATGGAAAAATTCAAGCTGTAATCAAACGGTTGTCTTGAAGGCGATAATTTGGACTTGGCTGCTCGCACAAAAATGCAAAGCTGGACTTGCTATACGAAAGGCTAGTGGTAGTGTACGGTGTCATTGCCTAGGTAGATAAGACATAGAAGGGCATGTTCGCGCTCAGTCGGAAAACCCCCCTTCCCCCTTTTCAAATACAAAAAAAGAAATATGGACTGGTGCGGTCCTTTTTGATGCTTCAACAGACACTGGGGCTGTTTAGGCTCTGCTAGCAATGTACACGCGAGAGGATGAGTGATTGACACGAGTCTCGAGGGTGACGTTCAGCAGTACATTTAACCTGTTGTCCGAAAGCACTCGTACGGCTCTTATCAGAGTTTCTGACCCTTATGAGGCGTAAGAACTCTAATGCAAAGGGCCTAGTTACTGCCCAACGAAGTAAGCTCTAACGCCAAATTATAAGACTTACCGGAGACCATCTGCTTCATGTCATTCATTGGCCAGGATATAATGAGTATAAGCGTTTAGTCACTTGATACTCTATATAATTTGAAGGTAGTAGCCGGTTATCGACTCTTTTCCGTCGATCGTAGCCCTCCATTTTCATCCCTATAAACCCTAGCCTGGGTGCTGGGCAGAGGTGGCAGGTCCGGAATCGACTCATTCACCAATATATTTGCGTTATGACCAAAGAGCCAGTCTCTCCTCTGCATGCTCCCCCAAAAGAAGGGATTATCTCCGTCAGGAGATGCACACAAAACCTCTCGCCGCTCTGTCTCCTGGCCATCGTACAGATGAAGCCACTCTTGCAAGACTCTGGTGTTTTTAGCCACATACGCAGCCCGGGGCAGACGTTGGCTTTGATAAGCAATTAGAGCTCTGCGTATATCACTAGGGTACTCGCGGAGGGCTGCCGCTAGAGTGGCGGCATCTTCGGTCGCCTGAGCAGCTCCTTGGGCCATGTAGGGCATCATGGGATGACACGCATCGCCCAGAAGCACTGCTTTACCACTTGGGTGGACCCATCGCTGTAGCTGATCGAAGTCTGCCAGTTTCCACTTAAGATAGGTCCCAGTAATAGCACACAGCTTCCTCACGGGCGAGCACCACTCCTTGAACCTCTTAACGAGGTGCGCATTGTCTGCCTCAGACCGCCACTTATCGATTCCGATCGGACGCCCGAGATCTGTTTTGTGTGTTACGTCGATGATGATGTTGTAGAGCTCGCCACCTCTCAGTGGATATCCAACAGCATGAGCCTCTGGTCCCATCCAGTGCACAGCCCATGGATTAGTCACATATTCCCGCATCTCAGGATCCTCGAGCAAGGGCTTCGTTGGGACGAGGATCCTATAGGCCACGTCTCCCGTGTCAACAGGCTCGATAGGTTGTCCGTTGATCTCGTCGCGAGCCGCCGACTTGATTCCATCCGCGCAGATGAGCAAATCCCCCTGGACCCAGCCGTCGGCACACCGAGCCTTCGGAGTATCGAAGTCAAAATCGCTCACCTGGGAGTTCATGCGCAACTCGATATACTTGCTCTTCTCGACCGCAACGACGAGGGCCTTGATGAGGTCAGCTCGGTGAATAAAGTAATAGGGAGCTCCATATCTCTCGCGGACATCGGTGAAGTCGCAGTCGAGAAGATGCTTCCCGTGCCAGTCTACGAAGCGATTGCCCAAGCTCGTCTCCGTCTTGATCGAATCGAAGTCCACGCCCCACGATTGCGAAAGGCGTGATGAGTTTGGTGGCACTCGGATGCCAGCGCCAACCTGCTTCCTTTCAGATCCTTTCGATCCACAACCCATGTTCTGGTCCCAACTTACCTCTAAAAACTCCTTGGTGCCTTCGAGGATCGTGACTCGATGCTGATCTTTAGCCAGAGCGAGAGCAACCTGCAAGCCGCCAATGCCAGCACCGACGATTATAACGTGCAGACTGCCCATGTTCCGATGTCAATAGCCGATGATCTCACAGCGTCTAGGTCGTGATCAGCCGAGGGACTTCTTGTTGCCCCCTTGTAACGATTCTGATTCCGGATTTCTGCGGTCTCGGCCGGAGCCTGCAATGGTGGTTGAAGAAGGTTGTGGAGCAACGAGCCTCTGGGAATAGAAATCCAGGGAAACCCTCCCCGTATTGAATAGTTACTTGTAGCGAGCTAGTCTACATGGGTACACATCTCCACGTTGTCTCGTAGAAAATCATAAACAAGACAAGGTCGCCTAGTGTGCAATTCGATATCATTCTAGTACCCTACAGACCTAGTTGCCAGTGACGTTCCCCAGACTCGTGTTTCCGGCATATGTGGTGCGACGTTACGACGCAGCTGCTATCATCCTCGTAATGCTCACTTCGCCACAGCCTGGATGATAGAGTCCTGCCGTCGAGGCAAGTAAGTGTGGACCTTGAGGATCCGCAGGCCGGCCTTATCCAGCAAGGCATGCCACTCGTCGATGGTGCGCTCACGCGAGCTGAACGACGACATCATGATAAGATCGTAGGCTGCTGCGTGCCAATGGACACCAGAGGTCGGGAGCACGATATCGTCGATCAGCACCTGCGATTCGGGCCCTAATGCGGCCCGGACCTGGGACAGAATCGCGACAGCCTGTTCGTCCTGCCAGTCGTGAATCACATTGCGCAGGTAGTAGAACTTCGCATCCTTGATGGGCTGCGGCGTGAAAAAGTCGTAGGCCATCACCTCAACGCCCTCAAGGGGTGGGAGCATCGCAACCGTCTGTGGGAGCTCCTGCAGCACCAGCTTTCCGCGGAGAGCTGGAAACGCGGCGGCTAGGCTCATGCATTGGTGACCGAAGCCGCCACCAACATCAACAAGTGCATGCGTTCCTGAGTAGGTGTCGACTTTGAGTTCTGTTTCGAGAGGGAAGACCGAGAACCAAGGTATGCGGTTCTGAGGCTGAACCGTCATCGCCTGTTGGAAGGCCTCAAAGCGCTCGGGTTGCGTCGGGAGCCAAACAAATCCGGGCATGTCGATCCCGAAGGCCTTCTGTGCAGCTGTCTTGGCCACATTATCGATATCATGGTACTTAGTCTCTGCAAGGAAGTCGGGGAATGCTTGCAAAATGGTGCCAACGGTGTGGAATGTGTGGTAGATATGGCCGCGGAAGCCAGGCTGGGCCAATGTCTTAGTGATGTTGTTGGCAGTGAACACGTCCCGCTCCGTTTCCTTGATCTGGCCCACGGAAGCAAGATAGCGCAGAATACGACCTGTAGAGAACGTTAGAATCCATGACCATTCGACGGTCCTCGTTGGGTTATTTTTGGAATCGCGTACTCAGCAGCAGCGGTGCAGCGCCGGTTTGGACCGCCAAGTCGGTAACATTGACGGGCTGCGGGCTTTCTGATAGAATCTTGAAGATCTTGATGTCTTCGCCGATTTGGGCTGCAGCTGTCTGAAGTTGTAGGTTGGTGAAGCGCAAGGTAGTGTCTTGTGAAGCCTCGAGCTTGTACTGAAGGGCTTGCAATCCGTCGAGCACCTGACTGCGCGTCTCATCGCTCTGGGAGGCTGCCGTGTGGAGCTGCTCCAGAAGAGCATCAATGTCTTTGGAAGAGGTCATTGTGGGTGTGGTTGGCTTTGGAGTTTAGTTCGATGGAGGCAAGGGAAGTAAGTGATGTGCCCAGAGTCCCTATGTAATACTCAAAGCAATCGGAATGGTCGGGCGTCGATGACGGTCTCGTAGGTCTCATATCTCGGCTTAACCAGGCCTAAACTGAGAACTCCAATATACTTGCGTCAGCCCCACGAGACTATCAGCCTAATGTAACAACAGCCACGGAAATTGCAAGTGAGGAGGAGTACATGGCTGCGGGGATTCACTGCACAAGTGGGGTTAAGCACTGAGACAACTTGGGTAGTAGGGCTGCCGAATGTATGGGACACAGACAACGTAGCGACTTCGTTGTCCATCTTGGGGGCCAAAAAGTACCTGCTTTGGTACATTCATCAGAGCCAAGCACAAAGCAAAACAGGGTCAGTCACATGCATCTAGGCATCGCCAAAGGATCCCATGTGCATACGAGCCAGGTCAGCACTTACCAGATAGGTTGTCTTTCGAGAGCCATCATTCGTTGTCCCCAGGCCGGAGCAGATGGAGCTCTCCTCTCCCGGAAGGCTATGTAAGCATGCAGATAAAGTTCATATAGTCGGCCTCGCGAAACTGAATTTCGTACCACGCCTGTATTTTCATCCCTGCTTTCCCGTGGCTGGGAGGTGTTCAGCAGGGTGGAAATGCTCCACTTGCCCGGACAAAAGCGATTTCACTATAGGCTTACTGCAGCAATAAGTCCTAACGCTTTTGGCCTAAGTCGGTGGCTGTCGGCTGCAGGAGGCTGCTGCAAGGTACCTATGTAGTCTGACCGACCCACCAGTTGCCGCGAAGGATCTAGATAGCCTTTCGTGCTAGGCGAATTGCAAGAACAAGACCCTGTAGAAAATATTTGATCCTCAAACAGCCATGTCTCCCGTTCGCAGCAGTGTTATTCGGCATGCCATTTCTGGGCTGTCAGCAGCGCGCCGGCCTTTTGGAGCGCCGTGATTCTAGCCGCGACCATCCTGTTGTGGAAAGTTGCACCGCGCTTGCGGCTGACGATGTGCTAATTACAACAGGGCTCCTATCAGCCTCTGCGACAAATTGTGACAAGTTTGCGAGGGTCTCTGCAGAAGGAGCCGAGACCAGTAAGAGAGGTCGTGCGGACGGTGAGCATAATAATGAACAGAATGCAGAATGCTAATCTACTTCAAGAGACTCGGCTGGAGAAGGATCCACCATACATGGTCAGACGGAGGCGGCAGCAAGGTTGCAAAGGCCACACAATAATTTGGCCGAATTGGCGCATCACGCGAGGTACTGCTGGCTGTTCCTTAGCTTGGCAGGCCCAGATATCTTGTCGCTGGAGACTGTCCCAAAGGCATTCCAGCACATCGATACCACCCAAGCTGGATGAGGGCTTCGCCATCGCCATAAGGCATCCTACCGCCCATCTCATCCAACGAGAGCTACTAACATGGCGGGGATACCTCCCTCTTCGAGAAGAACTGTGAAGCTTGCAGCATCGATTCTGGAGACCGTCACTAGTCTCGAGGCGTACCTCGAGGAGAATGGACTGCCGAGCCGTTCCTTCGAGCCAGGCGCCCCAGTCAGCCTGCCACCGTCGTTCCAGTCTTCTATCAACGAGGCGCTGTCCGCGATCCAAGAGCTGAGTGCGCTGTTGCTGGGTCCTATGGGATGGCTAGGCTTTCAAATGGGCCACTCTGTACGTCTCATCGAGCCACTCGTCCGGTTTTCCAATGCTTACTATATTGGAGTATGATATGACAAGTCTGCATGCCTTGTATCGATTTCGAATCCCAACGGCGTTCCCTGTGGGTGAGACGATATCGGTTACCGACCTAACTCAACGCTGTGCCGCGGACGCAAACGCGGACGCGTTATCTCGCCTTGTACAGCATGCCGTAACCAAACAGTTCCTAGCTCAGCCGCGGCCGGGGCATATCGCCCACTCAGCCCTCTCGGCGATGCTCGCCTCCTCACCTCCTCTAATGGACTGGGTTGGCATGACATGCGAGGAACTTTGGCCAGCAGCCTCACGAGCTGTCGATGCCCTGACCAGGTGGCCCGGGTCAACTCTGCCAAACCAGACAGGCCACAATCTTGCCGAGGGCACCTCTGTCAGCCTCTTCGAGACTTTGTCCTCGGATCAAATCCGCGCGAGACGTTTCGCCTCGGCGATGAAGGTGATGCAGAGCATGCCAGGCTGGGAGCCGTCAGCCGCGTTGGATCCGGCGGTCTTTGATTGGAACACCCTGGGCGCTGATGCCCAGGTTGTCGATGTTGGCGGATCGGATGGCACCTTTGCGATAACGCTCGCTAAAAAGTATCCGAACATCCAGCAAATAATGGTACAGGATCTACCAGCTGTCATAG
The DNA here is from genome assembly GCA_015678955.1 of Chrysoporthe puriensis. Taxonomy (NCBI): domain Eukaryota; kingdom Fungi; phylum Ascomycota; class Sordariomycetes; order Diaporthales; family Cryphonectriaceae; genus Chrysoporthe; species Chrysoporthe puriensis. The sequence goes on along the minus strand of CP064905.1, from coordinate 3,192,795 downwards.
AGCAGACTCGCACCAGCCTATCGCTTGATGAGAAGCTGCGGGACGTAATTACTCTGCAGCCGCACGACTTCTTCGAGCCTCAGCCTGTCGTCGGCGCAGACGTCTACTTTCTACGAAAGATCCTCCACGACTGGTCGGATGAATTCGCTGTGAAGATTTTGCAGCAATTGAGGCCGGCATTGAAACCAGGAGCACGTGTTATAATCAATGACCAATGTTTGCCACCGCCGGGCGAGATCTCACCAGTCCAAGAATGGCATCTCAGGTAAGGAGTGTCATAGACATTGGCGATACTGAAAATTAGCCAGTGATTTACTAACATGAGTCCAGAGGCCAGGACCTTGTCATGATGGCTGTGTTCAACGGAAAAGAGCGGTCTGCAGCTCAATGGAAAGAGCTCATTGCTAAAGCTGACGCTCGTTTCTCGCTAGAGTCCGTAACGCCAACAGGACCCCTAGCAGTGATGGAAGTGATATGGAAATGAACGCGTAGGGCCGTTGAACATTTAGATATCTTTAGAATAGATGATCGACCTTGAATTTCTGACATTTTGTTAAAATAAGGACATAGTGCGGACTACCAAGCTTGACCATCTCCACACACTATGCGAGTACCTACAGGGGAAAAGGAAGAAAAAGCCTCGGAGCCAACAAAAAGCGCTCTTCGACAAATTGCAATGCCAACGCGTATCTACGGATCCAATGGCGTGGGATCTATTGGTAGGTATTAACATACCGAATACTGTTCATCAAGAAGACTATCACGAGATACGCAAAGGTGAAACACAGGATATACCATAATGCCCGCCAATATGTTTGTATTTGGGCATGCAAATTGTAAAGCTCTTAGGGTTCTTATAAGAACTCTCTTAGTGCTACCTGATCCCCTCAGCTTCCTACTATCAGGTCACCAGAGTCTATATACCCGAGTAACTTGGAATTTAATCATCGTTGTAGCTATCAACCGTTAGAATCATGCCTCGCCATCAGTAAGTGTCTGTCGTAAGAAGAGTCCTCGGAAGGCTCGAGGCTAGGAACCCCTCCAGAACAGTATATCCAAGCATAAAGACAAGCGAAGAAGAGAATTCTTCCGGGAAACATACATATCAGGGTAGATGACGTATTCATCAGCATCACTGTCCTCTGGATCGGGGTACGTGATGGCTTCGTCTGGGTAAACAAAGCTATCGTCAACATCGCCTAATTGCTTGTTATTGTATGCTCAAATGAGTAAGCCACAACCTGTTACTCACTACCGGCAATAGGGGCAGCGATGGCGCCCAGGGCAGCGGCCAGAATGAGAAATACGGCTGTCTTCATGGTGGCTCGTGGAGGTCGATGATCTGATTATTGAGATGATGAGAGGCAAAGAACCCGTGACGAAAGGACGGGCTGAGCAAAAAGAGAGTTTCTAGGGCCCATCTTATACTGAGACATTAGCCAGGAACCGGCGATCTCTATCTGCACCACGTCGACTTCAGTCAACTCACAGCAGGGAGACGAGCCGTTGCACTTGCCTGGTGCTTACCTGCAGCCCAGCCCCCCCCCTCCCCACGCGCTACAAGCTTATCAACACAATAGTCTGATCCTACAAAACAAGGTGGGCCTCGACGATGGATCTTGTGTAGCAATTCTCTGTACTGCGCCTCCGGAGTTACCTGCCTGGTTTAGTTAAAGCATAAAAGGAGTTTTTATCAAGCAGACTCATAGTTTAGCAGGGAGGCGAGCTCGTCTTCCACGATTCCGAGTCTCTGCTGTTTCCCTCAGCACTTGTGATCTGTGCTCTTTGTAATTCTCGAATCTGCACTGCGAGGTCTGGCATATCAGTCTTCAGACAAGCCGAGATGCCTGAGTCGGAAAAGATCCTTTATGATCCTCTCTTGCAGAGCGATCATAGCGACGATGGAAGCAGCGACGAGTTGCCCCGGCCGCGAAATTCAAGTCGTCGTCTTTGGATCTCTGCAGCTCTCGCACAAGTCGTTCTGATCATGCTGTACACGGGCGCATCTATCCTATTTGTGCGCTCAGTAACAGCGGAAAAGGCGAAGTCCGATGTCAACGGTGAGCAATGTTCTATGATAAACCGCGCTCATCTCCCGTTTATTTCCGACACTGATATCCTCTACAGCTTTCCCTGGACTGGCAGTCAACTACGAGTATCGAAAATTCGATTTCTTTCCCAACAGCACATTCGCTGGAGTACCACGTCCGGAGAGCGAGGAGGCATGGCATAAGCTTATGAGCAACATGGCCGTGCGCGTCACAGCCGAAGAGCTGGCAGTGCACAATCAGACCTCGGTTGCGCTTCCCAACGGTGGATATATGGCGTGGTTGGGCGTATTCCACGAGCTGCATTGTGTCAAGATCCTCCGACACTGGAGCTGGCGCGATTATTACGAAGATCTCGCCAACATGACGACTCAGGAGAGGAACCACCATATGATCCATGTTGATCACTGCATCGAGACTCTGCGCAGTCAGGCTATCTGTCGCGCCGATACCGAAGCCCTTGCCGTCTTCAAATGGAATGCGGGTAGCCCAAGACCAATCTTTGACACGCGTCGCGTGGATCATCGTTGTGTCAACTGGGATGACATGATGACCTCGCATACAGACCGCGTCGTCACCGTTGAAGAAATAGACAGCATGGTAAATCCACTAATGGATCAAGACGGCAGAGATTGATAGCCCCAGCAGTGTACTTATGGAGCATGAGTCGGAAGTTCTGAGAGAGATAGGAATTCGCTGCCTGGAAATTGACAGACGGCTGGAGTAAGTCTGCGAACTTTAGGATAGCATGGCAATATAGGAGGACGTTGTGAGCCTGGTATTAGCCTATTTTTCTATATGAAGATATGCGTGAATACTGCGTACATCAAGAAAATTCTGCGTTTATGGTGTTCCTAGCATATCATTACACACAGCTATGAGACTGACGGACGTTCGGGTGGGTGAACTCAGTATCACAAATCGAAAATGTTGTAAATTCAATGGAGAGACTTGCCTCTTCCGGTAAGCATGACCAAATCCTGTGAAAAGAGTGACCCACTTTCTATTCCCAAGACCTTCAGCACCATAAGAGACACGGTGCCCAGGACACAACTTGGCTTTTCTAGATACTAGGCATCACGGCTCTTGCGTTTCTCTCATTCTCTCTTCCTCAAAATACGACCGCATCAGGCACTGCCACGTGGTAAAAATGCGCTGGCCAAGTCGCCCGGCCTACTCGCTCCTTGACGGAGGCGACTCACCACATTCACCGAAACTGAGCGGAGCCTCCACGCATTCAAAGTTTCTGTGGCCTCTTACCTGTGTCTTCGTGGTCACTGCCAGCTTCGTGCTTGGCCGTCTATCAGCCCAGGCCAGCGGCCTTCGCTTACCTTCCGAGACCCCGAGTGCGAGCACTGCTGACGCTCCTTCAACCGAAGCATCTCCACATGTGTTCGTCTACAATCGCACCTTCGGTGAGAACACGCCAGATGCAGACAAGGCCTGGAACGATCTATTCCCTGCCCAGGCCGGGTATTTTATGCACCCCACCATTGCTCCTAAGCGATCTACCTTCTCAGTGTACCACTACCTGCACTGCTTGGTACGGTCTTCCTTCACGTTCAAATCGTTCGAGAATTAGTTGGCTGACATATCATACTTGATAGAATGGTATCCGTCAAGGCTACTGGGCCGTACATGACATGGCTGTAGAGGGTAGGAAGCTCGTTGACGATAGCGATCTGCCCATGATGATATCGCCACCTCATATCCGGCATTGTGTTGATCTTCTACGGCAAAGCCTCATATGCAATCCAGACTTGACGGTGGAGACGAAGGATGACGATGCTGGTGGCGTGCATGGTTTCGGGGAGACTCATCAGTGCGTCGACTGGGCGGGTTTGAAGGAGTGGACAGCTCATTGGGAGGCGTGGAAGCCGCAGGATGCACGATCTTGAGCTGCAGTGATGGGCTGGAGTGGAAAGTTTGGTTCACTAAGTACAATGCATGATGCAGTCATCCAACATGCTGACACGTGGCTTGGCATGCTACACCGCAGCACCGCAGCCAGGTGCCTGAATAATGGGTTGGAAATTAGCTCGCAGGGCAAACGAAGCACATGACGATATACCTCAGGCGCTTGGCATCATCCATACGATGCGCCCAGCCACCCACCCACCGACCCACTTTAACCCTTTGTGGCTCATCAGACCGACTGCACGTTCGTACTCTTAGGCGCGGTTACCTTGATGCATTCTGCATTTCCATGAACCGAGAGCATAGAGATAAATTCAGAATCTCACTGCCAAGCTTAATAGGATCATATCAATATGTCTTGGTCTCCTGCCTTCTCGCTTTAGACAGCCTGGATGTGCTGCATCACTCTCGTATTCGGTCATTGCAAGGCTGACAAGAGCAGACTGTACAACCAACCTTAAATATACCATTTTCCATGGTACATCCGCAAGCATCAATACCATGGATGTCGTGCAGGAATGCGAAGTCGCTTACATCCCCGGATATCTAGGTAGCGCCGTAGGAGTGTGCGTGCAGCTGAACCGCCGCCCCCAAGCCTGAGTCGCAGGGCTTCTAATACATGCATGTCAGAATCAGTCGGCTTTCCTTTTTAGGTCCACTTGCCGGATGTTATATGAGCTTTAGTCCCAGGGATGGCCAAAGACAGTTTACAGGGTCTCGCTCAGGTTGCACAACAGAGCGGCTGAGATAGCAACGTGGCATCGCAGATCGCGAGTTAAGATACCCTACCCAGATGACGACTTTGGAGTTTGTTGTTCTAATCTTGAACAAGCTCTTCCCTGCACAGGTTGAGCTTTGAGCTAGGTATCGTCCTAGGTTCGTATACTGGGTATCTTGCGAAGATGAATGTCTTGACACAAGGGTCATTTCAGGAGGGGAAACGTGCTTGGGCAGAATTTGGGTGCATCTTGTGCCACATTCTTCAGCCACTGCATCTCGCACTCCGTGCATGCGCCCTCAACCGCCTAGTCGTGATCCCCTTGCCTCTCTTCTGACGGTGGACGGTTCCGGAAATATCGTCAGAGTGATCCCCTAGTGGTCCAGAAGCAGTCTGTTCTCCGTGAGACTACTGGATTTGCGGATATAGCTAGTCAGCAGACCTGATGAAAAAGCCTCTCAGCAATCGCGAGGGCTAAAAACAATTTACAGTGTCGTCAGCTCGGCAATATTGCCCTAACTACTAATTTTTTTTGGGGGGGGGGGCGCGTGCGTGTTTGTATGTGTATGTATGTTCGTCCACTCTCTAAAGATAAGAGTGATGGATCGTTTCGGCTTCCGCAGCGTCCATTCAGTGAGAGCATTGTCAGTATATATTTATCCATGTGCGGAATTATTCCAGCCACCCTCCCCTTCCAGCGCTAACACCCTTCACGGGACGACACGGCACAACATCACACAAGATAACTAGCGAGCGCTTAAAGGCACAACATCAAGCACAGACCCATGAGGGTAGCGAAATATATTTAGAGTATGTAGTCTCTTATACCGAATTGAGCTCCATGCCCACCATCGCTCCGATCCTACGCCTCTAGTGGATCTGAAAATAGTAGGGTACAATCAACGAGCCATGCAACAAGTGGATCAGGTCTGGCCAGCTCAGTCCCCAAGCAGCATGGTTCTTTCGGGTGCAAGAATCCCACGGTGACGCCCACAAGATCCTTCAGCAGCCCCGATTTCAGCACTGGGGTGTATTCTCGTCCGAGTACTTCACAGTATTTTCGTAGGTGGTCTGTATGCTTAAATATTACGCAAGCCTCATACTTCAATTGTGTAGTCCTGAGCCGCGTCTGCACGGCTGTCTCTTTTGTTCTGCGCTCCGTGCGTGTCTAGGCTTTCGTGCTACAGCACACCGGACGACTCTACTTTCGACAACATCATCATTTGCCCTTCAACTCAAGCCAGTATTACTTCACAGCAACATACTGCAAGATGTCCACACAACCACCAATGTCGCTTCCTCCCGATGTAGACCGTGGTCCACGACTGACAGCCACTTTCTGGATCATGGCTGGTTTCGCGGGCTTGCTTGTCAGCCTCCGGTTTTACGCTCGCTACAAGATCCGTGGGATTGGTGTCGACGACTGGATGATGTTCGTCACCTTTGTATGTGAATTCGGTGCGCAGGCGAATGCCGTAGATACCCAGGGGCTTACAAATCACCGCAGCTGCTATTCGTGATCGGCGCATGCTTCATGACCTACATGGAAAGTTTTGGTGGCGGGCGACATGTTTACTACCTTACCGAGCAGGAGATACTCAAGGCCGTGGAGTGGTCTTGGATCTCTCAACCGCCACTTATCCTTCTCTTCGGAACGGCTAAGACATCGGTCGCTCTGCTCATATTACGCCTCATCGGCCGGAATGCGGTTTGGCGTAAGCGCATACTTTACTTCATTATCGCAACCGCACTCAGCCTGAACTTCGTTGCTGTCGTCATGACCTTCGCCCAATGTACACCAGCACGCGCGCTCTGGACGTCTGGGATCAAGGGAGCGACGTGCTGGCCAGCTACGGTACAAGAGCACTACAATTATTTCTGCAACGCTTGGAACGTCGCTATCGACGTTGTGCTGGCCGTCTTGCCGACAACGTTCATATTTAAGCTCCAACTGCCACGTGAAAAGAAAATTGCCATATGTGTGCTCCTCAGTCTTGGAATATTGTAAGTGACTTTTCTCGCTACCTAGCTCTCTCTCAAGCCCGTGCTGGGGCCGGCATTGCTTTACAACACTGCTAATGCCTCACAGTGCTGCCGTCTGCGGCGCAATCAAGATGATATACCTCGTCGAACTTACTGCTCGGCAGGACTTCACTTGTGAGTAAATTCCAGCTATCTAGAATAAACCTCGCAATGCCTCATCGTGAGTTCCTCATCGTGCTGACCGATGGCAACTTCAAGGGGCGGCCTACGATGTCGAGATGTGGAGCGGGGCTGAGGCCTTCATGCTCATTTTCTGCGGTTGCATGCCACCTTTGCAGCCGCTCTGGGACCGCTTCATTACACACAAGCTCGACGCTTCGTACGGACGCACACCCCTCAAGTATGGTAGCAACCCGTCTACAGGACCAGGTCGTGGCCCCTCGGCCCCGAGCACACGATCTGGTCGCAGTGTTGGCGGACTCACCAGGACCAACAAGTCCGATTTCGACTACGACGTGGACATGGAGCCGATGCCCACACCTGTTAACAAAATCCATGTCAAAAATAGTATCACTGTGAAGCGCGAACCAGGAGAGTTTGTTTGATTGGCAAAATAGGGATTGCAGAGGTAGGATCTAGTCACGACTCAGGGATGGCAGTGCAGCTTGGGATATGAAGCCCTGTTCAATCATACATCGTAACGTACACCACTTCATGTGCGATAAGCTTTTCTACATGTTTTTGTATCCGATATAAATACACTTAGGGTCCTTAGTCCCAGACGGAGATCATCCTTAAATGGTAGAAGGATCTTCTCTGAATAGTGCTTGTCATATCAAACCTCTTGTCACTTCTGATGAGAATTCCATCCAGGAGAACAAGTAGGTCAGGGTCTAGGCCGCAACTTGCCCTTAATCTCCCACGTCTCAGTTAGCGTATGGCCATGAGCTCAACATCTACGGCTGGCTTTAAAGTAATCTTGTAGAGCGTTGTCAGCCTATACGGTTTGGGGAGGCCAAAAGAGCGAGGGGCAGCCCTTCTTTCCCGATAGGCGTTGCTGGTAAGTCTTAGGTACGGCTGAGACACACCCATAGTAAAACCGCTGTGACAATGGCCTCCTCTTTAGAGGAGAGTTCCACGACAGGCATCCATGCTCCGAATACGCTCTATATAAATAAACCAACAGTTAGCTATTCAACGGGTAGATTTAGAAACTAAGCTTCATTCATACACTTTTAGTATACCAAGGTTCGCAACAATAGGGCGGTGGAGGGGGATTGCGTTAAGAACAGTCTCAGAATATGAAGACAGATTGAAATCATTTCAATTTTTGTTTCTTGTTCTGCTTCTCTATTCCTCGGAGTATTTGCACTATTTTTCACTCTTTCTACACTCACTGCCTACCTGTACATTTAATTAAGAATATCTATGATAGCTTTGCTTAGGCACTTAACTGTCTTCTGTCTTCGGCACCTGTCCCTACCGAATGCGTCCTTGTGCACAGAGAGAATTGACATCTTATGTGCAGCTTACTACGCCCAATTGCGGTCGTGATGGGTTTCTTCGAATCGATGTGGTCGAGAAATTCAGGAGTGGTGCAGTTGTTGAAGTTGCCTGCCTCGCCACAAGTGACCAAGCTCTCCTTCTCTATCCATCCTTTGAGAGTGTCATCCCCAAATAGAAAGGTCAAGATTAAATGATAGAAGTGGATGGTCTTATCTTGACGAGACAAAATGCAACAGCCCAGTGCCTGCCTTGCCTAGGCGTCCCCTCCCGCTTAGCACGACTGGTCAGCGTCCATACAAAGACGACGTGATTACCCTTGTATATTTTGTCTGCAGCAGATTGGCCACTTCGCAATTTCGCTACAGACTGCCTGTATCTTTCGCATGTGACGGTCGTCTCTCAGCACCGTGGTCCGGGCCGTCCATCTCCTGTCCTCCTAGGTTCTGCTGCTAAGATCCCGGTGCTACTAAGCATATAGATACTATAGTTTAAGACGTTGTGATGCTCAATGCTCCCCTTTAATATTTTTGTCCTCAGTATGACTGGTAAATATGCTGATCTCGAGGCCTAAAGAAACTAGCCGCTAGGAGTGCCCAAGTATAAGAAAGTAGATGCATCGTGAACACCATGGTCAAACACCAGCCAGGTATGTAAAGGATATGTCTTGGCTTCTCAGACACACGATAGCATTACTACAGTCAGCTGCATAAGGCAAGAATCTCGATATGATTCGATATATCGCCCTCGAGATACGTTGCCCATTTGCACCAGGCTAACAGCGTTGGAATGCGTCCAAAGCGCTGGAGGATCGAAAAGAGAGAACTTGTCTCATACGTTTCGTCTTTTTATTTATAAATTTGGATGGTCTCCCATGCATACTCGGGCACGAGCTCTCTTCTCGTATGTTCTCTAGTCAATCAAGTCTGTTGATCCATGGCTGCATTGTAAGAAACAGCGACTCACCCTACTGTGGCATACCATTCAGACAGCGCTTCGTTTTCAATACTTTACATTCTTACACAATCTAGTCATCTTCATCCTACTTCGCGGGGTACTATGTTGAGGTGGGAACTTCGCTGCCAGGAATTATCCGCAAGATTCACGGTCATAATCCAAAGTCTACCAAGTATCTATATGCAGAGGGGCCTCTGGGATCCTAGACCTATTCTCTTCTCCATTCTGCGTTACTACCAGACTTCTATAACGATCATAGACCATGCTTTGCACTACCGTGACACAAAATGTCATCAAAGTATCACTAGCCTTTTCATCGTCTGCGATAAGATGATGGCCTAGCTAGACTGAAAACATCAAAGAACAGTTTCTGTTGATAGAGTCCTAGAGCAGGTGAACCCACGCTGTACTGCTTTTTCATATATGCAGGTCATGCGCTCGACGATTATTAAGTATCTAGGATAAGAATGTGACATGTCTTCGGGGGCAAATCGCTCTCCGAATGCGTGATAAATACCTAGTACGTGCATATTAGTAAGCACCATACTACTTCAAGATTTCGGAATATTCCTTCGAGGGCGAGTCGGCAATGCATCTCGAGGGCCCAATAAGCCAAAAACAGGAAGATAACGCCCTTCATCCGAAAGCAAATGTCGAATTCGCTCGCAGCTGACTTCGTTGACGGTTCTGGTAATTCGTGGCTGGGATACGGACAAGGCTGAAGGCGGTGCGGAGTAGACGTATGGGAGACGGCTGCTATTGGTGGCTTGACCCTCCTGTACGGATCCGTACGAGCAGATTTTCAACTTGCGGACAAGCAATGGAATTTTTCACCCGGGACCAGCGTACTGGGTATGGCAGCACAGAGGCGACGGTGTCAGGGATTCGGATGCGGCAGTGGATAAACATGGCTGCTGACAGCCCGAGGCGAGTGGAACAAATGCCGCGTCCAGTTGGTCGAGGTGCGACTCATTCACAACCCTGTGCTACCCTGAAGATTTTTTCTCGCAAGCCTCCAATCTGCGCTAGCCGACGTCACACAAGGCTGGAGGAAGAAGGCAGGCGGGAGAAATCGGAAAGACTTCAGCAAGATGCTCCTGGGCGGCCCTGATGATCCAGGAGCAGCTGGGCTTGATCTAATGCATGGCCGATATTTATATGATGCGTCGATCGCACCCGCAGCGCCGAGCTCGGCGGGACTGATCAGCCTGATCAGCTCGATGCTGCGATGGAATCAAGCGGCCGTCTGGTGCCACTGCATAGCCGATGGTGTGCTTACATCGTAGTGCTGATGGTATGGACCTGGCGACACCCGAGCGTTGCCAGCCTGCTGCCAACCACCAGCCAACCCGTCGAGGCCAAGGCGTGGGCTAAACCAAGCTCAGATCCTTCGGCTTTATCGAGACCGCGTATCCTTGGTGTCTTGGCCTGAAGGAAGGCGTTATAATATGCAGGATTGGCTTAAGTGGGGCCCATGGTTACATCCTCATCCTCTTATCCCCGTGCGGATGGCCTGATGGGCCAAGTTTTGGAATCGCGAAGCAACAAGCAGCCCAAGCCGGCCAGGTCCGCCTTGGTTGACTTGGCTCCGTCGCCCAGGCCGTGCCAGTCTGTAAGTGCCTGGCGCCATAGCAAAAAAAGAGGCGCTTGCACGCGTGGTGCTATGTACCGAGGATGGGAGCTAGGGCCGCTGGCCTACCCGTGTGGACGTTGCAACGGCTTAGGGAATTTAACTATGTGCTAATTGCCCAGCATCCGTACGCCGTCTCGACGCCTCCACGGGCTGCGGGGCCCGCAAAAAGCGTGTTTTGCATTATGCTCTCTCCACCACTCTCTGGTCACGCTAGGGACCCTTATGTGGCCCTCGTATCTCGACCCCGCGGGGCCCCAGGAGGGTGGATCAGCGCACGCAGCATGGCTTGTGCTGATCCCTGCTCTATTCGTCCTCTCTCCTTTGATGGTTGGTGATTAGCAAAGCGGTCACGAGCGGTCAACGGACGCAGAAGGTTAGGTCTTACCAGCGTTGGGCTCTAGAGGCGAACATGGGGCCGGGTGCTCGCATCCGGTCGACCTCGCTGCGTTCGGGGGTTTATAAGCCGCGCGCGCCCAGCTTCGACATGTAGTCGCAGAAACGTCCCACTTTCTCACCAGATGCATGTGATTCCCAAGCACGCCCTCGAACACCATGGCTGAGAAGTCAACCGCCGACGTCGCCGACGTATCTCACGATGAGAAGACCGCTATCAGGACCGCGGACCCTGAGGTGGCCGGCCGCCACAGGGCGGTCGCCCTCAACCTCGTCGAGAATCCGCTGAGGGTGAGCTCTGCACTTTCCTGTCCCGTCATGACGTGTGCCGGAGGTCGAGACTAATTTGAGTCCACGTCCGCAGCGGAGTACCGCGGAACAGGCCGCCAGCGATGCTAGGGCTTTCGCCGAGTCTCACGGGATGAGCGAGCATGCCGCCTTGTTTGGTCGAGCCGCCCTCGTTGCGCGCGACCCGGATCAATTCGAGACGACCCCCGATCTCGACGACGAAGAGCGCGCGGCGCTCTCGTACGAGAAAGCCCACAAGTGGCACGGCCCCAAGATGCTCTGGTACTCCATCTCCCTGTGCGCCATCGGAGCTGCCACGCAGGGCTGGGATCAGACCGGATCCAACGGCGCCAATCTGTCGTTCCCGGAAGAATTTGGTATCAATGGTACAGGGAGAGACGAGTGGATCGTCGGACTCATCAATGCCATCATCTTCTTGACAGCCGGTCTCATGTCCGTTACCCCCATCGCCGGCGTTGACGGCTTGCCCCTGTTTGCGGTTCCCTAACTGACCTGTGTTGTTGGCAGAGGTGCTTTCATCGTCGACCCGCTCAACCATTACCTGGGTCGAAGGGGTGAGATCTTCGTCACGGCTCTCTGTCTTACTGCGACACCGATTGGCTCCGCTTTTGCAAAGTCGTGGCAAGGACTGTTCGCTGCGCGGTTCGTCCTCGGAATCGGTATTGGTGCGAAAAATGCCACCGTCCCCATCTACTCCGCCGAGATGGCTCCGGCCCGTATTCGAGGTGCCCTCGTCATGTTCTGGCAGTTGTGGGTCGTGGTCGGTAAGTTGTGCCGTCAAGATACAGCGTGACCCCTCTGGCACCCGCTGACTGTCGTGCGCACGCAGGCATTTTCCTGGGCTTCTGTGCCAACGTCATTGTCAAAGACACTGGCCGCATCGCCTGGCGTCTTCAGCTCGGTTCGGCCTTCATCCCCTCTTTCATCCTCGGGTGCGGTATCTTCTTCTGCCCGGAGTCTCCCCGTTGGCTCATGAAGCATGGCCACCACGCAAAAGGGTTCAGGTCGATGATGCGCCTGCGAGCTCATCCTATCATCGCCGCAAGGGACTTCTACTACTCGTGGATCATCTACGAGGAGGAACTCAGGGAAGCCCGTGGCGCCGGCTACTTCTCTCGTCTTGCCGACTGCTTCACTGTGCCCAGGATCAGGCGGGCCAACTATGGCGCCTCGACCGTCATGATTGCGCAGCAGATGTGCGGCATCAACAGTAAGTCCCTGTCGCATCTAGAACCAGCAGCTAAAGATGCTCATACCCTACAGTCATCTCCTTTTATAGCTCGACTATATTCGAAAATGTTGGCTACACGGCGACCGAGGCTCTTTACGCCTCTCTGGGCTACGGTGCAGTCCAGGTCGTGTTTACAATTCCTACCCTGTTCCTCATCGACACCAAAGGCCGAAGGACTCTGACCTTGATAGTAAGTCGCCCCGCATACGTTCATAAGAACACGACTGACAATTCTTTTTGTGCAGACTTTCCCCCTTATGTGCATCTTCCTCTTGGCCGCCGGTCTCTCTCTTCTGAAAACTACAGGCAGCGTCGGCTCACAGCTTGGACCAGTCGTTTTGTAAGTTCAATGATGGACATCTACAATTCAGATCAGGACTAATGATGATTGGCAACCAGATTCGTCTATCTCTTTACCATCTGCTACTCTTTGGGCGAAGGACCAGTCGCTTTTCAGTACTCTGCAGAGGTGTTCCCAACGATTCAGCGAGAACAAGGAATGGCCTGGGCCGTCTGCATTAACAACACGTTTGGTGAGTTTCATTGATACTTCAAAACAAGTAGCTCCTGGCTGACCATGGCGTTCGTAGCTGGCATCTTGAGTCTGACTTTCCCTCGAATGCGGACCGTCATGACTCCAACTGGAGCTTGTAAGCTTAGCTCTTTCTGGACTCCTCCGCGTTAGCAACTTGCAGCTGACCTTAGACCTAGTTGGATTCTATGCTGGCCTGAACCTTCTCGCCTGGTTCATGATATTCTGCTTTGTGAGAGAGACGAAGCAGCTGACTTTGGAAGAGTTAGACCGTAAGTGCAAACTCTCCCTGACTCGAAATATGTGCGAGTCTCTTTTGTCTGGCTTCCTGCTAACATCACTTGCAGAGGTCTTCTCCGTCCCAACCAAACAGTTCATTGGCTATGAAATCAAAGTGTGGTTGCCTTACTTCATCAAGCGACACATTTTCAGAAGAAAGATCGCTAAGCCGCCGCCAATCATCGAGAAGGAAAGCAAGACCGACTCGAGTCTCGAAGAATAAGAGGATGGACGACGAGGGCGTGTAGAAGTTTTGGTGTGCTGCACCTTGAAAATACCTGTCCGCCTCTCTCTCTCTTAGCTGATCACCATCGGCATCAGGCGTACTTCAGCTTGTTCTCGGTCGCAGGACGGAGGTGGCATCTGTGGTGACTTCTCCAACCGAGGCCGTGACTCCACAATCGTTAGAATCATCTAAACAATCAAGACTACCCACTAGATGGGATAGAGGCATATAATTACTAGGGGTGTCTTGTGTTGCCCATTCCTGTGACTGGTGACTGGTAGCTGCAAACTGAGCATCGCATGAAGCAACAGTATGGACAACTGCTGCGCTGCAACCGTCAGAGAAAAGCAGTTCCGCTTTCATGAAATTCATCGATACTGAATCTCCTTGTTTCCTTGAATCGTCACAGCGCGGCCATATCTCGGTCTCCTTCCGATCGTAGCCTAAGTACTTCCCGAAACAGACCGACAATACTGAGACATATCCGAAAGCATCACTCGCCCCAGTCTGGGCACATGACTGACGGGAGCACGTGGGGAGTTATGTCGATCAATCGTTCCCACTTTCAACCTAAGGCGACACAATGATATTGAGCTGCGATACGGAGCCGTCCACGGTATGATCATACCCTGGTAGTGTGGATAAATGCTCTGCCGTTATCACACTATGGGCAGTGATTTCGACGGTGTGTGTACCCATATATACGTGGCCCTGTTCATAGTCCCACAGTGGGGGGGTATAACAGCTTCGCTTTGCCCACCGACAAAATGGAACCGTATGATTGCGCAATCATCGGCTTCAGGATTTCGAGAATTGATCAACACGTGTCCGTGGGCTGTTGGGAGAGCGACTTTAGAAATAGCCTCACCACATATCCATATGGCTAAATGACAGAGCTACAAGTCTCATCATCCATTTGCTGGGTACTACAGCGGTTTAAGTTACACACACAATACCAACCGATTTATTTGAGGCCTCGAAAAGAAGTGGTCGGCTTCACTGTGTTGTAGTGGATGCACGTACGGCTTAGCCCACGCTGAACTTCGAGTCGGGAAGAGTCAGTGACGCATAACATACGAGTTCTCCTGCAGAAATCTCAAGCCCAACATCATGAGCGAGTTTTTCATTCAGGATGAGGACCTGGTTGGTCTCAAAGACAAGGTAGTAATTGTAACGGGTGAGTTACTCTGGAAACAATCATTGAAACCCCAGCCGTTTGCTCAAGCAATGGTTGTTGGCGCCACCAGCAGCTTCAGACGTTCCTCGTTTGGCCTACTTCCAGACTCAACAATAGTATCTCCCGCCTAAACTTATCCAACAGGTAGCTCCTCGGGCATCGGCCTAGCAACAGTGCAACTCCTCCTCTCCCTCGGCGCCAGAGTGGTTGGGGCGGACGTCTCTCCGCCAAAGGAGCCTATCTCAAGCCCGTCTTTCACGCATCAGGAAACTGACGTCGCCTCCTGGGCCGGACTCTTGTCCCTCTTCAAGACCACCAAGCAACGCCACGGTCGCATCGACCACGTATTCGCCAACGCTGGGATCGGGACCGTGGCGAACTACTTTCCCAGTCCAGACGGGAAGTCTAGCGATGGCGAGCATGACGAGAATGGCGATCCTCTGGAACCAAGCCAGAGGCTGTACGATATCAATCTGCGGGGCGCAATTAATGCGGCTACGTTGGGAGTCTACTATATGCGGATGAATCAAGAGGCTGCGGGGACAGGAAGTAAGGGCAGCGTGGTGATTACCTGTTCGATCGCAAGTATACAGCGCTTCGGCGGTGTCGATTACTGTAAGCCTAGACCTTTCACTTGTGATGTCGATTATTTTAGGTGCCTCCGATGTACTAAAAGGAGATGCTTCAGGCGCCTCAAAACATGGAGTCCTCGGCTTCATGCGCGCCATGCGCCAACAACTTATTCGCAATGGCATTCCCGTCCGGATCAACGGCCTGGCACCGTCGTGGACGCGTACCGCAATGCCGCCGCAGTCTATGTACGACATAGGCATCGAGACGCAATCTTCCGAGGTCGTTGCGAAGGCCTGCGCCTTGCTCATGGCCGACGAGAGGCGACACGGCGAGCTTGTGTATGTGGCCAAGGGCAAGTACAAGGAGCTCGACGATGCTGTGCTTATTCCGGCTTACTACAATATCGTTGGTGGCGAAGGGCAGACCGAGGATGATGATTATGCGAGGATGTTGCAGATAGAGCGCGGACGAGACAAAGCAAATGTATAGTTCCGCAGGACTGCAGCCACTTTTCTATAGATACCTGCATCTTCCTAGTAATTTAGCACAGCATACCTCACGTATACTTAGACTAGGACAAGCAAGTCTTTGTCTATGCCTCAACGGTTGAGTTATGTAGCGACATTTCGGAGAAAGGATCAAGCCGGACGAATTGAACCAGAGTAAGGACCGCACCCCAAAGTATATCGACATGCATCATTCCATACGAAGAGACCCTGTTCAGCGCTGCAGTTGAGGGGCAGTAGGTACGGGAGGGACCCTTCTTAGATGTTCCACTTATGATTTCCCCTCTCTCTCCATTTCGATTGCGCAACGTGGTCACCCAGTAACGAATTCCAGGTTCAAAGGACAAAGAAGGGGAAAGGTGGGGGAGGGGGGCAAATAGTCCTGTTATGAAGAGTGCGAGCAGGGCTCCGAGCGCAGCGAAGGAAGTACTGAGGGTTGAGGGGTTGAGGTATTAGTGGTGAATATTGTCGCATCCAATAATTTGATACAAAATAGCACGAGTTTCGTAATCGTCTCTTAAGAGCAGTCCTAGTCAGGGGTTTGTGTTTGCAAGAAACTTGAGAAGCTCTTCATATAATACTAATTAAGTGAGCAAATTAGTAACAACCTGGCCTTAGCATTACCTAGGTAATATTTCCGGCAACATAACTCGATTCGCACTCGGAGCAAATCTTCAGAAACTCCTCCTCAACTCGGAGGTGTCTATTGAACCTTGCCTTTGTGTGCCATTGTATTGTGCGCAACTGCGCCGTGCACCCCTGCCCCTCAATTTGAGTCACACTGTTATATGATAATACGGTGTAAGGCCAAGCCACAGTCGAGTGCGCCTAAACTGGAGTGCGCATCTACGGTCTGAGTAATTACAGCCATTCTCTGACAGCGTGAAGAGGTATTATTACGTGTCACAAATGCGTGACGCGGTGGCTTTATTACTTAGCAAATTCCTTGCTGCCAGGCGAACGACAAACAGCCAGCGTTTGTTCTAGCTGGACTGTAAAGAGACAGACAACCTGAAACATACTTTGACTCTGTTTGCACTTCCGCACACACGTATATATAGGCACATATATCTGCTACATCTGTGTTTCCTCTCCTTTCCGCATCACTCAGCACAAGCACTCAAGCCTCAGTAATTATCTCTTCAGTACCCATCGACGAACAACGAGACTAGTCTCACCCACCATGAATATGAACATCCAAACTTGTGCCTCGCTCTTGCGAAAAGCCCGAGAGTCCGACTACCGCAGTGTCCCCGTCGCCATCCTCGACCTGCCCAGGCGCCGCCCTCACTCCCAGCGCGAAAAAGCCCAGCGGGTTGCCAACATCATGTTCCCGGACTACAGCCCGGAGAAGGCCATCATCCACTACGAGGAGCAGCGCAAGCGCGCCTCGGCCGCCTACCGGGCCGCAAAGCTCCAAGAGCTCGAGAAGGAGAAGCTGCGGAAGAGCCGGCAGGGCATGGACTACGGGCCCTGGGACCCCTCTAGTGACCCCGTCGACCTCCCCAGGTCGTTGCCCATGCCGGTGACGGTCGGTGCGCGGGAGGAGTTTGAGGACTGCTTCGCGTTCCTGAAGAGCGACGAGGGTGGGCAGGTCGAGGCTCTCCTGAACATGCCCGACCCGTCGTCGATCCCGCCGTCGCTGGGGGTCACCCTCGGCGAGGAGCCGGGCCACGGGACGCGGCTGCTGGAGTTCAAGCGCGGCGTCGTGTACGAGGACGGGCGCCTCGACCTCTGCAAGATGGTCGTGGGGCCCGACCACATCGACGCGCTCATGGACTCGCTGGAGAGCAACACGCACATCCGGCACTTCCTGCTGGGCAACAACGTCATCACCAACCACGGCGCGCGGCGCATCGCGCGGTTCGTGCGGGACCACCCCGAGCGGATGAGGACCTGGTACCTTGCCGGCAACCACATCAAGCCCGCCGGGTTCCATGAGCTGGCGCAGGCCCTGCGCGGGAGCGAGGTCCTGGAGGGTCTCTGGCTGAAGAGGAACCCCCTGGGCCCGACCTGCGTCGGCGACCTCCTCGGCGTGCTCGGGTCCGCCGCGGGCCTGCGCGTGCTGGACGTCGAGACCTGCGAGCTCGGCGACGCCGGCATCGCGGAGCTGTTCGACGGCCTCGCGGCCACGCCCAACACCCTCGAGGCCATCTACATCAACAGCGACGGGGCGGGCGTGGCCGGGTGCGCGGCGATCGCCAACTTCCTCACCTCCCCGCACTGCATGCTCAAGTACCTCATGATGTCCGGCAATCCGCTGGGCGACGCCGGCGCGGAGGCCCTCGCCGCCGGCCTGGGCCCGAACACCACCCTCGAGGTCGTTAGCGTCGCCTCGTGCGGGCTGACAGGCCGCGGCGTGGCGGCCATCTGCCACGCGCTGGCGCGCCACCCGCAGATCCGTCACCTGGACCTCGCGGCCCGCTCCAGCACCATCGACCTGGGCCAGCGGTTCAACTACATAGACGACGCCGCGGTCGGGACCATCTGCGCGATGGTCGTTAACCCGTCCCTGCGGTTTCTGAACCTGGGGTTCACGGCGCTCTCGCAGGGCGGCCTGGCGAGGGTCCAGGACGCTGTCGTCTTGTCGTCACTTGTCGGGTTCCACGCGTTCCGGACCGCCGAAGGCGGTGGCAAGTGTTCGCTGCGTGTCCGCAAGGCCCTGGAGGCAAACTACTGGCGTTTCTACGGTGGGAGGGGGCAGATGGCTGAAGGCGTGGGGTATGCGGAATTTATCGGCATGGGCGGGCCTTCGCGGCTGCTGAGAAACACTCCAGACGTGAGGGTCATCGATTCCGTGTACCGGACCAGAGACAAAGGAAAGACAGCGAGCGGAGGAGTTAGAAAATTCTGGGACCTGGAGCTGAACGAGGTCGATAGACAGGTGTGGGCGAGGCTGGATGGGATCGAGTAAGAACGAGGGTGGTAGAGATGCAAGCATCATTACGAGACGTGAGCCTTTGATGATGTTGCGCTGCCTTGGCTTACTTTGAGTCGTTTTCAGAGCCCGCCCCAGACTACATACAGTATCATCACTAGGCGCGAGGGGGAAGACATTGCAAGTATGAAACATTCATTTATTCGTTACACATGATCGTCGTGAGCAGCTGCTGTGAACACAAGAGCCTCCTCTGCCTATCTACCTCGGCACCAACGTGACGTTGAAGCTAACAACGGCAGCCAGCCCTCCATGTGTCCTTTGTAGTGCCGTAGTGCCGTTTCCCCTGAACCTGCCCAGAAGCAGGTGAAAAATGACCGACTTCCATGCAATTGTGCTATGACTCCTGCGATTGATGATGATGGTAGCCGGAGAAGTGAGCATGTATGTATCCGTTAAGGTGCCGCAGAACAGGAACCCGAAAGCAGAAATACTCGAAACTCCGGTCCTTTCCCCTGCCATGTCCTGCGCCAGCTGTTCATCAGGCTCCCTGGAAATCAGATAAAACAAATAATAAAAGTTAAAAAAAAAAAAAAAAGGCTTTATGCAAGTCTTGTCGCGCCTATTTTCCCCCTTTCCGAACTCCTCGAGCCAAAAGTGATCATGTATGTACGGGCTTGATCTCGGCTCATGCTGATGATCCTTGCCAGCGACGAGTCGGTCATTCCCGACTCCCTGGGTCACTGGCAGTGGCGTCTCGCGGAACTCCAGGCCGTCGTCGTGTTCCTGAACGCCATCTGCCTCCTCAGACTGTCAAACAGCCTCGTCCACTTCTCGTCCTCCCACTACGGAGCAGCGGACAGGGGCCCATCCAGGACAAAATCCAACTTGGGCATCTCCAGCCGCGGAGGCGGCTCCTTCTTCGCCGGCGCGCCGGGAACCGGCTTCTTGGGCGACACGCTTCGAGACTCCTGCGGCGGACCAAACCGCACATCCCGGACGTTCCAACCGTCGTCTACAGCCGCAGCCACCCACGTGCGCAGCGCGTCGTGCACGCCCGGATAGAACTTCTCCTTGCAGAGCCTCAGGCTGCCGCCCAGACAGCGTTCCCAGCCTGAGATGCGGAACTGTTCGCGGAGCGCGTTCCGCTCAGCCTGCGAGGGCGTGCAGGCGACGATGGCGTTCAGCAGGTCCAGGTGCGAGGCGAGGTAGTTAGTCGCATCCCACTCGACGCCACCGACGTATGGAGCGGCGGGGACGGGAGGGCGCTCCTGCGGGAAGTGTCGGTGCATGTACGCATACTTATCGCCAGCCGATGGGC
The DNA here is from genome assembly GCA_015678955.1 of Chrysoporthe puriensis. Taxonomy (NCBI): domain Eukaryota; kingdom Fungi; phylum Ascomycota; class Sordariomycetes; order Diaporthales; family Cryphonectriaceae; genus Chrysoporthe; species Chrysoporthe puriensis. The sequence continues at coordinate 3,172,611 of CP064905.1, read as the reverse complement.
TGGCAGCCGCGCGGTCGCTGAGGCGTGACGTCGACGTGTCGTTGGTCGCCGTCTTCCGGATGTCCTCGGAGGACTTGTCGCGCCCTGCAGGCAAGGCGATGACATTGAGGTGGTGGAGGAAGATCCAGAAGACCTCTTTGGTGACGCTGGTCACCTCCTTGTTCCAGACGCGGTAGGGCCGCTCCCGCCTCATCTCCAGGACGAATTCCACCGGCCGCTCTTCCTCCTTCGGCGCCGGGTCGCGGAGGTAAGAAAGGACAGTCTGGGCCCTGGTCACGCGCTCCTCGTCCGTGCTGCTCTGGATATAGGTGAGAAGCACCGAGGTGATGATGTTCCGTGTGGTGAACTCGCTTGGGCCCTTCCTCTCGGGATCAAAAATCAGATGGATTAGAGCCGGGAGGAGCGTCGCCTGGATCTCGTGCAGGTACTGCAGGGCCAGGGCGGTCGTGCACAGGGCCTTGAGGCAGAGCAGGTCCTCGTGCAGGAGCGCATCCTCGTGCTCCTCCCTGTAGCAAGGCGTCAGGCTCGGCAGGTTATCAGTAGTACATCTGGACAGACTCACCTCCACTCCACATCCATGATCCGCCGCAGGAGGCCGACGATCTCCTTCATGCCGCCCTGCCTGATGAAATCCTCGGTCCACGCGACGCGCTCGTTGCGGAGCAGGAGCCGCAGCTTGTGGAGCTTGCCGACCTCGACGGCCTCGGGCTTCTGGACCTTGCGCAGGTAGTTGACAAAGTCCGACGGCTGCTGGCCCGTGACCTTGGCCATGATGCCGCTGCCGGCGTGCGACCCAGCCGAGGGGGGCCTGTCCATGACGACGCTGTCGGTGGACTTGTTCCTGCTGTGGCCCTTGGCCGACGTCTCTTTCTTCTTGCCCTTGGAGGGCGAGGCGCCGATCTTCCAGCTGTTCCGCGAGAGGGTGAAGCTCCTGCCGCGGGTGTGCTTCTTCTCGCCGGCGTCGCGCACCGAGTCCTTGCCGATGACCACGGCGGAGTCGTCGCTGTCGTTGGTGGGCCGGCGGCCCAGCCTCTTGGCGTCGGCCTCGGCCCAGTCCTGGCGGATGAACTCCATCTTGATGGTGCTGTTCAGGTTGCGCATCTTGTACCTCTGGTTCTCCGGGATGTTCCGCCGGTCCAGCATGGCCTCCAGGTGCTTGTCGACATCCTTGGGGTCGATCTGGGGCTCGCTCGGCTCGGGCTCGGGGGTGGGCGAGGCGGACTTGGACTTCTGGCCGCCACCCAGGTTGGAGAGGGCGGACATGACCCTGGCGCGCGACCCGGAGCGGGTCTTGGCCCACGTAGACGACCGCTGGCCCTCGGGAGGCTCGTCGGCCTTGAGGTGCCGCCCGCGGGTGTCCTTCTGCTGCTGGTCCGCCCTGGCGGTGTCGGGCTTGGGGGCGTGCCCCGGCTGGAAGGACTTGGGCCTCTGCCTGGGGCCGCCTGCGCCGCCGCCGGCGCCGGATGGCGCGGCCGGGCGGAACGAGCCGTTGAGGTTGAGCAGGCTCGCCTGGGTGAAGGGGTCGGCAGGCATGTCGTAGGGCGAGTTGGGGACGGAGGCGGCGCCGCTCAGGGCGCCCCTGCAGAACTGTGCGTAGATGGGGGTGATGGCGGGCGACTTGGGGTCGGACGGCCTCCTGTTCTCCTTGTTCTTCCCGTCCTTCTCGATGGCGAGGTCCAGGCTCTTGTCGGACTTGGGCCGGGCGAGCAGCAGGCCCTTCAGGTTGGTCGAGGACCTGGCCTTGGCCGTCTTGTCGGGCAGGTTCTCGGCAGCGGGCCTGTCCCTGGAGAACCGGGCAGAGAAGGTGGTCAGGCTGTGCCTGTGGGGGGCCCTGGGGCCGTCGACGCTGCGGGTGTCGGCGTCGTCGCGCAGGGCCTTGGTCGGGGAGCGGGGGCTGTCGATGGCGACAGGACCGGTCTGCTGCCACTGGCCCAGGGCCTGGGTCTCGATCTGCAGCTTGGGGCAGGCTATGCTGACGGGCCGACGGCTGGTGGCGGCGCCCTCGTCTTCCTGCTGGCACTGCTGTCCCGTCTGGGCGGCGGCGGCGGCAGCGGGCGGTGAGGAGGGGGTGGAGGCAGGAATGGTGGTGGTGGCGGTGGTTGTGGTAGTGGAGGTGACGACAGCAGTGGTGGAGGTTGGCCTTGGGGGGAGAAGGACGAGGGGAGGCTGCCGCCATCCGAGTTGTTCCTCCTGTGGATAAAGGACCTCAGACCACCAGTTGGCTTGTTCTGCTGCTCGAACTGCTGCCGGGTCTCGGAGAAATTGAAGGGGGACTTATGGATCGCCGCCATGTTGGCTGGCTGGCTGGGTGGGTGGGTGGCCCTGGGGGAGGGGGAGGAGGAGGAGGAGAAGGAGGAATGGTGATAATGGTGGTGGTGGTAGTAGTAGTAGTAGTAGTAGTGGTAGTATTAGTGAGGAGAGGGGGTGGCCAGTCAATTGCTGTGGGAACGACAGTAAACAGAGCGGGATGTGATGCAATTCATGAGTAAGCCGGTGCTGTCGGTAACGCCTCGTGCCAATGCTGCCTTGCCTTGCCGGGTGGTCCTGTCATGCCATTGCCGCCGTCGTGGTGAGGGGCGCGCAGGTGAGGGTGCAGGCCTGATGTCTGTCTGGTGCAGGGCCGGCAGGCGGAGGGGGGAGAGCACGAGCTGCTGCTGTCGTCGTCGTCAGCGGGCAGCCGGCGGTGGTGGTGAGGGTGGATAGAGGCGATGGATGTATGCGTGAGTGGGAGGATGCAGAGGATGCAGCGGGACGGGGATATACAGATTGGGTCGGACGCAACAGGACGAAATGTGGAGGAAGCCCAGGCACGGATGCACTGATCAGCTTCACGGCGCGCCAGGTCCCAGGCTCGGCTCCCCCAGGCGCTACCCACCACTGCTGCACTACTGCACTACTGAAGTATGGTACAGCACCAGGCTGCCAGGGCGGGCAGCGGGCTGGCGAGGCGAGGGCCCCAGTGGCCAGTGGGTCCTGCGCCGGCCAGCAGCCAGTACTGGCCCAGTACAGCACCCAGCAGCCTTGGGGGGGTGCCTTGGGGGGGGGCCCCTTGCCTGAAGGGCAGCTCGGCTCAGGCAGCCGAGGTGCCTACCCAGTACTACTAAGTAGGTAGCTGTGTAATTACACAGTACTAAGTAAGCCCGGGTGGGCGAGGTGCAAGCAGGTTATCTCACCCGCCATGTGGCCCCCCGTTGCCCCGGTGATGGTCAGTTATCAGCGCCCTATCGCCAGCACCCGCCAGCGCCAGCCAGCACCAACCAGCACCAGTGACAGCGCGGCGAGGCTCCTGCTGAGTGCCACGCTACCTGGGTATGTACCACAGTAAGTACAGACGTACATGACATGGTACATGCTGGGACCGCGGGTGCGAGCACCCAGCACGCCCAGCACGCCCAGCACGCCCAGAACGCCCAGCCAGGTGGGGCCCAGCACCCGAGTCCATGTCCATGGGCTTGTCCCTACTTGCTCAGTATTGAGCAGATATGTACGCAGGCACGTAGGTACCCCACGCTGTCCTGTTCCTGCGGTTGGGGGGACCCATACCGCGGCCACTGGCTGGCTGGCTGGCTGGCTGGCTGGCTGGTTGGCTGGCGGTCGCTAGCTAGCTACAGCAATTGATTGATTTATTGATCTGCCCCTCGATCCTCGATCCTCGCGGCGCCGACCCGGCCTGCTGCGAGCCTCCCTGGCCCTGACCTCATCGTGCTCCTCTTCCGCTGCCACCTGAGGCCCCCCCTGCCTCTGTCCGTCCGGCTGACTGTCGGCCTGCGATGGCTGGCTGGCTGCTGGTGATGCTCTTCTCCGGGCCGGCCGGCCTCGCGACAGCATCGTCACCCTCCAGCGCGCTGATCACCTCGCGTCCTCTGCCCTGAATCCTTCTGGAAAATATGATCTCATAGGGGTCCATCGTTCCAGCAGGCCCAGCCGAGGCGTCGGGCTTGACGCGTCCTGTTGACGATCCCGCCGCTGGGCTGTCCACACGCTGCCGCCGTACACTTTTTTTCCCAGCCACCCGAAAAGCACCCCACCGCGCAGCAGCAGCCCGGATCCAGGCTGGTGGATGGGTGGATGGGTGGATGGGTGGGTGGGTGGCCCAATGTGGGGGGCCCATCACCGCTCTTCACATGTGTTTTTATTTATGGTCGCGCGTCTGCGCTACTTCGCCTCAGGACTGGAAACATGGAGCGCTCTCCTATGGGGCCGCGTCCCATTATTCTCAATCCATCGCGCGACCGCTTCTACCGCGTCAAATCCTGGCTGATGCTGCGGGTGGGGTTTGCCTGTGGGCCCAGCCACAGGTGCCGCCGCCGGGCGAAGACATCATCAGCCTCACAGACCACCGGGGCCGCTGGGATTTGAAACCACACACAGGCCGTCAGTCTGCGGGCCCGTGTCCGATTCTTTCTTTTTTTTTTTTTTTTTTTTTTTTTTTCCCCCCTTTCTCCTCTTTTTCCTCAACCCTGCGTGGCCCTCCTGGGTGGTGTCACATCCGGCGGCGCCCTGGCCTCGACCTCAACACACACGCGCGCGGGACGATGGGTCCCCCTGGCTTCTCGGAACCGGTCCGGAGAGGACTTCAGGTTTGGTAATAGCTCTCACTCGTCTATGGATCCATCCCTAGTTCCTCTCCCCTTCCTCTCTCTCTCTCTCTCTCCCTCCCATCAGGTCCCTCACCGTCTTTTCTGCGACCCCCTCCCGGCCCTCCTCCTCCTCGCCCGCTCACAGCTGGCTGTTGACGAACGCCTCGGCCCGGGCGCCGTACTCACTCGCGTAGCCCTGGTGCGTGGCCGCGTCGTTGCCGTTGCAGCAGTACGGGTCCGCGGCGTCGCAGTACGACTGGATCCTGCTGTTGTAGCTGCCGCAGGACCCGGAGCGCTGGTCGAAGCCGCCCGTTGTGCAAGTGCCGACGTTGTACGGCGCGCCCGCCTTGAACCGCGGGTCGCCCATGAAGATGGCCGCCTTGATGTTGTAGCTGTCGATGGAGCCGCCGCCGCCCGACGCGCCGCAGAGCGCGGCGTCGAAGATCTCGGCACCCTGTCACGCGCGCGCGCACGCGCCAGAACGTCAGCCCGGTCCGGACCCCTCGGGACCTTGTGTGCAGCGGGACGACGACGAACCTGGGAGTACCCGACGAGCACGAGCTCCGAGCTCGGGCACTGCGCCGCGAAGCTGCTTACGGCGGCCACGACGGCGCTCGTACCCTGGGCCACGGAGTCGGCGTAGCTGACCCCGCCGCACGACGACTGGCCGCCGCACGCCGGGTACGAGATGGCCTCCGACGTCGCGCCCGAGTGCGCCGCCACGATGGCGCTGACCACGGACCCCGCGGTGCCGTACCCGGGGCTGGCCGTCGTCTCGCGCGCGCCGAAGACGTGCACCCCGGGACAGCTGGCCCGCGCCCCTACCGCCGCGTTGTCGACGGGGGTAGCGAGGATGCCGACGGCGAGGAAGGCGAGGGCGGTGGTGGCTTTGTTGAACATATTGACAAGTCCAGAGGTGAAAGGTCGTGCTACTTCGAAGAACGAGATGGGAGACTATGGGCTGTGCTGGTGGAGGAAGATCAGGTGGCCCCTTGAGCAGCAGCGACCACGAGCAGACCCCCGATATATCAGCATCGCCCGGACCTCACCAAGCCGTCGTGCCATGCCATGCTGTCAGGCCCGGAGGTGGGGATGTTGAGCTGGCCCGGCCACACCAGGGAGCGGATTGGTTGTTTGGAGTTGATTCCGGGCCAGGGACAGGTAGCAGTCACGTCCAGGGCCTATAGACTTCAGCATTCAGCCGTAATGCGACTGTGGGGGAGGGGGTCCCAGTGGCCGCAATCCAGGGGCCACTTGGGATGTCCGATTCACGGTCGCCTCCTTTGACGGGAGGGATCTCACAGCAGTGCGATAATAGTCTATTGCGTGGCAAATGTCTCTTCTTCCGAGAAGGAACACACATATTGCTTTCATCTGGAAACTATCCGCGGTGGCGCTGCCGCCTTGTCATCCTTGGTATGGTCGAAGCATACAGGTTTCTCGCAGGCTCGCCCGGGGGGGGGGGGCGAATCCAGGACGCAGAGGCCCAGCCGTGCGTCCGTCCGCCCGCCCGGTAGGGTCCAGAAGCAACAACAGGTTTTCGCAGCCCGGTCGAGATGGCACGAGTCCGTCGAACGGTCTTCAACCGGCACTGGGCTCGGTGTGCTTAACGTCTGGGTGACCTGTGCCAAGCTCACGTGCCGGTGTGTTATATTACCCTACTGACCTGGATACTCAATTATCATATACGATTAGATCTGCGCCAGGCTGTGTTGACCCAACCGGCTGGGTCAAGGGAATCGGGCTAAAGGCTCGATCACTCACGGACTCTCGTCTCTGAGAGGAGAACCTGCTCGCATCAACCCCCCAGGTCCAGACTTGCGGTTCGCGACGGTCCGCCTTGGGACCGCGCATAGGCTAATCTTTACCCGCCTCATGCGATAGGCAAGACCGCTCTCGCATGCACATGGCATCCTCGTCTCACATCTCTGCCATGTGTCTACCGTATTCTACTTGCGGCGCCCGTTTGCTCGTTATTGCTACCATACTAGGTAGGTCTCGCTAGGTGTTTACCCGTACCGTGTTTCTTGCACCCATGACAATATGTCTATCGATATGCACCTATTATAGTGCACTACCTAGTAGTCCGTACACACGCCTTGCCGGCGTACCGCCCGGATTCGCGCCGGACGCCCAGCGCCCCAGCAAGGGTCATTCAGATGATTTACACCTGACCGCCGTTGGTCCTGGTGAATTAAGCTTGTCCTCGGCTGCAACCCTCTCGGGCCCTCCTCGTTGCCAAGATTTTACCGAATAGGCATTAAAGTGGGCGGACGGCAGGGACCAGGGCCCCCAGGTCGAGCGAGCATCACTTTACCCGGGCTCGCTGTCAGATGAGCCACCCCCTTCGCCCACAAGTAAATAAGCTCTAAGGGGGGAAATAGCGTCACATCTTTCGACCTGGACGAAATCCCGCCTGTTAGGACGCGCCCCTGGCCCGGAGGCATCATAGGAGACGTGACAGCGGTGGCATTTTTCCCGTGTTGAGAGATATAAGTTCAGCAGCATGTGTCCAGCCCGCTGCTGTGAAGACGAGGCCTCACAGGTTCCTGTAGCCAGACCTTTCCATTCGTTATAACAAGAATAAAAAAAAAAAAATTCCAAGGCCTCGCTCATCCAACATGGTCGGCATCAAGACCCTCCTCGCCGCTGCCCTCAGCGCGGCCACCGTGTCCGCCGCGCCCGCGGGCCAGAAGCTCGAGGAGCGCAGCGAGGTCGTGACCACCTCGACGACCGGCACCTACGGCGGCTACTACTTCTCGAACTACGTCGAGACCGGCTCTGATACCCTGACGCTCGGCACCGGGACGTACTCGCTCTCGTGGTCGTCATCCAATACCGACGTCGTCTCAGGCATCGGCTGGTCGACCGGAAGCGCGCGGTAAGCCCAAGAAAGGGGGGACGGCGGCAGGGCATGCCTCTGCAGGCCGAGGACGATCGGGTCAGTAGGGGGCTAAGAGACTGACACACTGTTTCTTCAGCACCGTCACGTACACCGGCAGCCTCAACGCCGGCGGGGACTCCCTCCTCGCGCTCTATGGCTGGACCACCTCGCCGCTCGTCGAATACTGTAAGTGACGCCAGCCTCCCCTTGCCTCCATGCTTGTGGTATCTCAGGCGGGGAGCACTCGGCGCCAGTCGGTCTGACACCTCCCAGACGTGATCGAGACCTACGGCACGTACAACCCCGGGTCTGCAGGAACCCACAAGGGCACCGTCACGTCTGACGGCGCGACCTACGACATCTACGAGGTCGTCCGCAGCAACGCCCCCTCCATCCAGGGGACCCAGACGTTCAACCAGTACCTGAGCATCCGCCAGAGCAAGAGGACGAGCGGCACCATCACGTTCGCGAACCACATTGCTGCGTGGAAGCAGTATGGAATGGTGAGCACACCCCGCGCCCTGACGAGGCCGCCCCGGAGGGAAGAAGGGAACATGAACTAATGTTGAGTTTTGTTGTCGCAGAACCTCGGCACGTACAACTACCAGATCATGGCTACTGAGGGATACGAGAGCACCGGTACCTCTAGCGTCACTCTCTCTTGAGAGCGCAGTGTCTGCCCCTCAAGGAAGGAAAAGCAGAGGGAAAGAAAAAAGAGGGGAAAAAGGCAAAATCTACGATCTCAGCATAACTTAAGTCTCATTCAGTATATATTGGATCCTGAATTATATAGCAGGCGACTGTGCCAGGATCATTGAAAATTCCGATTTGTAAATGTAGTGAATATATGCAGATCCATTCCCAGGCGCCTCGATACGTCCCATTTTGGTTGTTGGTTGTTGATGCATCGGCTATCATACATCTCATGCTAGCCCTTAGTCACAGGTCTTGCGGCTCATGACCCACTGCCGCCCGCCTCCGCCTGCGCACTGCTGCTAGCATCCGCCGCACTGTTCAACGACGACGAGTTGCTCCTCTTGCTCGCCATCGCCCTCTGCCACTCCGGGATCTTGACAGCAGCCGCCGAGATGCCGCTGCTGAAAGGCGAGCTGCGCCCAGTGCTCGCGGCAGGCTCCTGGAACGACGACGACCCGCTGTTCGGCTTCGGAGTCTTCTCGGCGGCAGCGTGGCCATCGGCGGTCCCATTGCTGCCGCTCTCGTGCGTCGACGCGGGCGCAGGCGTCGGGCCGGGCGTGGGCGCCGGTGGCATGGCGCCTCGGGACCCGTAGCTGCTGACCGCACTTGGCGGCCCGCCGGCCATCCGCTGGCTGATGATGGTCTTCAGGCTCTTCAGCTCGGCGTTGACCTCCTGCAGCCTGGTGTCAGCCAGGCTCTTCTGCGCCTCCAGGGCCCTCGGGATGGAGTCCTTGAGGTTCGAGACATCGTCCCGGACCCGCTGCGCCTCATCCTCCCTCCTCCTGTTAGAGGACTTGAGATCGCCGACGACCGTCTCCAGCTCTGCCAGCGCGCTGTCCAGCTTCTCCGTCCTCTGCTGCTCTGCGATCTTGAGAGCCTCTGTGTCTTTCGATAGCTGCTCTATGAGGGCGAAGGCCTTCTCGAACTGGTCGTCGATGGACTTCTTATCGGCCTCGAGCCGCTCGGGAGTGGGCGGCGCGACCAGAGGATAGACGTAGCGCTGTTGTTGGTCAGCAGGACGCCCGGCAGCAGCATAGGAGATGGCGGTACCTTTCCCAGCGTATACAAGCCGTACCCCACGCCTCCGACCACAGTGGCCATGATGAACCAGTCCCGCCAGTCCCTCCTGGGCACCTCCGGAGGCGGGGGCTGCCATCCGTATGGCGGGTAGCCTCCATAGTATGCTGGCGGCTGCCCCGGTATGGGGCCGGCTGGGGGCGCCGCGTACGAGGCGACGGGTGCCGCGTCGCCGGCAGCCCTGGCCAGGGAGGCCTGAACCTCTTCCTCCGTCAGGTTCTTCGCCTTCAGGAATGCGATCCTGTTCTCGACGGGTGATGCTGCGACGCTAGGGTCCTGCAGGACTGCGCGGGCGGGCGTTGAGAGTCAGCTGTGGAGGCCGGGACAAGCTGGTCGCGGCCTGGTGATGGGGACTTACACTGGGCCTACGTGACGTCGTCAGCAACACGGACCGTTACTCTTCCCGACAGAGACTCGGGATGTTGGACAGAAGGACTTACCGCAGAGGCCACAAGCTCCTCGCGAATGGGCATGCTGGGCAGGCTTCTCAGGCGTACCGCATGGCGTTGTAGAGATCAGGAAGACTGGGCGTGAGGGCGAATGTGCTTGCTTGTGACGAGCCGTGCTTTACGCTCTGCAGGGTACGTACGGGCTGCTTTGAGCCTAGGCCTGGGGTCTGGGCTCTGGAGCCGAGGTCCATTCAGCGGCTCTAGCAGTGAACCGCTGGCCCAGGTTCAGTGCTGGGGGGGGCCGCTGTTCAGCGCACAGACCATCACACCTACTGGCAGCTGACTGGCACGACTGGATACGGGGTTCGTGGTACGCGGTACGTGGTACATGGTACTTGCAACAGCATACCACGCCCAGTAGCACGCATAGTACCCCGACCCCACCTCGCCTCAGCCCACCGCGGCAGCTCTGCGACCCGGCGCTGATTGGCTGCATTGGGCCTTGTTTACTCCCTCCACGGCAACGGCCACTTTTCCTGGGCAGCGCAGCACCTTCGTCACGACCCTTCGCGCAGCGCTGTCCTCGAGATAACTCGCCCATCTTGCTGGTCACCGCGGTCGCAAGAGCTATCAGCTGCTTCCCGTCTTGCTCTCAACTACCTGGTCCCCCAGAGGGTCACCAGATCAGCAGCCATGTCCCAAGACACGGGCCTGTGGAGCGTGCGGCGGCCGAGAGAGGTAAGTTACGGCGGCGGCGGTACCGCGAGCAGCGCCTGCGTCCTCTGCACCAGTCTCTGTGACTCGCCTGCTCGCGTCTGCGCCCAACGTCTCTTCCCACCCACCATCCTCAACCACGCTGGCGCGCACCCGTCAGCACACACGACACCGCAATACCATCCTTCCCCTGTCTTACTATATACAAAATACTGATGTCATAATTACCGCGCAGACCCTCGGCGGCATCAGCTACAACTCCTCGGCCATCCCACAGCCCGCCTCCGCCATGAAGCGCTCCCACTCCACCTCCATGGGCGGCGGCGCCCCGTACTCCTCGAGCCATGGCCGCTCCGTCTCGGGATCTAGGCAGTCCCTGGCGATGTCGCGCCCGCCGCAGCCCTTGTTCACCCGCTCCTCCTTCGGCGGCAACCTGGCCGACGCAGGCGGCCCCTCCTCCGTCAAGCGCATGTCCTACCAGCCCAACAGCACCTCTACCCTCAAGGCCTATACCCCGGCCAGCATACCCGGCCGCGTCTCCACCGACGGCGAGCGCAGGAGCAGTGTCTACCGCGCGCGACCGTCCACCCATGCCCACATGGGCGGCCACCAGAGCTTCTTCCAGCAGGCCCCGCAGCCCGCCGGCGTCCCCCGCGACCCGCGCCCGCTCAAGGACCGCGCCTACCAGGCGAGGATAGGCCAGGAGCTGCTGGACTACCTGGCCCAGAACAACTTCGAGCTGGAGATGAAGCACGTGCTCTCGCAGAATGTGATCAAGTCGCCCACCCAGAAGGACTTCAACTACATGTTCCAGTGGCTCTACCATCGCATCGACCCGAGCTACCGCTTCCTCAAGAATATCGACCAGGAGGTCCCGCCGCTGCTGAAGCAGCTCCGCTACCCGTACGAGAAGAGCATCACCAAGAGCCAGATCGCCGCCGTCGGCGGCCAGAACTGGTACATGTTCCTGGGCGTCTTGCACTGGATGCTGCAGCTGGCCCAGATGCTCGAGGCATACTCCCTCAACCGCTACGAGGGCGCCTGCCTCGAGGCCGGCATCGACGTCGTCGGGGATCACATCGTCTTCGACTTCCTGGGCAGGGCCTACGACGACTGGCTTAACATGCCCGAGGAGTCCAGCGAGGAGGATGCGAAGACGGCGCTGGCGCCCCACGTCGAGCACATGACGGAGCAGTTCGAGAGATCGAACGGCAAGTACCACCAGGAGCTACAGATGCTGGAGGCGGAGAACGCGAGACTCCTGCAGGAGATCGACGAGCTGGAGAAGATGACGCCGGACCCCGCCGTCCTCGACAACCACCACCAGATCATGGAGGAGGACAGGATTAAGTTCGAGGAGTACAACACCCTGGCCGTGCAGAGGTCCGAGAAGTACGAGAGCAGGATACAGGTGCTGCTAGAGGAGCTCGAGAAGATGGCGCAGGAGCTGCGCGAGGCGGAGGAGGAGCGGAGGGGCCTGCAGAAGGTAGTCGACGACCAGGGGATAAGCATGTCGGATATCGACCGCATGACTTCGGAACGGGAGCGACTGCAGAAGGGCATCGAGTCCGCGGGCCAGCGGCTGGACGAGTTCAAGAGGAAGGTCGCGGACAAGGAGGTCGAGGCCAGCAGGAAGCTCGACGACCTCGAGCGCATGGTCGACCGGTACAACACGCTAGCATACCAGATCGGCCTAATGCCCACGACGGCCGCCAACGCGAAGGGCAGGGACTACGAGCTGCGGGTCACGGTCAACGAGGGCCCCAACTTCACGGCCTCGCAGCTCAAGGGCTCCTTCGCCGACGGCTTCGAGAACGAGCGCCTCCTCGCCGACCCACACACCGGCTACCAGCCGGCGCACGTCCTGAACCTGGACCTGCGGGGCCAGGTTAAGAACGCCTTCATGGCCCTGCGCAAGGAGATCTCGGAGCGCCGGAGCGCGTCGATGGACACCATGATGAAGGACTACGAGCTGCTGGACAACATCAAGGAGGCCATGGAGGACAAGCGCAACGACGTCGAGGCCCTGGAGCACCGGGTGCGCGCAGCCGAGGAGGAGCACGAGAAGACCAAGGAGGTCACGAACGCGCAGCGCATGGCATCGGATGCGCAAATCGAGAAGATGGAAAAGGAGCTCGCCAAGATGCGGGCGAGCCTGAGCGAGAGCGTACAGCTGATGGAGCAGAGGGAGATGAACGTCAACATCGAGTGAGCCGCCCGCCGCCCGCCCAGCGTACTGACTGCTGTCCAGCACTGCTAACCCCGCGAACCAGGTATGAACAGCTGACGATCCGGGCGAATGCGCTTCGGGAGGAGCTGCACACCGAGATCATGCGCATGCTAAACGACACCATCAAGTTCAAGATGCACATCCAGAAGAGTCTCGAGGACTACGAGGGCTTCGTCACAGATGAGCTGGAGAAGGAGCTCGCGACCAACGAGGCGGCCGGTGACGCCACGATGGACGAGGAATGATGCATTTTTCATGGCTTACCAGCTTTGTTTTGCCTCTGTTGATTTTTGTCTATACCAGAGCATGAGCAGACGGTGTTGGGCGGTCACGGAGTATGAGGAGGGCTCGAAAACGTGCCTAATGGGAGGGAAGCATTGGATTGATTCGTCGGTTGGTGATAATACCACGTCTCCTCCGACGGGAGGCTTTCTGTATGGATATCTCTGGACTTTTTGTCTTTTTTTATTATTCTTCAATGATGATGGTTATGAGGGCTCCGAGACATGTTTGATCCATCTGAATATCTGCTCCAAAAGACGTTTGCTTGTGCTGTGAGATGGGCGACCCGAGCAGTTGGTAAAGTGCTGACCACCCCCTGCCAGACGCCCTGCCTTAGCAGCCCCACCGAAGGGGGGAGGGTTGTGACGAGCGCGGGGTGCTCGTCACAAGCTTCCCGTCCTTCACCACCATCACCAACATCACCTCCAGGTCCCACCGACCCTTGATCCATCCTCCGATACTCTCTCTCCTCTCTTCCTCCTTCTCCTTCTATACTTCCTCCCATCAAAAGCCAGCCCCCCGTGCATCCCATCCCCGAGCGATCTCCTCCAAGAGAACAGCGCGCGCGCGCATATACATACGATGGCGACACCCGGCCCGCAGCCCTTCATCTTCCCCCGCGAGTACTACTTCCCGGCCTTCTACACGCGCCAGACGAACCTCAACACCCTGCACGCGCAGCTGGTCAAGTGGTCCTCGCTGGTCCTGTCCTACTGCCGGCACTACCGCATCTTCAAGCTCCCGCTCTCCCCGGCGCACTCCTCCTCCTCCTCCTCCGCGCCCGCAGCCGGTGGTGGTTCTGCTGCTGCTCCCCCTGGCCTGCCTCCCAGCACCAACGCCGCCGCCGGCGGTGCGGCACCGGCAGCGGCAGCACCGTCGCCGCCCGACACCGACGAGCTCTTCCACAACCGCCGCCTCGACCGCCGCCTCGCGCTAGCCGACGTGCGCGAGGTCATAGACTTCATGCGGCGGGACGGGCGGGCCGAGTACGTCTCCGAGGGCAGGGGCGGCGCGGGCGGCGCGGAGGGGGACGTCGTCTGGATCTACTGGCGGACGCCCGAGGAGTGGGCCGCGCTGGTCGAGGGCTGGGTGGACGAGACGGCACAGAAGGGAACTGTGCTGACGCTCTACGAGCTGACGGAGGGGGATGCGACGAGGGGGACTGGTAAGCGCACGCCCCCTCCCCCTTCTCTCTCTTGCCCGGCTCGTCGTGCGAGCCCAACTAGAGAGTTCTTCTGACTGACTGACTTCGGACCAAACAGAATTCCACGGCCTCGACCAAGAGCTCCTACAGAAAGCCTTGAACGTTCTCGTCAAGAGGGGGAAGGCGCAGATCTTCGGACAGGAGGATTCACAGGGTGTCAAGTTCTTCTAGGCCACCCCGACCGGCTTCATGGCGACACAAAAATCCGATTTGTGAATTGTACGGTTGGCTCACTGCCACAGCTATAGTGCTGATACCTACGGACCCCAGGTCTTGGGACCGCAACAAGAGGGGCGGGCATTACCAGAGGCCGAAGGGACACACCTTCTCATGCGCCGCCCGTATCCTTCCAAAACGCCCTCCGTGGAATTTCTACCTGCAAAAGCAACGCGAATCGTGATACACACAGTGGACACCGGCCCCGCAGCATCATGCTGATGGCTTCCCCTTGAAAAAGTTCTCGGCCAGGAACTTCTCCTCAAAGGCCAGCTCCTGGCTCATGGTGACCTTGAGCAGCCAGTCGGAAGACACAACCCTCGGCAACATGTTGCCGTCCCTGGCCATCTTCTCGAACCTGGGCCACAGGTTCCTCTCTGCCTTGCTGTTAGAGGTCAGCAGGTAGACCGGCTCCGGACCTTGGCTGTCCTCTTCCGGGCGGGTGGTGGCCTTGATGGTTATCGTACGGCCGTTGTATGTCTTGAAGATGGCACCGTTGGCTTCGGCGATGGGCCGGTAGCTGTCAGGCCCGCTCTTGATCAGGGTGGTGCAGTATACCGGGACACCCCACAACAGCCGGCCCTTGTTCTGGCGCGCCCGCGTGATCGACTTCTCCAGGTTGACGCCGAACAGCTTCTCCCTATCCTTGTCCTTGAGCTTGTACTTCTCCGGGTCGAGACGCTCGCCCTCCTCGAGACAGTCATCTATGAAGCTGGAGTTGATCACCCGTGGCCCCTTGGCGAGCGTCTGGAGGAACTTGATAGTACGGAGTAACTGCGGTGCAGCAAGGTAGTCGCACTGGGCGCCCTCCTGGACGATCTGGATGCCCATGCTGCGCAGTTTCCGCTGTCATCCATCGTTAGCTCGTTTCCTCCGAATCAGACCAGAACTTTTTGAGACTCACCCTATCTGCGTCCTCTTTCTTTGCACTGTCCGTCCACCCTTTGTAGCCGGTCAGGACGATGCGCAGGTCCACTGGGGGCAGAGACGGCTTGTGTCTCTTGACTGGCCGCTGCTCTTCCGCATCATCTTCCGCGTCATCTTCCGCACGCTCGTCAGTGGGACTCCTCGACCGCCCCTTCTTATGGGCCTTCGCCTCGCGCTCCTTCTCGCGCTCCTGCTCGATGCGGTCCGCGGCTCGCTTGCCGCCGAATGGTGTATTGCCAGACGACTTCCTCTTTCGCTCCTTCTCGTATAACGCGATGTCAGGTGCCAGGGTCTGCAGCTTGCTGAGCGCCGAGGCCTTAGCGCTGCGGCTCCCCGTAGAGTAGACAGACGGGGTGTCGTTCTCCTTGCCGGTGCGCAGGTGCCGCGTTCGAATGGGGGTGGAAGTATGTTGCGCCTTTGACTTTGGTGGTGCTGGGACACCGAACTTTTCGGCTGTTTTCTCCGCATACTCGGCTTCGTCATCCTTCATGATGTCGAACTCGGGATGCTTCTGTCGTCCGATGACCACACCGGCTCCGGGGCCATGCTTGAGCGCATTGTCCTGGGCCATCTTCTTGACCTTCCGCTTGCGACGTGCCGCAGCATCCAGGTTGTCCTCCCCGCCGGGGTAGTACATATCCTGCAGCCGCGACTCGTCGAACCAGGTCTGCCCTATGACCTCGCTCAGGTTCGTCCGCGGAGGAAACTGCGTGTAGCGAGGATCGGTCAACGCCTGCACCTCGCACTTGGCGTAGCTCTCCTCAACCCAGAGGTGGTTGACCATGGGGATATTCCAGTCCTGAGCGGCCTCACACTTGTCGCCAGCCTTGCGCGCGGTGATGAGGTGCGTGTTATCCTGTCTCATGGCCCCCGTGGCCTCAGCACCTGCAGCCCTGAGCAGGTTCATCAAGTAGGTGCGTGCCTCTCCACCGTAGTTAGACACGGTGATGCGGAGCCCCTTGAACCCCTCCATGCCCCCCTGAGGCACGGGGTAGTGCAGCAGCCGGTGCAGAGGGTTTGTCCACTGGTTCCTGAAGATGACGTGGTACAGCCAGGCAAGACTGCCGACGTCCTTGCCAAGCTGAGCGGCTCTGATGTATTCGGGCCCGTCACGGTACTGGCACACGAACCAGTCGCACTCCTCTGCGGTGGTGACAACGCCACCCCCTCCGTCCCGGATGAGGTCCTGGAGGGTCCTGCGCAGGCTCTCGCTCAGCCGGAGGTCCCAGGACAGGGCGACCTTCTTGTTCTCGAAGACGGTCAGCTTCTGTCTGGTGTCGGCTGGGCTGTGCGGCGGGCGGTCGGGCCGGGCAGACGTGGCGCCGTCGAGGTGTCTGTTCTCGGGAATCTCGACGGCGTCGTCGGGGTGGGCGTGAAGGATCTCGGGATCAGGGAGCAAGTAAGGGCCCTCGTCGATTCTCTTGCCGAGACGGAAGCAGTCATCGAACCTGTGACACGAGGTAAGGAGGGGCAGCACGAGCGACGGGAGGGCCGACATACCAGTGTGGCAGGACGATCTTGCAGTTCAGCTTCCTGTCCTGTGCCATGCGCGCCTTGGGGCCGTCGGTCGACAGGGCGCAGATGTGGGTAGTCAGGCGGCCGAGGTCCTTGGACTCGGTGCCGCCCAGGGCCAGGACGGCGCCGGCGATGGATTCCCTGTCGGTGATCGGAAGCTCATCGCAGGTGATGACGACATCGGAGAAGACCAGCCGCGGGTCTGGGGAGTATGGGCGTATCTGGGCCTGTCGGCCCTTGCGCAGCGAGGTGTTGATCCAGGCGGGTCTCACGATGGGGACCATCATGGCCACGGCCTCGTCGTACTCGGAGAAGTCGATGCTGTCGGCAATGATGTGGGTGCAGTAAGGGACAGGTATGGAGCCGTCGTCGTCCCTCTCGACAATCTCGGCGCCATACTTCCGGACCGTGTCCTTCAACTGCGGCGCGGCCCTGGCCTCAGCAACAACACGAGAAGAAGGCTGGGGAGGGAGGACCCACCGTGTTGACCATAGACTCGGAGAGCTTGCTGCTGCGGACGAAGTGCATGGAACACTGGTCGAAGAGGCGCGCTTCCGGCGCCTTGCCGGTGTTTGGCGCGGCCATGGTGGACCAAGTCGTCACGGGGTGCTCTGGGAGAGTCTTTCTACGCGTCGAGAAGGTGGGGGAGGCAGCATGCAAACGAGGAGGGGGGGGGCGTATGAATGGGGACCCAAGGTATTGATTGATCGATAAAATCAAGCGGAGGAAGACGCCATGTGAAGCGGTCACGGGCGATAGAGTCTGTTGGGTCGTCTGTGGAGGGAGATCGCGGTGCAGTGTGAGGATGTGGGCGGTTGGTGTTGTAGAATTAATCCAGGTACGCGCCTGACCTTCAAGAAAGCGCGTCTTAGGCAAGCATCCAGTACGGAGGTACTTGGTATAGCACAGGTGGGGTGTGCAGGCCACTAGCAGCGCGTGGCAGGGGTGGACAAGACGTACTATGGTAACCACAGTACGTAACTACGTATCTACGGACGTGCTGTGGCAGGTACACACTGACGTACAGTAGCGACCAGGCACGTGCTAACAAGGTGAGTAAGTAACTCTGGTACTGTACCGTTACTTTACTATAGTAGACACTATCGTATCCGCTAGGTACAGTAGGTACTGTACATTGGTACCTCTCGTAAATCTGAACACCTCCCTGCGGCTGGGGCAACACGACAAGTAATTTATTCTACAGTCACAACAACCCAGCCTCCTGTTTCTCGTCCCTAGGGCAGCTGGTCAGCATAACGTCCATGCTCGGGATGCATCGACGGCCACCTGGACAGGAGGGGGGGAGCTGGTACCCAGGACGGACTACCTACCGGGTAGCCGAGAGACTCGGCCGAGTCATGCCCCGATCTGGCCGCGACAGCCCGAGGCGCTCCCAGCGTGTCTCCCAAGCGGCCACCACGTCCTCCAGCTTCTCACCATCGTGAGCCGACGTGCTCACCTTGGCGGAGGGTCACGGGCAGGCCTACCCGCATGATCTGTGGGGGATAGGGTGGCATCTGCCGGCCTCGTCGTGCTCGGCGCCACTCGCAGTCCTTGGCTGCTTCGCCCAGCCGGGCGGCCAAGCATGTCAAGTCACGTATAAAACCCTCGGCCGCGATCCAGGTCCCGCTCCTCTCCTCTCCTCAACGCTGACCTCCCACGTGCCTCCCGTCACGGCCATCCCGACTGATCATCGGGGCGCTGGTCACTGGCATCGTGATACCTGCTTCAGTTCTGTCCTGCATCCCGTCCCGGCTGGGCTTCCATTCTTGGGCCCCCTGTGACCCCCGTTGGCCACGTTAAGCTGCCCTAAGAGCCGCCGTCGGCATTCCAGCCAAGGTAGAACATGATCTACATCCAGCCACGACCTCCCTCCACCTTGCACGCTGCCCTCTGCACTTGTGGTCAGCCCGTGAGAGTCTTCACGTTAGCTCCTCCGCGCTACCACGTCCTAGCCTCCCTCACGATTGTTTCCTGCGCATGACTCCCTTCGCCATGGCTGAGCTCTCGTCCTGTGGGAGTATAAGGGGGGGCAGAGGTGGTCGCGTCGATGGGGCGCCTCCCTCGTCTGCCCCTTCGAGTGCAAACCTCCTGCTCCCACGATGGCTCTCACCGGGACCAGGGCCAACACGAGGTGGTGTCTGCTGCTGACGGCGCTGCAGCTGCTCTCCTGTCGGGGCACTCCGGTCCCCCACAGCCCGGGGAGGCCCGGTATACATATCCATCTGCACGAGAGAGGCGGCCGCATCTCTGGTCGCCCCGCCGCGGAGAGAGACCTGCTCGTGCCGGTAGTGCCTTATCCTACCGTGGTGAGTGCACTCGTCCCTGGTGGAGAGGCCGGACAGCAGCTTACCGCCGGCAGAACACCCCCGCCGTCCAGAATCCGATATTAGAGGTGCCCGTCCCGGTGATCACCGCAGCAGTGCCCACGGGGATTGTCCAGATCCTGCCGGAACCGAGGGTCCGTCCAGACACTGTCGGCCACATCCACACAAAGCTTGAGACTGCAGGCCAGGGCAAGCAGAACCCTCTGCTGACCAGCTGCATCCCGTCTCCCACCAGCCTGCTCGCGCCGGCCTCGACCATGACCTTGAGGAACTCATCCAGCACCATGGCTGCGGCCTCCGCAGACATCTTCGCGCCCGTCGCCACCGGTGCTCCGCCGTCCCAGATCGGCCAGAGGGCCGACCATCCGGTCCCCCGCCAGGGAATCATCCCGCAGGCGGCGCCCATATCCACGAACAAGTTCTTCCAGAACTTCTTCCTCGGCTCACAGGCGTCAACAACCTTCCTCCACCCCTACTCTGTCGCATGGGCCAAGGGACAGGGGGTGGCCCAGTCCTGGGGCATGGCCGTCTCGCACATCGACGCGAACCAGCTCGCCATGGGACCGGTCAACGCGTACGGGGCCGTCAACTACTTCATAAACCCCATCGGGATCCAGTCGCTCATCCTCTCTGCTGCGGAGCTCAGCGGCAGCACCGCCCTCACCAGTGTCAACCTCACAGACATGTCGGCGGTCGTCCAGCTCCGGCCTGCTGCCTCAGCCGCGCCGGCAATCGAATTCCCCCTCACCCAGGGCGCAGGGTTCGTGACCGCCGTCTACCACAGCGTCACCCCCGTGATCCAGACCGGCGTGTTCTTCCTCAACGTGACCAAGATCAACACCCAGCCCCGGCCTGGCGTGACCAAATACAAGATCGCCCTCAACGACGGCAAGACCTGGTTCCTGTACGCCACGAGCTCGGACGGCTCGTCTCTGGATCTGCAGGTCGTGAACAACGGCTTGATGCGCGCGAACTCGACATTCAGCGGCACGATCCAGGTGGCCAAGGACCCGAACGGCGCGGGAGAGGCGTTGTATGATGCCGCGTGTGGCTCTTATGCGACCGGTGTGACGGTCTCGGGGTCTGCGACGGGGGCGGTCGGGACGTACACCTTTACGTTCTCAAGGGCTGGCCTGAGTGGCAATCCTCTGCTTATGTTCGCGCTGCCGCACCATGTGCAGTCCTTTGATGGCGCAACGAGTGCCTCGCTGCAGGGCGCGCTCCAGCTGAAAACGACGACGAAGGGGGTTGCCACTGCAGTCGCCGCGGACTCGTGGACGATGGTGGAGCCGGGGCTCCCGGTGGACATGAGGTTCTTGCCGTGGACGCCGGACCTGGGGAGCAGAAGCTCATTGTCTCCTGCTGCGCAGGCGAAGATCCTCGAGGTCGCCCGATCGGAGCTCAGTCAGAACATGTCTGCGCAGACGAACCTGAACTCGATATACTACAGCGGCAAGGTGAGTCTCCAGGACGGCACGCGTTCCATCCGAGGAACACGGCCGCTGACGCATGCATAGGCCTTCGCTAAGTTCGCCATGATACTTGTCGTCGTCTACGACATGCTCGGCGAGACAGCCCTGGCCGCCGCCGGCCTGCAACAGCTGAAAGAGGCTTTCTCGGTGTTCACCAACAACACCCAGATATACCCTCTGGTATATGAGTGTAAGTGTCCAGGCCCCCACCAACAACACACTTCCCGCTGCAATACATCCCTTCCTGCCTACGTACGATTACTCACGCTTGCTGCTCAGCGGCCTGGGGCGGCGTCGTATCCAGCGCCACCTACGTAACGGGGGACTCGGGGGCAGATTTCGGAAATACATTCTACAACGACCATCGTAAGTCTAACCTGCGCATCTCGCCCCGCCGCCAATCGTGTCTGCTTACCGTTCACCACCTCCAGACTTCCACTACGGCTACCACGTCCTCACCGCCGCCGTGATCGCGCACCTCGACCCCGCCTGGCTCGCCGAGGGTCAGAACCGCGCCTGGGTCACGGCCCTCGTCCGCGACTACGCCAACCCCAGCGCCGCCGACCCGTACTTCCCAGTGAGCCGCATGTTCGACTGGTACCACGGGCACTCGTTCGCGCACGGCCTGTTCGAGTCTGCGGACGGGCGCGACCAGGAGTCCAGCTCGGAGGACGTCATGGCGGCGTACGCGCTCAAGATGTGGGGGGTCGCTGCGGGCGACGCGAACACGGCCGCGCGCGGCGACCTGATGCTCGCCGTGCAGGCGCGGGCCATGCCCATGTACTATCTCTACAGGAACGACAACACAGTGCAGCCGGCCGAGTTCATCGGCAACCGGGTCGCTGGGATCCTGTTCGAGAACAAGATCGACCACACGACGTACTTTGGGGCGAACATCGAGTACATCCAAGGCATCCACATGCTGCCGCTGCTGCCGAGCACGACGTATATAAGACACCCGGAGTTTGTGCACGAGGAGTGGCACCAGTACTTCTCGAACGGCACGGTTGACAGCGTGGTCGGCGGGTGGAGGGGGATCCTGTATGGGAACCTGGCGACCATACGGCCGGGCCGAGCGTGGGACTGGTTCAGCCAGTCGGGCTTCGACGCGAGCTGGCTCGATGGCGGCGCGAGTCTCACGTGGTATCTGGCCTATTCGGCTGGTGAGTCTCGCTCCCGCGTCCTCCCCTCTCCTCTTTGAGGGATATCCTCTGCTAACGTGCACGTTCAGCGCTCGCTGGTTTCTAGATGAGGCCTGCGGTCGTCGGCGCGATGACGCCTCCCGCCAGCTCGCCCGCCCTGGACAACTGTCCCCGCGTCTCTGGCGGCACTCTGCATCATAGCGCTTCGAGACGGGTTGCATATTCACGAGGCTACATCTGGACGGGATCTGTGTTGCCACATTTGCAACGGCGGGTATGCATCTGCTGCATCATTTCGGCGCATGAGAATCGCTTCTGGCGGGATTCCCTCTCATCGCTTGCGAGGGGACGGACTTGCATTGTTGGATCAGGCATCTTGGACAGCATATAGAAGGCATCTGAACTTTAGGGCCGATTTGCGAAGTAATATATCAGGCTTTCAATACCCAAATATCAGAATATCAGTTTCTTACACCAGGGATGATCTGGTGGCCCTCTCATCCCCTTGAGATGGGCTACTTTCCCTTGTCGATCGGCTCTTTCTTTCTTTCGTTCTTCCCCTTCTTCGCTAGGCACGCTGATATCATAATCTACGGCCTGCCCTGTGTACTTTGCGGTTGCCAGGAATCACTTCTTGTGTTGCAGACAGTTATGATGTTTTAGCCTGCGAACGTGCCGCGGTAAGTAACGTAGAGCAATCTTTTTCAGTCTTGGTCGTTTACGAAGGCAGCTTTCAGCTGCTAATTAGATCAGGATAGTATTAACCTTCAATTATAGTGATAGCTTGTATTAATTGCAAATGCGCTATTACAGCAAATTCACGGCTTGCAGACGGAAATTCGATATTTCGACGATCTTTCGCATCTAGTTAGACGTATATTGAAGAGAGAACGCATTGTGTATCCCTTCCCTCGAATGTAGAAGGGGCTGGAGTCGAAGGTCAGTCTGCTTATATGTTATGAACTAACGAATGGTTCAGGTCACAGAAACAGGCCGGATCTATGGATCCAGGAACAATATGGCCCGGATCCAACATCCGCGGCAAACAGACAGTTTACGTAACCCAAGGATAGGGTTAAAATACTGATCGATAGGATCATTATCGATCAGGTCGAGCCCACGATCGATAGGCTCGCTATCGATCATAACGATCAGGACTGAAAAGCTGGATATATAAGATTGGATATTTCCTATAGTCAGATAGATTTCATAATTGCTTTTCAGTTATCAATCTAAATATTAGTTCTATTACGAACTAGTATCCAATACGGATAGTAAATATTCAGAAGCGTTTCTAACCCTATCAGAATTGTATTTCCGTATACAAGTAGATTGTATTGCATATTACTTTTGCTTAGCATAAACCCTTAATATACTAGGTATTTATGCT
Organism: Chrysoporthe puriensis; assembly: GCA_015678955.1. Classification (NCBI taxonomy): domain Eukaryota; kingdom Fungi; phylum Ascomycota; class Sordariomycetes; order Diaporthales; family Cryphonectriaceae; genus Chrysoporthe; species Chrysoporthe puriensis. The sequence continues at coordinate 3,149,566 of CP064905.1, read as the reverse complement.
ATTCGGGTATTTATTATATTTTGATAATTCTTGTTTAAGAACTAGTTTAGTATTATCTATTTTTAGCAATACGGAAATACGATAGCTCTTTAGCAAATACTTATTTCATCTTAAGCAGGACTTTTTCAGGGAAAAGCTTTCCTTGCAACCTTTCCTTTTAGCAATAAGGAATTTCTGGCCCAAAACTAAACCCTTTATTAGCAGTTAATTGAAATTAAAGCAGAAATTACCCGCTTTAATACTCTTTAGCAAGCTAAGGCTTATAAACTCGACAAACCAGGCCTTTATAATAGCAAATGCGAAAAATTTCAGGCCTTCCTTATTCAATGCAAGGCCTATTTTCAGTATTACCGATTTCAATTTACTAATAAGGTAGACAAGATTATCTTTATAAGAAGCCGCTTTGAAAGAATAGCCTTTCAATAATAGGAATTTACCTTCCGCGATTATATAGATAATAACCGTATAGATCAGAATAAAGCAACCAAGGAAGTTTTCAAGAAATATTTTAATTTCGAGAAGCTCTTTGCCGAAATATTTAGTAACCCAGACAAATAACGAACGGCTATTCGAATGCTCGAAAAATTTCGATAAACAGAATTAGCAGCCGACTATACTACTAAGTTCCGATAGATTATAGCTTACTTGGATTACGAAAATAGCCTTTTTATAGACTAGTATTATAAAGGATTAAAAGACGATATAAAAGATAAATTCTATAAATTGGATCGCCCAAATAACCTTAACGAGTATATTAGTATAGCGGTTAAAATTGATAATCGATTTTACGAACAATACTAGTAATGTACGAGGAAACAATTTATACTAAAATTCCAAACTAATACCGGACGCCCTCGCTATACCGGGTAATATTAGGGAAACTAACGAAATACGGCCCAAAGCGGTACTATATACGCTGGACCTATAGAACTGGATGCTATGCACAAAAGCCCTGGCAAAGGATAAAACCGTATATTCAATTGCTATAATTGCGGAAAAGCAAGCCATATAGCGAAAGAATGCCGGCAATTATAATAGAACCATTAAAGTTAGAAACTCGTAAAAAGAATACTTAACGCTATATAGCGAAAGGACGAACTATTTATCAAACAAACTTTTCCGGAATAAGTATTAAGTTCCGATAAAAAGCATAATAACCTTAGCTAGACTGCTTGCTATAACGACTACTACTTAATATATCTCTTAAATAAGGAAAGCAGGAACTGGTTTTTACGTATACTAAAAGGAAAAAAGCAACTAGCAATAGGAAATATCGATACAGATGCCATATCCGACTGCTTTACGGACTTACTAAGAAAGATCGCTAGTAAATATAATTATTTACTCGATAACGATTTAAAACTTAAGAAAATTATTATAAATTTCAAAAAGGATAAACCAAAGAAGCAATGCATTCGAAATATAAACAACCCTATATATTCCCTATAAATATATAAATCAGGCCTTTAGGCTAACTATAATATTTACCCAATAGCTTAAAACCGAAAATGCGAACTTTAACGATAATGGATTAATTACCTTATAGAAAGAAAAATACTTATTACTTATAACTATCCCGGATAATAGCAAGATAATAGCGATATAGGAATAGAACAAATATTTGAATCTATCGCAAAGCAAGACTATTACGAAACAAATACCTTAAAGGACGAAAATATTCCTTAAAACTAATAATTAAATGAACCATTAAAACCCATTATTCTTAACCCAAAAGATAAAGAAGATATTCAGGAATTACTATCAGAGGCAACTTTCGAACTTCTAAGAAATACGGAATATGCTATCTTTGGATTTATACTTGACAAAGTTTTCAAGAACGTCCGATTCCAAAATAATACCCACAGAAAGCACGAAAACGAAAGGATTAGTACGCAATTATTCCAGCATTATCAAATCGTATAGATCTCTTATATCTATAATAATTGCAGGGAATATTTTGCCGCTAAAGTAGCAAATGACTGGTTCTTATAAAGAGACCAATATTTGGCTATTGAAGCTTACGAAAAACAGGATTTTCGCTGCAGAATCAGACTCGACCGAAATAAATATCTCGGACTTATCGGACTGCCCGACAACTTTCCTCGAGACTGCTTCGATAAAAAGATCAAATAGCAAGAATGCTTGACAGAAGAATATAAAATTTATACTAGCAAAAAATTGTACGCTTAGCACTAATGAATGGGTTTCGAAAACCGCAGCAGATAAAGGCATATATATGGCATAAAACAAACCAAAAAACTCGCAAGATAGGTAATTCAAAGCCTTGAATAAGCCTTTAAAACCCCAAAAGACGAAAAATGCCTATAATAGGATAGCAAACATTCGGACCTATAAAATCCTTAAGCCTAGCAATAATAGCAAGCTGGAAATATATTAAAATGCTAGTATAACTTAACGGAAGAATATATAAAGCATTATTGGATAGCGGCGTATAGGGAAACTTTATTTTATTAAAAACTATCAAAAAGGCACAAATTATATAGAAATAGAAAAGGAATCTATATATACTATATATTATAAAAGGAAAACCGGTTAATTATAATTAAAGCATAATCGATAGGGAAACTAATTATTTACCTGTCTTAATCCAAAAATAAGTATTAAACCTAACTTTCGATATTACGGATATAGCAAAATACAATATAATTATAAGATTACCTTGGCTTAAAGAGCATAACTTTCGAATCGATTGGATTACTGGCCAGATTTATTAGGATAATGCTATAACCCAGGAAATGGTTGCAATTAAAGGCGCAAGGCGAGATTCAGTTATTAAGGAAAGTCTAACGAAAGACTTTCAAACGAATACTTATATTACTTCCAAATCAGAAAAAACTAATAGCTTATAGAAAAGAACTATATAATAATTGGACTCTATAGGATAGAGTAACGGTAAATTAACGCAACTAATAAACAAATATTAAAGCAATTGCAAGGCTTAATACAAACCAAAACTTCGATAATGGATATTATAGGAAGAAAATTAATACTTCTCTTTAGACTATAAACAATACCCGGAAGCTCTAATATATGAATTATAGAATTATAAAGAAATCGATAACGATAACAAAATAGCAAAATAATACTTCCTATTCTTACAAATAGCAGATACCGAAAACGGGCTAAAACCGGAATTCAAGAACGTATTAAGAGAATACTAAAAGTTCAAGGAAATCTTCCAGAATAAAAGAGATGTAAAACTCCTAGCATATAAACCTTATAATTATAAAATACCTTTCAAACCAGGAATTCGGCTAGAAGTACAGAAAATCTATGCACTAAACGAAATACGGCTCGAAATACTTAGAAAATATATCGACAAACAATTAAAAAAGGGATTTATCCGAAAATCCTACTCGCTAACAAAATACCCGATCCTATTTATACTAAAGAAAAATAGCAAATTACAATTCTATATAGATTATAAGCAACTTAACGACATTACTATCAAAAATCGATACCCTTTACTATTATTAAAGGAACTATGCAATAGATTTCGTAATGCAAATTGGTTTACTATACTCGACTTATAAGAAGGATACGCATATATCCGTATTAAAGAAAGATACGAATGGAAAATAGCATTTAGAATACGCTATGGGCATTACAAATACCTTATTATGCCATTTGGACTTACTAACGCTCTAGCATCTTTTCAGGAATATATGCATTACGTTTTACGAGAATACTTAAATTATTTCGTTATTATTTATCTTAACAATATCCTAATCTACTTAAAAGACTTCGCGATATACAAATAATATATCAGACAAGTATTACAAATCCTTAAGGATAATAAACTCTTTATCAATAGAGAAAAAAATTATTTCTATAAATAAAAAGTCAACTACTTAGGATATACTATTGAACCAGGCATTATCAGAATATAGAAAGATAAAGTCGAAATTATACGAAATTGGCTATAACCTTAAAATATTACAAATATCAGATTATTCTTAAGCTACTTTAACTTCTACTAACAATTTATTAAAGGATATACAAATATTGCCAGACTATTAATAGAATTAACCAAAAAGGATAGCATATTCTAATGGATAAATAAGCAATAAGAAGCATTCGATATATTCAAAGAACGAATTATGCAAAAACCAATATTGCAAAAAGCAAATCCGATAAGACTATTCGAAATTAATATAAATATATTAGCATATGCTATCGGCAGCGAGCTTATCTAACGAAATAACTAAAGAAAATTATACTTTATTGCAAACTTTAATAAGAAACTTAATAGACTAGAACTCAGATATGCTATACTAGATTAAGAACTTATAGCAATAGTATATGCATTCCAGGAATAGGAATACTATCTAATCGGCGCGAAATATCCAATCCAGGTTTTTATAAACTATAAAAATCTTGTAATATTTACAATAACGAAAATATTTAATAAAAGACAAGTTAAATAAGCGGAATACTTATTACAATTCGATATCAAGATTATATATACTTTAGGGAAAGAAAATACTCGCGCAAATGCTCTTAGCAAACGAGCGGATTACAAACCGGAAAAAGAAATCAAAAAATGGACCCTTTTCGATACTAATAAAGACGGGAATCTCGTATAATAACGAGAAATCAATACGTTATTCAGGATTAGCAACCAAGAAAAATAACCTGAAAATATAATACCAAAAGAGCAGGACGAATATATCAAATGGATATATAAGGCGCCCGCTTATAGCTATTAAAGAATTGCAGCAATTACGGACAGGATCCAAAGATATTGGAATCTACCAGGATTCAAAACCAGAATACAGAATATTATTAATAACTGCAATAGCTGCAAGAAAAATAAGACAGAACGATACAAACCCTACAGATTACTATAACTTTTATTAGTATTAAATACGGTTTGAGTATTAATTAGCTTAAATTTCATTATCAAGCTATTAACCTTACGAAAACCCTTAATTAAAGTCGCATTTGATAGCATTTTAATAATAGTTTGCAAACTAAGCAAGTACAGCTATTTCTTACTATATAAAGAGGCTAGTATTGCAAAAGAATTATTATATATATTCTTAAGAAATATCGTAAGCAATTACGGAATGCTATAAGAAATTATTTCCGATAGAAACAGGAAGTTTATATTACGATTTTAGACCTTACTTATAAAATAATTCGGAATAAAATACAAATTATCTATAGCATTTTACCCCGAAACGAATAAATAAATAGAAAGGATTAACCAGATTATAAAATAATATTTCAGATATTATATTAATTACGATTAAGATAACTGAATTGAATTCTTACTATTTGCATAATTCGCTTATAATAGCGCGATAATATTAATAACCAAAATATTATTATTCAAAGCATTATACAGATACAAACCGATAGCATATTACGAAGCATTCTTAAAAGCAATTGCAAAAGTAGCAGAATAATAAGTTAAGAAAATCAAAGATATTCAAGCAAGATTCCAGAAAATATTCCAAGAACTTACGGAAAATATAACAAAATACGCTAACCAGAAAAGGATTAAGGGACTAATCCTATAAGAGAGAAATAAAGTCTATTTGAAATGCAAAAATATCAAAACTAAGAGACTTAGCAATAAATTAAACTATAAGAAATTAAGCCTTTTCAAAATTTCGAAAAAACTTTCGGAAATTAGCTATAAGCTCGACCTATTACCAGGAATAAGAATATACCCGATCTTTTACAAATCGCTCTTCGAACTAGCATTAGCAAATATATTATTGGATTACAATATTGAATTAAACCCAGACAAATAGCAATAGGAAATCGAAGCAATACTTGATTCAAAATTATAAGGACAAAGATAATAATATCTTATTAAATGGAAAGATTACGAATACAAAGAAAATATATAGGAAAAACCAAATAATATTAATCCAGAACTTATTAAAGAATACTGGAAGAAGGCAGAATAACTTGCTATAATCCCTAAAATAATCGATTTCGTCAATTATATATATCTTACCCTTTAAGAAAAACAAGCTTACGATAATACAAAGGAACTCAGAAATTTTCGATATTAATAAAAAAATAAAGAAACTATTTCTTATGCAAATAAACTTTAAAAACCGCTAGCCGAATAACTACCAGAACCAATAACGTTAGGATTACGTGCTAACCCAGAATAAGCCTCAAATATAGAAAAATCTATAAAACCCTAGTCTACCTTTCCAAATTCCTTAAATAAAGATAATAGAAAAACCGCAAGCAAAGGACTTTCGGGAATAATCTCTTCCAGAAAATAATATTCCGCCTCGATAGCAAAACGCTCCGCTTCCAGCTTCTTGCGCTTTATATGCTCGAGCTCTTCCATATTATTAATCCCATAACAAACAGCTCGTATTATCTTCTCGTACTATATCCGCTTTTGCTTCCGAAAACGAAAAAGCTTGATATTCAAGGCAGCGGCCTCTTTTTCAATAGCTTTTACCTCGGCTTCCAAATAACGATATTAGGCAATAATCTTATTCAGCTGCCCAAAAGAAAGTCCCCGAATATCGCAATTGGAAAGATTCAAACGAATACAAATCTGATAACGGGAAGACTCGGAATTAGCAACCTTGCAATTAGCAACCAAGTTATAAATTTTACAGTAAGAATAAGGTATCGGGTTTTGATAGCCGAAAGTAGCTATAGCCGAGAGCAAAGAGATCTTCCGATCTAATTTCGAATAAGGAATCGGAATACGAGGTTTTGAAACCCTACCCGATATAACGAATTAGGAAAGTACAATCCGAAATAAAAATATTAGGCAGAACTATTTACAGAAATCTTTAGGGATAAAAATTACAAGGAAAGAGATAATATTATGAACTAACGAATAATTCAGGTTATAGAAATAAGCCGGATCTGTAAATCCAGGAATAATATGGCCCGGATCCAATATCTGCAGCAAACAGATAATTTATATAACCCAGGGATAAAGTTAAAATACTAATCGATAGGATTATTATCGATCAGGTCGAGCCTATAATCGATAGGCTTGCTATCAATTATAACGATTAGGATTAAAAAGCTGGATATATAAAATTGGATATTTCTTACAATCAGATAAATTTCATAATTACTTTTCAATTATCAATCTAAGTATTAGTTCTATTACGAACTAGTATCCAATACAGATAGTGAATACTCAGAAGCGTTTCTAATTCTATCAGAACTGTATTTCCGTATACAGGTAGATTATACTGTATACTACCCTTGCCTAGCATAAACCCTTGACGTACCAAGTACTTGTGCTACTCGGGTGCTCATTACATTATAGGTTCAATTGGGGGGGGGGGGTCGCCGACACTAGGCTCCTATTACAACAATATCAAAATGCTAGTCTTTCTCTTTATTATACATTCGAATGCAATGTGTTAGCAATGATTTTGCATATTGTATAGGAACGCTATATAGAAAAGAAAAATGGTAAAATATAAATTAAATAGAAACTTGCAATCCTAATATCTCTTAAGCATTGGGAATAATTTTTCTTTGAAGCTGCTTAAAAAACGGATAAGTTTACAATATTCAGAAGGACATTTCCTACTGGTATCCAGAATGCTATCAAGAAACCTTTTCGAAGAATTCGTTGTCAGCCTTACATAAGCCTTGACTGTTAAACTGATTTTGAAGTTGGGGTTCGTTCGATCTCGTGAGTTCTGAATTTCGACAACTAAGGAGTCTTTTGCCGAGTCAAATACGACCCGTGTTGTGGCGTGGGCAATCGAATTGTATGTAGCAAGCCATACGGGATTCTCTGTAGGCCATTCGATAGGTGCACTTCCCATATCGTATACAGATGCAAAGCGAATGTTCGATGTCGAAGCTTGATCATAATATCGAAAACCAACCTTAGAATGGTCCGGTTTAACCCCAGAAATCGCGCAGGCTGTGCAGTATTGCTCGTAGACGCGTAGGTAGAGATGGCTGATCCGGTTCACGAGTGGCTCTAGGATACTTGGGTCTTTTATTGCGAACAATCCAGGTGATTGGTCTTGTGGGAGTTTGAATGTATCTTCATAATTCCTGAACCAAGATACTACTTCGTGGTATGTAAGCTGCAGCGTCATTGATAGTTGAAATTACTAAAAGATCTAGAATACGTATGAGATTCAAAGTGTGTAGTATCTCACATTATAATCTTAAAGTAATAATGCAGCGTAGATAGAACAATTTAGTCGACTTACAAGAGATGAAACAGCTGTCGGAGAACTTATTACGGATGAAAGGGATTTTATAAAAAAAAACTCGATTGTAATACGGGGTGTGCATTGGATTTGTAACCTATAGTCAGAAAGTGCACAGCGCGCCTCACTTTACAGCCTCACTTTATGGCAGTCTCGTCGTCATACTTAACTTATCTACCAGTAGAAAAGCTGAAAAGCAAAGCTTCTTGGCCAATTAAGTCCAAACACGATATAAGTCAAAAGACCGACGTGTGCGCCACCCCCTTTTGTACGCTACTCTAATATTACAGTTGGTTTTCAAAAGTCTGTATACATTCGCCCTTTTCATACCAAATACGTATTAATAAAGAAAGATATTTTTTTTTTAAAAAGAATAAAAAATAAATGTACACATATAGACGTGTGTAGGTAGGTGGTTGGGGGCTTGCTTATACGCTCTAACAGGTGTGCGAATGCATCCGTGCGCTCTATGAGCGATTACCTAGGCAGTTGTCTTAGCTCTCTAAAAGACTACAGACAAGCGACCTACACTATTGAAATACAAGATACTCTTGACGCATGGCCTTTTCCGTTAGAAGGGGAAAAGCTACCTGGACTGGAACAACAGAAGCCCAAGGCAAATTCTCGCCGCCGGGAAGGGGGTGTCGGCCAGTGTCTATTATCTACCCTTAAGCAGCAGTATTACGTTGGTTTCTTCATTTATGCATCTCATTCAGCTTTGCCGAGTTTCACAACTACACCTCCTACCCCCCTCCCTCTTACCCATGGTCGAGGGCCTCGCTTCCAACCACTCACTTACTCGGCCGTGACCCTAGGCTCCCCCCTCCCACAAAGGAGGCCAGGTGTTCTTGCGTCACACCACTACGACCCCAACCTAATGAAACTAGCATACCACTCGGGCGCCCGTCATACGACGCTGGGGCTCACACCCATGGTTATACTGCAGCACGCCCCCGAATTCTCGTTCGTGGAAATTTATCCCAGGTCTTATTGAGCCTCTACGGAGGTTGATATATGCACAAAGGGGCCCAGATGCCCGCCACCCCAGTTGGTATTTCCTCCCTTTGTAACCCCCCAAAACTCCAGCGCATCCCATGGTATAACGCCCGCCCGCTCCATTTCCGGTCCTCGTCCTCCCAGATTATAGTATCAATGATAGTTGGAACAAGCAAAAAAATAATGATCATGCGCATCATGAGGCTCTTGGGGCCTCGACCTACTCGTCGCCGGAGTTGTCCCGTATCCAGCCCGCGCTCATCTCGACCGCCTGGTTCCACTTCTTGAACATCTTCTCGCCCTGCTCCCTGGAGATCAGCGGCTCGAAGACCTTCCTGTTCCTGCGGTTCACCTGGGACAGGTCGTCCAGCTCAGCCCACACGCCGGTGGCGAGGCCGGCGGCGATGGCCGCGCCCAGCGCCGTGGTTTCGCGCATGGCGGGCCGGTCGACGGGGATCCCGCTGATGTCGGCCTGGGTCTGCATGCACAGGTCCGAGTTGGACAGGCCGCCGTCGACGGCCATGACCTGCAGCTTCTTGCCCGAGTCCTGCTCCATGGCGTCGAGGATGGCCTTGGTCTGGAAGCAGGTGGCCTCGAGGGTGGCGCGGGCGATGTGGCCCTTCTTGGTGTGCTGGGTGATGCCGAAGATGGTCCCCTTGGCGGAGTCAATCCAGTAGGGCGCGAAGAGGCCCGAGAAGGCGGTGACGAAGATGACGCCGCCGCTGTCGGGGACGCTCTTGGCGACCTCCTCGATCTTGTCGGACGTGTCGAAGAAGCCCAGGTTGTTGATGAGGAACTTGACGCCGGCGCCCGCGACGGCGATGCTGCCCTCGAGGGCGTACACGGGCTTGCGGCCGGCCCCGAAGTCGTAGGCCACGGTCGCCAGCAGGCCGGACTTGGAGATGACAGGCTCGGTGCCGACGTTGTACAGGATGAAGGACCCGGTGCCGTAGGTGTTCTTGGCCTGGCCGGGCTGGAAGCCACACTGGCCGACGAGGGCGCTGGACTGGTCGCCCAGGCAGCCGGCGATGGGGGTGCCCGCCAGCGGGCCCCGGGCGAGCTTGCCGAAGGCGGTGGCGTCAGAGGACGGCACGATGCGGGGCAGCGCGCACCTGGCGGGGTCGATGCCGAAGAAGGACAGCAGCTTCTCGTCGTACTGCATGGACCGCAGGTCCATGAACATGGTGCGGCTGGCGTTGGTGCTGTCGGTGACATGGACCGGGCTCTCGGCGTCGACGCCGCCGTTCAGCCTGAAGATGAGCCAGGAGTCGACGGTGCCGAAAGCCAAGCGGCTCTCGTCGTAGGCCTCCCTGACGGCGGGGACGTTGTCGATGAGCCACATCAGCTTGACGCTGCTGGGGTAGGTGCTCAGGGGCAGGCCGCAGGCCTGGGTGAGGTCGGCAGCGCCGGGGCGGCCCTTGAGCTCGCGGACGAGGGCGGTGGTGCGGGTGTCGGGCCACACGACGGCGTTGTAGAGGGGCTCGCCGGTAGTCCGGTCCCATACAACGGTCGTCTCCCGCTGGTTTGTGATGCCTATCGAGCGGATGTCCTTGGCGGAGAAGCCCTTGTCGGTGAACTGGGCCATGGCACCCTCGATGCACTCCTCGACGGAGCTGAGCAGCTCAAGCGGGTCATGCTCGTGCCACCTGCGGCGACGGCGTCAGCCAGGCCTGTAGTACAGGGAGCGGGAGCAGGGGGGAGGGAAGGGGGGGAGGGAAGGGGGGATGATGAGGCTTACCCTGACTCGGGGTAGTGGTTCTCGAACTCGATCTGGTGGCTCGCAACCGGCTCGCCCTCGCCGTTGAAGATGAGGAAGCGGGAGGAGGTGGTGCCCTGGTCGATGCTGCCGACGAACCAGTGCTCGCGCACCTCGTCCTCGGTCTCCCTGATGCCCTCCGGGAGGAACTCGTCGTGCACCTCGGCCTCGGGCTCGGGGGTGAGGGGGGCTGCGACGGGCTGGTCGCGGTTCTCGACGAACTCGACGGCGATGGCCTCGGGCTTCTCCTCGACAGGCGTGATCAGGCTGATGGTGCCGATCTCCTCGTCGAGGCGGAGCCTCTTTGCGTCCCGGATGTCGGCCATGGCGGTGGCTGGCCTGGGCCTGGAGTTGGTGGTAGTTGTGATCATGGTGGGCGGCTTCCCGCAGGGGCGCGGCGCGGCGTGATAAGGACAACGGCGGCGGGAGCGGCGGGAGGGAGAAAGGAGATAGCGGCACAGGGCTGGGCGCGCTAGTGCAGGGACCGGACGACGAGCTACTCGACGGCGGTCGACGGTGGCAGGGCGGCTTGCGTGGGGGTGGCCGTCCGGGGCGACGTCGAATGCGGCAAGCAGCCCTTGATCCTAGCAGGTGGACGGGGGGGCAGGACAGGGCCGCGGCCTTGGAAGTCTCGGAAGCCTTGGGAGCCCTGGCGGTCCTCGTCCTGGAGGAGGAGGAGGAGGAGGAGGAGATGAAGAGGCGCCGACGGGGCGGTAGTGGTGGTGGTAATGGCGGTGGAGGTGGAGGTGGTGGTGGAGATGGCGATGATGGTGTCGCCTGGCGGTTGTCCACAGGAGTCTGGAGGAGTGGTCTGGCCTGGTGGTCCTGAGGGGGGCGAGCGTGAGCGTGAGCGTGAGCGTGCTGGAAAAGACTGAGCAGAGAGGAGGTGGTGGCATGATCGAGGGAGTCTGCCTCGGCTCGAGGGCAGAAGGGGAGGCCGTATTTCAATCAATCTCCGTCGGAAAAGAGAGACGAGGGCGCGGCGGGCGCAGGTTGGGATGGGCGGGTTACCAGAACGGGGCAGGGCCGAGCCCCAAGGACGGACTGTCAGCGCGATCGATCGTGAGCAGCGAGCGCGCGCGCGCAGGTGTGCGTGTGCGTGTGGACGACAAAGTTTGGCGGGCGGGCGACAGCGAGCCGGGAGGACGAGGCACGTCATGGGGGGCCAAGGGCCTCGCAGCCCTGCCTGGGCGCTCGACGATCTGTGGCACACGGCCTGGTGGGGCGCCAGGCGAGGGCTGATTCGCGGAAGAATAGAGGGGCACACGTCGCTGCACAGTCTCTGGGGAGCTTGGGGGACGGTCTAGGCTTGGGGAGGTGGGGCGGCGGCGCTGCAGCGCTGCAGCGCTGCAGGAGGCACGCAGGACCGCTGCAGAGAAGCGCAGAGAAGGACTGGACCTGGACCTGGACCTGGACCTGGACCAGTGCAACCCCCCTGGGGCCACGCTGCGAACGCCCTGGAGAGCGTGCGAGTCTCCCCTCCACCGTGCCCTCCAACTCCCAACCCCCAACCCACGGCGGGCCCACCACAAGGAAGCCCCTGGAACCAACCCCACAGTCCACCGAGTTCCACGCCTCTCGGTGCCCCGAGGTTGCGCGTGGGGCCCCTCAGAGTTTCCCCCCCTTCAGCCGGCTGGCTGCTGGGGGAGGGCGTCCATCTCGATCTTCTCTCGCGATGGTCCCCATCCATCGTCGACCTTCCTGCCGCACACCGGCCCGCCGACCGACCGACTCATCACTTATCTTACTACAAGACAGCCAGCACACGAAACTCGTCCGACCCACGCCCTCTGCATGCATTCTCGGGCAACACGCCACCCCCCGAGAGCGATCTCGCTCGTGCTGCTTGTCTCTCGCGCAGCTGGCCTGTCGCGGAGGGGGCCCAGACCCATAACTAAAAAGAGATTTGCACTAATTACTACTTGACACAGCACGCGCTGCGTCCCACGGACACTCTCACCCCGAGTCTGGAACACCGCCGTCACACCTCACGATACCCAGTACCTCATTTCGTCACACAGCACCGCTGGACGTGTCGGCACCGGATCACAAGAGCATAAGAACTGTGGTCCCCCCCCCCCCTCTTCCCTCCCGACCAGCTCGTGTCGTGCCGCCCGCACACCGAGAAGCACGTCTTGCCTGGAGGCGCGAGGCATATCACGATGCCGTGTAGCCTCACCGATACATGATACTGCAGCCGTCGTCGGATGGCGGCGCGCATGGGGGTGGCCTGGACTCGGGCGATCCGCGTGCTATGCGAATGCATCCGTCCACGCGCGCACACAAAATCTCACTCCACCGGGGAACAACACAGGATCGGCAATGCACATTCCCTTATCAGACGGTCACGATCGCACCTCTCTGGTCCGGAAAAGTGGTCCTCTCGCGCCAACCGGGGCCACGGCGCCCTGCTGTGCCGCCGGGACGACTCGTCGTGGTGATTGGCCTGGTGCGCACGGCGGGGGGCCGACGGACGGCGTTCCGGATAAGCGCCGGTCCACAATTGGGCTTCAACACTTTTCAACGGGGCTGGAAATTATCGTGACAGGCACAGGCACAGGCACAGGCACAGGCACCCGCAGAGGAGCCCGCAGAGGAACCCGCACAGGAACCCGCACAGGCACCCGCACATGCGCCCCCGCTCCTCGCGACAAGTGCAACCTCACGATCCTATCGGCCTCCGCGACCGTTCTAGAAGGCCGACGATCCTCTTGTTTTTCGCCCGTCTCGTATTGCCTGCTTGCGTGCTTGCCGGCGCCGCGCTCGGGGGGCCACCGAGCAAATTTCGCGCTCTGAGGGTCCCCCTCACCTCTCACCTCTCACCTCTCTACCTCCACCACCACCAAGCCGTCTTCCGCTGGAAACCCTCAAGCTGGGCGGTCCCCGCAGGTCACAAGACGCTTGAGCGGTCTTGGACGGCGGCATCTATGGTTGGTCCCGCTGGCTGCCGGCAGGGCTCGAGCTAACACATAAAGTTTGCGGTCCCCCCTCGCCAACCGCGACGGGATCCAGAGGCCATGAACCTAAAGGCCTGCGCGGTTGCCAAGACACCATCGTGGGATCTCTGGCCGAGGCGTGCCCGGACGCCATGGTTGCCAGATCACATTCCTATCATCACGAGCGGTTCTCGCATGGCCGGCCACTGATATCCAAGGTCGACAATTTCCGCAGCAGGACCGCTTTTCCGGGACACACGCCCTCGGTCCTGAGATCCAGACAGCCAGGCAGGCACAGGCAGCTCTGCCGTGTTCTGGCCCCCCATCCTGCGACGCATCCACGCACCGTGCCTCGTGCTGCATCCTCCGAGCGTCCGGCGAGGCTGACAAAGACGGTCTCCACACAGTCGGACCGCCCAGCTCACACATGCGGCTACCCAGCACGCCCAGGAGGTCCCACTGACGATCCCTTCACTGCCACATGCTGACTTCGTGCCAAAGGGGTACCTCGAGGCCGCCTGGCCGTCTTTCCGCCGCACCTCATCGACGATCTGTATGACGGCTCTGACTTCATTTTGTGCACATCTTTGCCTGGTTCCTATCGTGTGAAGACTGGCGTCCGATCTGTTTGACCGCATTTGTGGACCACACTGACGTCTCAAGTCCGATCCGTATGACCCGAAGCACACTTCATTGCTGCGCCCCGCGCACGGGGCATCGCCGGTTGCATCAGCTGTACGCCAGGGACCTTTTTCTCCGGCCCCGTCCTCTCTCCCGGGAGCCTCCCCCAGATTCCCGGGCCGGATAAGCACCCCAGACTAAGGGATCCACTTCGGATGATATCATAGATGGGGCCTTTCCACTGCGTCGGGATCGATGAGGCGTCTCAACATCTTGACATCAGCGCACCGGGGACAATCAGGATGCGCAGGAAGTTCGTTGGCTTTGCGGGGTGGAGGCTCCTCTGCAGGGGTCCGACGACCTCCGCGCCCAACCAGCTATCTCCAGATCGCGATCTGATATCATATGTTCGGAGTTGGCTGTCAGCAGCAGGCCGCGTGAACGATACTCTGTCAAGGCATTATTCGAGTATGACGGACTCTGGTGCATTAGAAACACTGCACCAATTCAGTTATGAGGCGAGGGTGTGGGTGTGGCTGCTCCTAAGGTCAAGGCGGTAATACCACGGTAGGTACGAACCGGCCCTCCCATGCTTTCGCAGCGCTGTGTATCTTTGACGTCGGTAGACTCTTGCCTCCCTGTTTCAGTCTACGGCATCCGAGCAAGCTCAAACTCGTCCGGGTAGTAGGATGATGAGCACGAAGCGCGCTCTCCTCGGTGGACAGACCCGAGGCGTACACTGGAGCATCCTGCGACTTCCTGTGTGAGGTCGTCGTCCTTGCTCTGGAGTTGCGTGTTCGAGGAGTACGAGAAAATCGACCATTGATCTCGTCATCTCTGCCGGTCCTTCTCCTGTACAATCGAACCTGCCTCAGTCCTCACGGAGGTCACTTTTTGTTTCCTTAGTACGTAATGTTGCCGAGCCCTGTGGCTCTCCGGTTTCCCCCGTCGAAATTCTAGTTTAGAATCCCGATGAATACTATTTGGCCTTGAGAATTTGCTCCCTCGACGCCTTCCTCGATTCCTGATCTCGCCTCACCTCACCTTCCCTAGCATGTCCAACTCGCGACTCACCACCCGCGCCGGGACGTCACAGAGGACGCCACGGTCAGGCGCACCTGTGACCTAGCAAATGTTATTCATCATCAACACACCACGGAAGGCACACTTGCTTCCAAGCCACTGTTGACCCGGTTTCCCTCCACGTCCTCTGGCCTCTGTCAGCGGGCTCGTTGTCTTCTCACAAAGCACACAAGGCACATGCAGCCGCCCTCCCCCCCTTTTTGGGGATCTTCGTTCGACGCACATTAACCGGCATCGTTTGTTTCACTAGCTTAACTGTACCGTTCGAGTACGATTATCATCCATCTCTTTTGGGCGGTCGCAGTTAGTTGTCTCTACGTACATTGATGTCCCCCTCGCTTGCGCACACTCACTCCCTCCCACACTTGCACATCCACACCCTCACGCGGACCTGCTTACACCATTGACGCCTACACAACGTTGAGACGGCTGTCGGCACTCAGGACCTGCTACGTACTTGAGTCTGACTTGCAGCCATGTCTGACTGGCCTCGGGACAACGGCGGTGGCGACGACTAGCACACTTCCACCGGCGGAAGGAGGAGATACCCCGGCGGCCGAGGGTTCTCAGGCTCGGGAGGGCGCGGCCAGGACCGCGGCCGCGGACAGGGTCAGAGAGGATACGGCGGCGGCAATCCTCCAGGCGGCCGAGGAGGATACTTTCAAGGTGGTCCCCCAGCACCTGCTGAGCAGTACAATGCATACAACCGGTAAGACTGTCGCGCTCCTCTTCAGCTTAACGTCCCCGCATGGCTGATAATGTGCCGGTGCAGAAACGGTCGAGGAGGCTTTCGATCCGAAGGGTCTTTCCAGAGTGCGGCAGGTGGCAGAGGCTCCGGCAACTTTCATGGAAACTCTCGCGGTCGCGGAGGCTCAAACGCCTCCTCCTATGCCCCCAAAGTCTGGAAGTAAGCATGAAAACCCCTCTGTTCATGAGGATACCCATGTACTGACGGGCTCAGAGCTTCTCGGCCTGTGCCTACCGAGCCCAGAGATCTTGAGGATCGAAAGATCGACGAATATAGACAAAATTCTGCTGCCAAGGATGCGCAGGCGATTCAGCTCAAGCAACGCCCTTACCGTCCGGCTTTTGGAACTGGTGGCTCAGCAGTTGAACTTTGGGCCAATTACTTCCATATCGATGTAGTCGGCCCGCCCAGAAAGCTGTACCGCTACAGTTTCGCTGTGTTCCCGACGAAGCAAAAGGTGACTGCGGGGCAGCAAGGGGCTGTCGATACGAGCCGAGGCCGAAATTCCATTGATCGCCCGGCTGATGCTGATGGGACTCGCAGCAGCCAGGGTGGAGGAGAGACGCAGCTAGAACAGTCTCAACGACCTGCTGAGTCGGATGACGACACAGACGACCAGATCACAGGCCGTCGCGTCGAGCCGATATTCAGAGAAGCTGAAAAGGCCCTTGTCACAGGAAAAGTGTGGGCGACTGACTGCAGGGAGACAATTGTCTTGCAACAACGTCTGGACTACGGGGGCACCGAGGCGCTGCCGAAAGTGCAAGTATTCCGCGACAGCGACACTATTCAAGTCCATTTCGCGCCCTCTTCCGTTCATAAGGAAGATCGCAAATACGATGTTCGCTTCAAATTTGAGGAAGAAATGGACCTAGGAGTGTTATTTAAGGTCCTAAAGGCAGGGAACTCACCGTCCGAGGGGCTTGTCAAGGCGCTTTCAGCCATTCTCGGGCACTCACCTCGGCGGGACCTAAAGACCAAGGTTTTCGGGACAGGCAGGTATTTCCAGGACCACAGAGAGGAGCGCCAAAATTTGGTGTGGGCGCAGGGGGCAGACGAGGTCTCAAAAATGATGACGATCCTCAGAGGATTCGTCCAGAGTGTGCGTCCATCCACCGGAAAATTTCTGTTGAATGTCAACGTCACATATGGAGTCTTTCGGCCCAAGATCAACCTCGGGCGATGGCTGTCGTCGATGGAGAAGACGTTCTGGAGAAACAACAAGCAACGGAGATTTGAGGATCTCCAGAAACTGCACAGTATCATCCAGAAGACCAGGGTTCTCTACAAGTATCCACGAGAAAAGGGATCACCCACCGATGCGCTGCCACGCTCAAGTTCAGTTCGTACAGACCAGAGCCACCCAGGAGGAGCTAGAGAATCATACGACAGGATAACCATCGCCGGCTTCGCCCGGGAGAAGGACTCGCGCCAAGATGTCGCAGGGAAAGCATCTCAAGGTGATGCAAAGGTTGTTAGATTCATAACCACGAGAGACTTTCCGGACTGGAGGCAGGCAATTTGCAAGGTCAAAACAGATACCGGAACGCGTGACTTGACAGTCAAGGAGTACTTCGAGAGCAGTGGGTTCCCCTCGTGTACATCCGACCACTACCATCGTACCCCGAGACAGCTGACCATTGAGGCTAGAATACACGATGATACTTAGACACCCGGAGCTGCCGCTCATCAATCGCGGCACACCTAAAGACCCAGACTACATCCCTGCAGAGAGGTGCTGGGTAGACTTTGGGCAGCTTCGCACTGCCAAACTTGGCCAGGACGATGCATCAGCCATGATCAGATTCGCATGCCAGCGCCCTGCAACCAATGCGACGAAGATCTACGAAACTGGTCGTGATGTGTTACAGTTGGGCTCTTCCAATGCAACGCTACGAGGGTTCGGTCTGTCCGTCGGAGACGAGCTGATCAAAGTTCAAGGTCGTGAGCTCGAAGCCCCATCACTGAGCTACGGTGCACAAGGCAACCAGAGACCGGAGTCAATCGAACGAATAACGATGAATGGATCCTGGAACTTGCAAAAAGTTGGCTTTCACTCTCCTAAGGCTGAAAGGTGGACCGTGATTATCATCGAACCGCAGCCCAACATCAACGACGGCATTACTACGTTCCAAAGAGAGACGTCGAGATTGGGCATGAGGTTGGGTGAGCCGCAAGGCATCCACCACGTCCCTGAGAATTATGGGGAAACCAGCCTCATCAGAGACCTCGACAGGACGCTCAGAGAAGCGAGGTCGAGGGGCGCGAGGCTTGCGCTAATCATTCTCTCACGTCAACAGACAAGTGCAGTGTACAACAAGATCAAATTCCTTGGCGACGTTGTGCACGGAATCCACACAGTCTGTGTGATCGGCACGAAAATGAAGCAAGGCGGTCCGGGTTACTCTGCAAACGTGGCTCTCAAGGTCAACCTCAAACTAGGAGGCATCAATCACCAGCTGAAAAATCCACCCGAGCTATTCGAGGACACAATGGTCGTCGGTTATGATGCAATCCACCCAACAGGAGCGGACTCGGAGAACCTGCCAAGTCACATGGCGCTGGTAACGAGTGTTGACAAGGGCCTGGGGCAATGGACCGGCAGTTACTGGATCCAGAAGCGTCGCCAGGAGATCGCAGATGCGACAAATCTGAAGCTACAGATGCAGAAAAGACTGGCTAGGTGGGAAAAGCAGAGAGGTCGACGGCCTACACGGTTGATTATCTACCGGGACGGTGTCTCCGAATCTCAGTATGAGACAGTCATCAGAAGCGAGTTGCCCGAGATCGAGGCCGCCTATAGCGACATGTATGGTGGAAAGGACCTTAAGATCACCCTTGTGGTGGCTGTCAAGAGGCACTCTACCCGCTTCTATCCGTCCCATCCAGATCATGTGGTGAAGTCCGGCAACACACGAAGTGGTACTATAGTCGACCGTGGCATCACTGAGGCACGGTACTAGGAATTCTTCCTCACGGCCCACGAGGCGATCCAAGGGACAGCGCGGCCCGCGCGTTATGTCGTCCTTCGCGATAATATCTTCAGGGCTACATACAAAACACCCACGGCAAGCAGGGGTCCAGACTTCACAGCGGCCGTCAATCGTCTTGAGGAGTTCACACACAAGGTGTGCTATCTGTTCGGGCGGGCGACCAAAGCAGTCAGCCTGTGCACCCCGGCGTACTATGCCGACATTCTATGTACCAGAGCTCGAGCATATGAGTCTGCATTGGGCGACACAGACTTTAAGGCAATGATTGGCATCAAGAAACAGACGGTGGGGGCTAGCGAGGGAGCAGAGAACAAACGCATTAGAGAGATGAAAGTGCATGAGGATCTCGAAAATTCAATGTTCTGGATTTGAGGAGCCCTCCTGTCGCTAATATGGCAGTTAGCTCATCAGATCCAATGAAGGAGGACTGCATTATTATGGCATGAGTTTCATGACGGCATGGCCGTACAAGAATCGTTTAAGCCGTTGCTTTCTTTACAAGTATGTTTCGTTTTCGTACTGTTAGGTCGTACTCGACGGTCTTGTTCAGATGGAGGGACGACGGAATGGACGGGCAATGGGCACTTACAGCTTGCGAATATATTTTGAACGCCCTCTTCAACTGGTCGTTCCGTGCGTGCTGTCCAACTTTGGCGAAAGCGTGGAGTGGGAATCGGGATGGCCTACGGTCCCAGAGCAGTCATCATTATTTCCTCCTGCTGATCGATGGCAATCCTCACGGTAGTCCATCTCCTCTTACCATTCTGGACGTACAATTTGAGAACATGCTCCATCGTCTGCCGAGGACTTCAGAGACCCAGAAAGGCCAGTGAAAACGAAATGTGCCCGGGATGGCTGTAACATCAAGCGGACACTCCGACACAGGAGAAGGTTATCGTAATGGCGGCAGGTGTCACGCACGGTGAGCATAACGGGTTGTTCTAATATACGTTGCAATTGGTGTCGATGTCGTACACTGGATGCTTAAGCCTGCAGACCCGGACGGCGTAGCAGCCCTTTCCTCCTCCATGCTCTGGTCAGTCGGGCCCGAGGTATGAGCATCCTGACTGATCTCATTGTTGGTAACCGGCCCAGCAATCCGTTCCTTTCATCGGCTTCACAGTCGAGGGATAACTTCAACGCCTATACTCTATTGCAGCCGAACCGTCACGGCCTGGGGCAGCTTCTCGCGGCCCACCCGCTGACATGCCAGGAAAGAGTTGACCTTGAATACCCGTCCCTTGATTGGCGCAGCAATACCTCAGTCATGACCGTTCTCTTCTTTCCATCTTTCCAGGTACAGCCTCGGGCTCCTAGGACCCTCCATGCCGTACTCGCGGTACGACTCCATTCCGGATCGCACACGGACGTTGTTCGTCACGAAGGGGGTGAGCTGTTCCATCCGTCAGGGGTTAGCGTACACTCCGCCCCAAGAGCATCCTCGTCCGCGCCCCTCTAGACAGGCGAGGGGACGTATCGTACGTTAGGTAAAGGAAGAAAAAGAGCCCACCTTGAACGTGTCCAGCCCCTGTGGCACAACATACGTCCGCACCAGACTGTAGTCGACCGAGAACCCTCCCCACCTGTCGTGCGTACCCATGCGCCCTGTACCTGTGCCCTTGTAGTAGCCCTTGTTGATGTCCTTGGTCGTGAGCCGCAGCTTGCGGTAGCGCCGGCAGAGCGCCTGGGTCGGTTTGAACATTGTGATTGATGGTCGGAGGAGGTGGTGGGAGGGTGAGGGAGGCGGCCGCGATGGCCCAAAGTTCGCGGCGGAAGGGGGCGCCGAGCACGCGCCACCTACTGAAGGCTGGACAGGGTAGGTTTGAGAGGTTGGAGGGTTGCGTACAGGCCGTTTGAGGCCTCAATCGTCGTCAGATGCGCACTCAATGGTCGAGGGTGAGGTCGATGCGGCTCAAGCCTGATGATTTTCTGCGGCAGCGGACGTTGGCGCTGCTTGCCTGCCCACAACACTTATCGATAAGCACCGCCAAAAAGATTTCGAACCCCCCCCCCCCCAGTTTTGCAGGATTCCACTCGCCTCGCCTTTCGACTGCCCACAGAATATTCCTTTTCGAAAGCATACATCGCCAGTATGCCTGGCCGCCAGTCCCACGGCCGCTCCCTGCTGGGCAACGGCCAGAAGTCCAACAACGCAAAGCCGAAAGCACAGAAGTCGAAAGCGAAGGCCCGCGCCCACGCCCTCGACGCCTTTGCTATCGCCGCGAAGCAGATCGAGCCGGAGCGGCTCACTCGCCGCGGGCGAGACCTCGAGCTTGATCCCGAGAGGGAGACGAGGGGCGGCAAACATAGGCGAGATGAGGACGAGGACGAGGACAGCGAGGAAGATGAGGACGAGGGCCCAAGGAAGAAGCGCGCTAGACAGTCTGCTTTCGACGAGGATGACGACGACGAGAGCAGCGAAAATGAGGGAGGGAGTGACAGCGAGGGGAACGAGTGGCACGTCGGTGTGAATGGGGACGATGATGACTCGGAGCTTGACAGCGACGAGGCGTTTGGGGACAGCGACGATGAGAAGTTCGAGGGGTATGCATTCCGTGGGAGCCGCTCGCAGAAAGAGGCGGAGGATGAGGACGGTGCCGATGGCGAGTCGCTCGGCTCGGACGCGATCGATCTTGCGGATGCGTTGGATCAGTCGTCCGACGATGACGACGAGGGCTCGGCTGGAGACACGGAATCCGGATCAGAGGAGGAGTCGAGCTCCGAGTCCGAAGAGGACGACGAGGACGATGTCGATCCGTCCAGAGTGAGCGAACTCCGAAATATCATCAAGGGCTTCGCGGACTCGGATAAGAACGCAGAAGCCGACACGGCACCAGCTACAAGACAAGCCATCAGCCTGGAGGACCTGGGACTAGCCTCCGTCAAAGACCCTCTGATCAAGAAGTCGGTCAAATTGATGAAAAAGGAGGAGAAGACAGATGCTACAAAAAAGGGCTCATCCAAGAAACTTGACGTTCCCCTCCCAAGACGACAACAGGACCAGCTCCTCCGGATCGCAGCTTACGAGAAGACCAACGAGACGCTAGACCGGTGGAACGAGACCGTCAAGCATAACCGCCGAGCCGACCATCTCGTGTTCCCTCTCCCTCATACCCTCCCTGACGCCGGCCTCGACAACAGCGAGCTCCTACCTCTTACCAAGAAGACCGCCGGCACGGAACTAGAAACCACCATCCTGTCCATCATGGAGGAGTCTGGCCTGGGTCCAAGTGCCAAGTCCAAAAAACAGCCAGAGGAGAAAAAGGACGGCAATGGCGAGGAACAGACCATTTCTCGCGCAGATCTCAAGGAGCTCTGGGCGCAGCGCCGGAAGGAACGCGAGCTTCAGTCCCGTGAGCAGGCCCGCGCCAAGCGTATCAAGAAGATCAAGTCGAAGACGTACCGCAAGATCCATCGGAAGGAGAGGCTGGGCGATGAGGCCCAGGAGCTGGAGATGATGCGGGAGAACGGCGAGATCGATTCCGAAGAGGAGCGTGAGGCGGCGCACCGGAGGAGGGCACTGGAACGAGTCGGTGCGAGGCACAAGGACAGCAAGTGGGCAAAGATGGGCTCTAAGGTGGGTCGGGCCGTGTGGGACGATGATTACCGCGCGGGCCTGACGGATATGGCCAGGAGAAACGAGGAGCTGAGGAAACGGGTTGAGGGTGAGACGACGAGGGGTGGTGAGGATGACGATGAGTCTGAGGGCACAAGCTCGTCAGCGGATGAGGACGGAAACTCGAGGTTACTCAGGCAACTAGATGCTGTGGACGACGCAGAGAGCGACGACGACCACCCACACTCGAATCTCATGAAGCTGGCGTTCATGCAGCGAGCCGAGGCGCAGCGCAAACAGGCCAACGATGAGATCGTGGCACAGATCCGCCGAGACCTGGAGTCGGGTTCAGATGCAGAGGAGGCGGACGATACCGAAGTTCAGGTTGGACGGATGACGTTCGGCATGAGCCAGGACAAGAATGCTTCAAAAGCTGCTAAGAAGTCTCCTGCACCCTTGAGCGGAGCCATCAGCAATGGGACGAAGAGCAAGTCATCAGCACACACATCACGAACACCGCAGATCGACTCATCTACGTCAGCCACCGACGCACCGTCCGCACCTGGTGCGGCAGGATCTTGGGCAAAAGCAGGACAGTCAGCAGTTGCTGAGCGGAAGAAAGGCAGGAAGGCCGTCAGCAGTGCAGAGGTCGCGGAACTGGACCTGAACGGCGTCGAGCCCCTCGCAAGCAAAGCATCTGCAGCGCGAAAGCCCTCGAAAGCCAAGAGCGCTTCAAAAGCCGGTACGAAATCCACCGCAACCGCAACTGATGCAGACGCGGACGACTCTTCCGACGACGACATCCACCTGCCTCTTGCCATTCGCGACCACGAGCTGGTCAGCCGTGCCTTCGGGGGCGAGGACGTGGTGGCTGAATTCGAAGCTGAGAAGGAGGCCATCATGTCCGAGGATGACGAGAAGACGATCGACAAGACCATGCCCGGCTGGGGAAGTTGGACAGGCGACGGAATCAGCAAGCGGGCGCAGAAGCGCAACAAGGGCAAGGTAATGGTCAAGAAGGACGGCGTCAAGAAGAAGGACCGGAAGGACGCCAAGCTGGAGAAGGTCATCATGAACGAGAAGAGGGTTCGAAAGGTATGCATTGACAGTCTCCGGTCGTTTGATCACACGGGCCATAATTGGGAGGATGATGCTAACCCAGTCCACGAACAGAACGAGAAGTACCTCGCCTCCCAGCTGCCGCATCCTTTCGAGTCCAGACAGCAGTACGAGAGGTCTCTGCGCCTGCCCGTCGGCCCCGAATGGATGACCAAGGAGTCGTTCCAACAGGCAACAAAGCCCAGGGTCATCGTCAAGCAGGGAATCATCGCACCAATGGCCAAGCCGATCATCTAGCATCTCATACGACAACACGGCCTCAAACTAGGCATCTTCAAATATCAAGGATCTACACAGCATATGACAACCCAATTAAACAATCCGCAATGCCACGTCCAAATTCTTGAAAACCCACAACACGCCACTTTTCAGTCCCGCTTCCCCAGCCAGCTACAATGATGATGTTCGCGAGACCAATCTCGGTGTTTCACTCAACAAGTATGCTCATGTGAATCCAGTCCTAGACCCGGCCAATCACCACGCGGGAGTGGCAGGAAGGATATTTGCTAGATGTAGGCTGTCCTGTCCCACACTGCTCCTTGTCATTCTGCTTTCTCCTCCGGACCTCTTCCTCCGTCTACATACGCAATTTCTAGTCACCTAACTTATCACTGGTGGTCACCTCTGCTGAGAGGTTGAGGGGATTTTTCCTTAGCTCCACCATGACGTCTCCACAAAAGTTTGAGCCGCCTCGACAACTTGTCACTTGTTCGCAGATCGTTCCTCTTCTTGTGTGAGGGTCATGGAGCATTTCGTCCGATTCTGGCAACCTACACATGTCGAATTGAGATCTGATGCCAAGTTATGATAGGGTTTGCGGATGACTAGGATTCAAGGAGCCGCATAATCTGCCCAAGGATTTTCTTTCAACACGGCAATTGCCACACCCTCGACCAATATGGCTTTCTTGTGTCTATATAATCAGCACACGGTTGCTGCTAGATCCACACACACATTGCTGGACTCTACAGATGTTCCCGTCGGACAGACTCCGGAAGGCTACTTTTATTCTCCATGAATTCGCCCCGCGTCGAACCAACGGAGAAGACCTCCGGAACAACGGCTCCAGTTTGGCTACCTTTTCAGTTCTTCGACCTCAGCTACGTCAGGATGAGAGAAATGTGGACCTCTCAAATCGCGTATACTGATATGTATATATGATGGAAGCGGTCTCGGCAACCAACAGCGGGCTCAAGAAGTCAAGCCTTCTATACAATCGTTTCAGAGCCTAGTGTCAGTAGCAATCGACAATCCACAGTCGATAAGCAAACCTCAATTCTTCACGCCGTCACAATTGTAATATGGTATCAAGAGAGGGCCAGCACGAGCTTAAACAAAGTCCGCCTCAAGGAGGCCAGGGGCAAAGGAGAGATGAAGAGCGACCAGACCGCCCACAGCAGGGCCGCTCCCGGACAGCCTCCAGCGCCCTGGGCAGCATGCTAGCGGACCCCGATACAGCGCAGAAGATGGACCGCGTGATGACGCGGCTCGACGATCAAGGCAGGGCAGAACTGTCGGATCTGGCTACACGGATCGCCGTCGGTACCAAGCGCAAGGCTCGCATCGCGCAGGAGCAGGAATACCGCGAACGGAACCCGTGGCATGATCAGCGCAAGGACAAGCCGCTGTTCAGCCTGGGCGAGCCCCTGCCCCGTATCGCATCAGAAAAAAATCAGGAGATCGACCCTTGGCACGCCAGCCTCCGGGATCAGACCGTGTTCAGCTTAGGCGAGCCGCTGCCGCGAAGGGTTCGCAGGACCGATACAGGCGCATCAGTCAATCGTCAAGAGGAAGATATCGAGCAGGGTCTGCGAAGACGACCAGCAAGAGAAGCCCAGGGTACACCCGATTCAGAGGGTTCAGGCGAGACAATCTCAGAACCACAGAACACCCAGTCTCGAAGACGCCAGCTTGGCGAGCAGGATGAGGGCGCCGATGCGGCACGGAAGTACCAAATTGATGCCGATGTGATTGGTGGTCAACGGGAAGGCAACGCCGTTGAGGAGGGAAAAATCGACCCGGACGTGATGCGCAACAAGTGGGCTCGGATCCGCGCAAAGTACCCCGAGCCGCTTGCAGAGTTCCTCTGCACTGCGATGAGTGTCTTCCTGGGCCTCACTGGGACGTTGAGTGTCAACCTGTCGCAGAACCAGTCGCAGCAGTATGGGTCGTACGAGACGCTGTGCTGGGCGTGGGGCTTGTCGTTCATGTTTGGCATCTACCTGGGCGGAGGCGTCTCGGGCGCGCACATGAACCCGGCAATCTCCATATCGCTTTGCATCTTCCGAGGCTTCCCCTGGAGGCGCTGCTGCGTCTACGTCTTCGTACAGATCTGTGCGGCCTTCGCAGGAGGCGCCCTCGCGTACGCCCTGTACGCTGACGCCATCCGGGAGGTCGACCCGGCCATGGCACAGACCTACACGAGCTTCTTCACCGTTCCGAAGCCGTGGGTGTCGCCGGCCACGGCTTTCTTCACCGAGTTCCTGGGCGGGGCGGTGATCATGATAGCGGTCCTGTCGCTCGGCGATGACCAGAACAACCCCCCTGGGGCGGGCATGCACGCGTTCATCCTCGGCCTGCTGGTGACGGTCCTCAAGATGACGCTGGGGTACAACACAGGCGCGGCGCTCAGCCCCGCGTCGGATCTCGGACCACGGCTGGTGGCGTACGCCGCCGGGTACAAGATGGAGGCCCTGTGGGGCAATGGCTGGTGGTTCTACGGGCCATGGGCCGGCACCGTGTCGGGCGCGATCATCGGGTGCAGCCTGTACGATGCGGTGGTGTTTGTCGGCAGTGAGTCACCTATCAACTACCGGTGGCCAAAGGAGAGGCATGCCTGAAGGACGATACTCGGGAAGGGGAAGTGAGCATGTCCCGAGCTGGAAAGACAACGAGATGCGCAGGCAAGGGGGAGTTTGTGGCGCTGGTGCAGTAGCGGAATGTTCGGGTTCATTTGCGTTTGGGCGGTAAAAGATGCTTTTTCTAACTGGCCAATCTGTGGTCGAGCTCTGCGCAACCAAGGGATTCAAGCAAGACACAACCAGGAGAGCGCAAACTCAACCTCCTATTCCACCCCTTCTTCCTGGCCGCTGGTGCCCCGGAGTCCTCCGCGCCACTGGCCTCTCTTCGGTCAGCTCCGCGAAAGCCTCAACCTACTCCTCCCACCGGCCTCCCACCAGCCTCCCGACCCACTTGCGACGCCGCACGCTGATCGTGAGCGCCATCCCTCCAACCCCAGGGGGGCTCTAGGCCTTCCTGTACTTCCTCCACGGGTCCCCCTCCCACCACGGATCCTTCCCCTCGGCCGGCCCTCCTGACCCTCCGCCGCCGCCGCCGGAGCTCCCGCTGCCGGAGCTCCCGCCGCCAGACGCGCCGCCCCGGCTCTCGCGGAACTTGCAGTCCTTGCACAGGCCCGCCACCTTCTCGTTCTGGTGGTTGCCGCCCGCGCCGAGGCACGTGTCCCCGAACCGCGGGCAGTTCACGAAGCGCTTGAAGGAGCGGTGGCCGCACGAGAAGACATTGTTGATCTGGAGGCACATCTCAGGTGGGCGGGGCCGGCCGGGCTCTCTCTGGGGGAGGGGGGCTGCAGCTTGCTTGGGAAGCTTGCGAGGGTAGTCCGGCCTCTCAATGGCCCAGGAGACCGTTTCCGACCGCGGCGAGGGGGGTCGGGGCTCGAAGGGCGCTTAGGCGGCGCCGTGGTTATACGTGTTCTGGTCCGAGATCAGACCGCCTAGCTGCTCATCCACCTAGAAGTGGGAATATAGCTGGCGTCTCGACGTTGACGGCCTCAGGACATGAGAGTGAGTGTGAGAGTGAGTGTATGTGAGAGAGTGAGAGTGAGAGAGAGAGAGAGAAAGAGTGACGATGCTGTAGCCGCCGTCCACCTAATAGTGGGAATAGGCACGCCCGTCGTACTTCAAGCAGAGAACCTGACGAGTCGTCAAAGAGGCTGTGAAGGTCGCGAAGAACTCCAGGGAGAGGCGCCTTCGTGCCCTCGTGCAGGGGACCCGGTCGCCTAAAGTACCTCCTGAGAGCCCTCCCTTGATACCGGGGACGATGATTGCCCTGCAGCACCCGTGGGCCCTGTCTGGGAACGATAATCGCCCTCTCTCCCCACGCCCCGCGGTCCCTGCTTAGATCCTTGGATGCATATCCATCCACAGCACACGCCAGGCTCCGCGGCCAGTGACAGCTGCCACCGCTGTCGGCCGTCACATCTCATCTCACCCCCTCCCTCCGGCGGCAGGGTCACCAGAGCACGTATGGCAAAGGCATCCATGGACCCGGGCAGCGCCCTGCAGCCCAGCTCGTGCGACCTCTAGAGGCGCCCCCTCCCCAGGTGAATACGAACGTGAGGACGCCGCCGCCGCTGCTGATCCCTCCCACCCTCCCTGGCCCGGCCGGCCCGGCCGGGGTGTTTGCCGTAGTGAGTATGCTTGTCGTCGGAGTGGGACGCTCGCTGCATGTGAGAAGTGACGCGGCGGCAGCCTGGGGAGGGGACAGGCGCGCAGGAGAGACAGGGAGCACGTCTATAGCTGTAACGTCTGGCCGTGCGAGGTCGGAATGCATGCGGGCGGCCGCAGGGCGTATGCCCTCTCGGATCGAGAGCCTGGGTGCCGGTGCTGTGTGTGGGCTCCGGATGCAGCGGGTGCAGAGGCCGGGGCCGTCAGAGATCTGGATCTGGCTATAGCCTCGGGTTCAAGGATGTGAGAGTGGAGTATTGTCCGATTATCTATCTCCTGTGTTGTGTTCCCTAGTAGGCCAGTAGGAGGGTCGGGCCTCGCCTATGCCATGCCTCAGATACCAATGCTGCACTGCAGACTTACAGCCTTGCCGATCACCCCCCCCCCCTCGCGGCGGGCGATCCTCCATGCTAAGCAGGCTTCTATATCGCAACTGATCTCGATCCTTCAATCCCTCAATTATTATTAAACCTCCGCCGGATTGGTCATCAGTCCTCCCTTTATACTCCGACTCGTAGCCCAACTCCCTCCAAGCCTTCTCGATACTTAAACAGGTGGTGCTGTTCGGGTCCTCGCCTTGTCTATCGACCCGCTTCATCCTCGGGAAGCACGTCCGGACGGGGCCCACATTGCTCATCCTCACGACACTATCTGGTGCCGCGATGAGACACTTACGATGGCCCGTCAGCTCGCTCGCCAGGCTATCTTCTTGACAGCCCGCGCCCCGTCTCTCGCATCGATATGGCCCCAGGCATTCCCATCCGACCCGGTCAGCGACACGCTGCCCTCTTCGGACGAGCAACAAGAGAGGCCATAGATTCTCCCGAGGCTGTCCGGATGAGCCCAGAAGTCGTCGAGTCTTCCTGGACCACAGGATCTACTTCAGGAAAACCACCATCAATCGATGGGTCGAAGCATGTCCAGCTCCTCCTGGAAGCACCACGGCGCCGCCCTTCCAAAGACCGCCTGGTCCTCCGGTGTCATCACTCAACCAGCACCCCCCCCCCCCCGGCCAGCTTGCTCGAGCTGTGCGCGCTCTCCGGCCGGCGCTCGCCCGCCTCGAAGAGAGGGACCCTGGAGGGCAGTGTGGGCAGTGAATCACGAAAGAAATGAATATACTCTTGAGGTGACAGCTGGCCCCGCGAGGACAGACGCCCACATAGGCCGCCGTGGTCAAGCCAGAGACGTTTGCTCTCGCGATTGCCAAGAAGCCCGGTGAGAACGACGAGCCCAGGGCTTCGTTCTTTCCTATATGAGCATCATCACCACGAAAAAGCCCCGAGGAGTGGGTGGTATGTTGATCAGCGATGGTCGTGCTCGCGAAGAAGCACCTTCGTTCGGGTGCTGCCGACCGAGCAAGGCCTGTCGGCCTCCAGACCTGTGACACGGGTACTATTGATGTGACGGCATCAGGGCGGCTTCACAAAGACGCCCCGTATCCCCGGAGGCCAGGAGGAGCCGAGCCTCGTTGAGACCCGTCCGATCGAGAAGAAAAAAAAAAAAAAAAGGAGACCTGGGGGCTTGAGGCCTGGGGGCGATCATATAGGGCTGGCCTTGTTGGTGAGAGTGGACACCTCATTGACGTTATAAGCATATCCAGACGTTAGGTATTGCACTGACTAGATTAACTTGACCAATGTCTCATCAAACGCACGTCAAACTTTCAGCGGTCCTCTGCCACGGATCCCGTTCTCTCTGATAGTACAACTTGTTTCCCGCGGTTTCTGTCCCTTGAGCGGGCCAGTTGTTTGAAAAGTGACGGAGACATCCCCAGTCATCCGTGTCATACCAGATTCCCATGCCAGCAATGACGGCAGGCCGTGTTGGTCTTACCAAATAACGCCCTTCCCCCGCCGTGTGAGTAAAAATTTCAATGCCGTTTTTCACTGATCCCTGTGGTTGCTTTGGTATTCTCGAGTTATTCCCAATTGCGCCGATCTGGCGTAAAATAAAAACCAAGATCTGATCTGACCCAGTCCGGACCTGTCCCGCGCAGTGTCGTGTGCTGCGATATGCAAGTTTGCCGCATTGGCACCTCTCGGCTCACTGGGCTGAAGTCTGCGCTGAAGTCTGCGCTTTGTTTGCCTGCTGCGCAGTATCCTCCTCAGGACACTGGGCATCCTTGCCCAGATACTTTTTCATAACGTCCTTGAAAGTCGACTCATCGACCACGGCACCGGACCCGGAGCATTTAGCCTTCTTCTGCAGGTCAGAGCAGAGGCCGTCCAGGTCAAAGTCGCCGCTCTGGACGCTGGGGCAGTTTTGTAGTTTCTCCCTGTAGCGCGCGTTAGCAGATATCCCGGGATCGTTCCTGGGCTCGTAGCTGAATACGTACCAAATCTTGTTGCAGGTCAGGAACTGGCCGTCCTGCGTCTGCACCAGCTCCGTCTGGTCCTCGTTCTTCGCAGCATCGATCCGAGACATGAGGTCCGTCTTGGGCGGGTTCGGGCTGGGGGCGAAATACGGCGTCGTGAAGTCGATATCGAAGGCGTCGGTGAAGAAGGTGTCGTCTAACCCGGTGCTGAGGACGTTCTCCTGGGGCTCGCGGTAGTTTCCAAACAGCTGCGGGTCGAACTGAAAGTCGTTCGTGTTCGCCAGAAAGTTCATGTCGTTCATATCGATGTTGGCGAAGTGACCAAAATCTGTGCCGGATCAGCATACTCTTCTGCGTTCTCAGCGGGAGCAGGGGGCGGACGAGCGCGCGGTGTGCATCGGGAGGCGATGCGGTAGATAGCCGAGATAATGCATTACATGGAAGGGTGGTTATTACCTTGGTTGGTATTGGCAAACGAAGGGTGGCCCTCCTCGCCGATGGTCGACAGCATGTCGAGCTTGAAGCCCATAGGCGACTGGTTGTTGGTGGGCTCGGGAGACGTCCCGCACGAGGAGCTCGGGCCGCCGTTGGAGTTGGAAGAGGAGGACGGCGACGACTCGTTCGTAGCGGCACCACTGGTGTGCGAGTCCGTGCTGCCCCTGGCCGCCGAGGCGACATTGTTGTCCGTCAGCGGGGGGCTGAAGATGCCCGAGAACTTGGCCAGGTCCTCCTTCGTCTGGGAATCCAGACCGTTCGCCTGGGCGGCGGTGCCGGCCGAGCCCTGCCTGGCGGTCTTGTCGAGGGGGCTCAGGTGCTCGCTCGGGCTCCGGGCAGACCGCGGCGAGGCGGAGGGGCGCCCGTTGAGGGAGGCGTTGGTGCTCGGCGACGGCGTGGGGCCGGGCAGCTGGCCAAAGCGGGGGAACTCGAACTGGAAGTTGACGTCGTTCAGGTTGCCGATGACGGGGTTGCCAAAGACAGGGCGCGGGCCGGTGACGCCGGGAGCGCGGCTGCTGACCATGACGGACAGCCTCTTCTTGTACTCGGCCAGCTCGGTGGTCATCTTCTCGACCTGGGCGCGGAGCTGGGAGTTCTCCTGGTTGGCGGACTGGGAGGCCTTCTCCAGCTCGGCGACCTTGTCCTCGAGGTCCTTGAGGTGCTTCTCCTTGCGCTCCCGGAACGCGCGCTGGGCGGCCCTGTTCTGCGCCTTCCGTTTCTGCGCAGGGGCGGGCGGGCTGTCAGCACCGAAGCCAGCTGCTGGGCGGCATGGAGGAGAGGGCTGGGGATGGGTGGATGGGTGGATGGACGGGAGGGGATCACAGGATCACACGTACCGAGGTCGGCTCTGTAGTGAGGGGCTTGCGGCCGGGCTTCTTAGGGGCCTTGTCGCCAGTCTCCTGCCTCTTAGCGCTCGCCTCGTCCTCCTCATTGTCGTCGTCGGGGTGACTCCGCTTCTCGGTGTCGTTGTTCTCGGAGGCGGCGTTGGCGGAGGCGTCGGGGCTGCTGTTGGAGCCGGGCAGGTCGCCGATCATCTTGGGCTGGGAGTCGTCGGCGAAGCTGAAGTCATAGCTGGTGTCGCCGCTGAAGTCGTAGTCGTAGTCGAGGAAGGGGCTCTCCTGCGGGAAGCCGCCCAGGGCGTTCTTCTGGGCCGGCGAGCTGGTGAAGGAGGTGGGGGACATGTTGTTGTTGGCGGCGGCGCCGGCGGGGGAGCCGGAGGGCTGCCTGTTGGAGTTGAGGGCGGCGAAGAGCAGGCTCTGCTGCTGGGGGGTCAGGATGAAGTCGTTGAGGGGGTTCCTCGCGGAGGCCATGGCGAGAGGGTGAGGAGGCGGAGGAGGAGGAGGAGGAGGATGATGATATGATGATGATGAACTATGACAGGCAGAGGCGGCCCAGGAGCGGGTGTGATGTGATGCTCCAGTCTCTCTCTCTCTCTCTCTCTCTCTCGTCTCCTTCGAGGACCCCTATCTTGCCACCGACACTCGATCCTAGGGAGAGTAGAGGGAGGGAGGAGGATGACGCGGTGCTCAGGCGGGCCGACAGGCAGATCGGGCGTTGCAGAGGGGAGAGAGGGAGAGGATGTAGACAGTGGACAGCGGACAATGCGCCGGGAGGAGGGGACAAAGGACACAACGACGAGCTTGTCGAGCCGGTGGAGTGAGATGAGAGATAGACAGACGCAGGCTTGAGGGGCCAGAAAACGTGCGTGCGTGTGTGCGTGTGTGTGTTCTGTTCTGTTCTGTGTGTGTATGTGTATGTGTGTGTTCTAGGCTGCCAGGACCTGCTGCTGCTGGGACCTGCTGCTGCTGCTGCTGCTGCTGCTGCTGCTGCGACGATCCAGGCCGGGGTTGCCGGCAGGGTCTCGTCATACAAGATGCGCTATGAGTGCGTCCCCGTCAGAAGCCGTCCTGTCCTCCTGACAATTGCGTGCTCAAATCCGCACCCAGGGAGGAGCTGCGAGGAGCTGGCTGCTGGCTGCTGCAGGGCGTGCGTGGTGCGGTGCTGCAGAGAGGGGGACGCCGGTCTTGCTCGAGGGTGGTGTGGTGAGGCAGGCGAGTGCAGTGTAGGCAGGATATGGGGACGGGGGGCGAGGTGTGATGGGGGAACGAGCGAGGGCCAGGCCGCTTCGAGGGTGGCGGCGAGAGGGGATCGCCTCTGCTAGGGGGAGAGGACCCGCCTGCGAACCTGGTGGAACTGCGGGCCTCTTCCAGTGTCAATTTGTCAGCCACGGCCGAACTGGCGTCACCCCCTGCCGCCCACCCCCTACAGGCGCTGACCCCGCCATGCGCCCCAGCGGGTGACGGTGGCGACAGGGCCGCTGCCCGCAGAGCCCCCCAAGAGCGCCCCCGCCGGTGGCATAGTACGAGACAGAGAGGCAGAAGGGGCCGCGACAGGGGGGGACCGTGGGCGGCAGGGCGTGGGTGCCGCGCCGTGGTAGCAGCTCAGCAGGGCCCCCGCCAGGCCCCAGGGCCCCGTCAGCGGCGGCACTAACATGCCCGCTTTCTCGTCTGGTGGGATCCGACCAGCCGCTTGGGGTATAGGGCGCGACAGGGCGCGACAGGGCGCGACAGGGCCCGGCACTAGGGGACGAGAAGTCTAAATGCTCCTGCGGCTCGGGCTCGGGACAACTGCGTCTGCTTCTGCTTGCTTTTCTCTCCCCCCGGAGCGCGGGCGAGAGAGGGAGAGAGAAGACACACACACAGAGAGAGATAGAGAGAGGCCCGTCAGCCCACGCCCCGTTCCTGTTCCTGTTCCTGTTCCTCCTCCTCCTCCTCGTCCTCGTCCTCGTCCTCCTCCTCTTCCCCCTCCGCCTCCGCCGCCCTTCCGCCTCCTCCTCGGCTGATCAACCTCCTCAGCCCCATGCTCACCGCGCCATGTCCCCATCCATCCATCCATCCATCCATCCATCCATCCATCCATCCATCCATCCATCCATCCGTCCCGTGGGTTCAAGTCTCCGGCGTGACTCTTGGCCTTGCTTGGCGCACATACCTGCACGGTCGCAACCCGCCGTCGCCCCCCCCCCGCGTGCCCCACACACATGGTGCCACCGCCTGGCGGTTGCTTAAAGCCGTCCTCGAGAACAAGGCCCGCCACGCCGTTGCGTCCGCCTCGGGGTTCCACCCCGTGACTGATTCCACATCATCAGTAACATGCCGTCGTTCCATAGTAGTACTACATATGCACACGCACACGCACACACTCACACGCACTCACACGCACTCACACGCACTCACACGCACTCACACGCTGGGCCTCATCCGTCCAGTCTCCCACCTCCCGCCCGGCACTGGTACAGTACCGGCTCCGTCGACCGACCAGATGGGAGGCTCCCGGGGCCTAGCTGGATTCTGCGTGAGCTGACCATTCCCGAGTGCCCCCCTGGAACTTCGGGACGGCGTGGACTGGCGGCCTGCACCCCCTCCCTGCCCGCTAGAGGTGACCGACCCATGGTTCAGCCAGTCTTCTTTCTCTCCCTCTCGCGGGCTGGACGGCTCAGCCAGTTCGCAGGTATCCCTCCCCCATCCTCCGACGACGGCTTCCGACAGGCGCACGTGGTATCCAGCCCGGAGAGAGGGATACGGCGCGGCCCGCCGCAGAACAAGTCCTTGTGCCAGGACAATAGGCCGTCCACGAACCTGCTCGGCATCCGGCGAGGCTCCCGTCAGCCGTGGCACGTGCTCTCCGGCCTCGTCGCCATGTCATGTACCACCCTCTCCAAGTCTGCCCCAGACCTGGTACTGCCCAAAAGGACGCCTAGGATGTGGACAGGCTCGGACGCCGTGAGGGAAGCCGCTGGAGGGCGCATAGTCTTGGGGGCGTCGCCGTCTGGGGGCGTCGCCGTCTGGGGTTGGGGTCGGTGGTCGGGGGGCAAGCAGCAGGCCGGCAGGCCGGCAGGGAGCGCAGGTGTGATGGGGTTATTGCAGGCGCAAGAACCTCTCTGGTGGTGATGGTAGGAGAGCTCGAGGAGTAGACATCCTGTTGCGCCGGCGCAGAGGTACTGTGTACGTGGTGGGTGGGGATAAGCAGCAGAGGCTGTTGCCCTATGCTCACAAGGCGGGCAGCCCCATCCACCATCCCCAGCCCATGACGACGATCGCACGGTTCTTGCTGCAGGGGCGCACAGAGGGACCCAGACCAGCCCCAGATCCCCAAGATCGGATCGGGTGCGTGCTAGCAGTCGCTCACCACTCTAAGAAGTGATGCGATCTGATGCGACCCCGAGAGGCTGGAACCGACGTGGCCCCCATCGCGTCCCGGGCCGGCGGGCGTCGTCCCTCCGCATGTACATCCGCAGATCAGTTTTACAGAATTGCTGGGCTAATTACTGTGGGGGCTGCCTCGTAGGAGGGTATCCCGCTGCATAGCAGTGCGTAGCAGGGCAGCCAGCCCCTTCTTCTGTGCCTGCTGTTCCATCTCTTGCTGCTCAAGAACAGCCAAAGGAGGCTGTTCATACACTCTGTAAGCACAAAATATGCCAACCAGATAAACCGTCCTCTGCTGCGCCTGCGCGAACCGAGGAAAGCCGCGAGTGGCCCGCAGCGACCTCTTATCGCCTTATCAGCGGGAAGCCCCCAGACCTGGGAAACTTTTCCTTTTTTTTTTTTTTTTTTTTTTTTTTGGGTCTTCGGGCTTCGGCTTGATTGATTGACTGACTGCAGCAAAACACTCCCACACCGCGACCCATCTCTTGACAGCTGCCTGCTCTCTTCGCCTAGCACATCCAAACCCTCTTCCAGCACGCCAACAAGGGTTTTCTCATGGCCTCCTCACCACAGCAGATGCCCTCAGCGGGTTCGTGCCCCCTCCCCCCACCTCTTCACCACCACCACCACCACCACCCAAACAGAACTCCCACTGACGCTTCCTCCCCCCCCCCCCCAATACAGAGACCCGCCAGGCCCGCTTCGAGCAGGCGGTCGCCCTCTCCCTCAACCTCTGGCCCGCCCTCACCCTCGCGGTCCAGAACAACTGGGGCGGCCCGGACAGCGCGGACAAGCGTGACTGGTTCGCAGGGGAAGTCGTCGACCAGTTCCCGCCCCTAGCCCCGACGACGACGGCCGGTGCTAGCACCACCACCACCACCTCTTCTTCCTCCTCGACAGACAAGTACGGCAGCAGCGCGTCGGCCCCGGCGCAACAGCAGCAGCAGGTGGAGGAGCCCGACGCCGAGTACATCGAGGAGCTGCTGCTGCAGGTGATGCTGGACGAGTTCGAGGTCAACGTCGACGACGAGTCCGGCTTCGACGTCGCCGTCGAGATCATCCGCCTGCGCGGCCAGTGCGCCCGCGGCAACTTCGACGAGGTCGACAGGCTGCTGGCGCGCTGGCAGGCCCGGAAGGGCGCCCGCGTCGACGGCGCCCTGTTCCGGAAGGGGGAGGACCAGGACGGCGATACCGACTGGGACGACACCGACGGGGACGACGATGACGATGAGGACGGCGACGAGGACATGGACGAGGCCCCGCCCCTGGCGGCTGCTCCCCGGCGGGAGAAGGCCGAGCCCGAGGTGGACGAGGACGGGTTTACCAAGGTCATGCGGAAGAGGTGATCTGAGCACATCACGGGCAGGAGAGACGGCATAGGAAGATGAATTGCTTCGTTCGGTTCGGGAAGAGAAACCATGTCTTGCCATCCAGGGAGAGAGAGAAGAAGAGGGAAGCGAGAGCAGGGGGAGGGGGTTTGCGGCTATTCAAAAAGATACCCAGGAAATCAGGAGATTATAGTCGCATCTGCGACACAGAGGGGGCAGGCGTGCGGGAGAAAAAAAAACCCCGGCGACGGTGTGCACATCCACCCCCGTCCACCCCTTCCCCGGTCAATCACCCAGCGCCAGAAACACCATCCTCCAAGAGCCAACCCAAAGTTCAGATATCCCCGACAGGCTTACTACTCCCAGTCCTCATCGCTATCGTCATCCTTGCGGGTCTCCTTGGGGC
This sequence comes from Chrysoporthe puriensis, assembly GCA_015678955.1. Lineage (NCBI taxonomy): Eukaryota > Fungi > Ascomycota > Sordariomycetes > Diaporthales > Cryphonectriaceae > Chrysoporthe > Chrysoporthe puriensis. The sequence goes on along the minus strand of CP064905.1, from coordinate 3,112,346 downwards.
TGTTCGGCGCATGGCTAGGGTTGCCGGAGCTGGCGCCGACCAGGTCGTAGCTCGTGTCGCTGTCGGGCTGCGACCTCTCGTCGTTGGACCTGCGGGGCTCGGACGGCTTCAGGCGGGATGACGATCCGGCAGCCGGGGGCGGGTGGATGGTGGTCGAGGACTCGGTCGAGCCGGGGCGCCTGTCGGAGGTCTTCTTGGGGCTTGTCCCGGCGGCGGTCTCGTCATCCGAGTCCTCGTCCCAGCCGACTTCTTCCTCGGCCGAGGCAGCTACAGGGCAGGGCAGGGCAGGTCAGCACCATCAAGATCACAGCAGATAGAACCATGTCCGAACGAGATGAACCGGGGACGGCATACCCTTCAGAAGATCCCGCCTCCTCGCCTCCGCAATGTCGATCCCGTGCCTCAAGAAGTAGTACCTCTTCCAGAAGTCCTCATACGGGATCTTCTCGGGCACCAGCTTCTCCATCGTAGCCCGCAGCTCCGGATACTTGTCGAGGTCCTTCGAGATGTCCTCCGTCTTGCTGGCGATGTCGAACTCCTTGCCCCAGGCCTCCCAGTCGCCCGTCGCGGGGTCCTTCGTGAAGCTCTCCGTGGACGTGTGGATGACGTGCAGCTGTGCGTCGAACCTGCTGGTGTGGATCACCCTCTTGCCGGTGGCGTCCTTGCTCTCGAACAGGACCTCCGAGGCCTGCCCGCTGGCGTCGGTCGACCCCGACCCGGGGGTGATAGAGACCGCGTCCTTCAGGAAGTCGCGGATGTTGGTCCCGAACCGCAGGAGCGCCTCGTCCGCGGCGTCCTCCGCCCTCTGGATGTCCTTGAGGCGCTTGGCCGCCTCGGAGCGCAGGCGCGAGAGGACGGTCTCGGACTCTTGGAGGGCCTCTTCGGTGGTCATATCCTTCTTGCCCTCGGTCGGGGTGACGCTGCCGGCCTGCTGGGCGGTGGATGAGGAAGATGTAGAGGACGGGCCGGGCGTGGCGAGGGACAGCCCGCGGGTCCGGCTGATGAGGGCGCTCGAGAGGCCCGAGAAGCCGCGCTGGGCCTCGCTGCCGAGGTCGGTGAGTTCCTTCTGGGCTTCCTGGTAGACGGTCTCGCCCTGGACAGGTCTAGTCAGCCGTGCGACTCGTCCTTTGCGGTGGGTGCCTCCGCTTCGCCGCGTCCCATCACGGCCCGTCGTCCGTACGCACCTGCTTGACAACATTCCCAAAAAACCCGCCGATCTTGGCGCCCCAGGGGCTGGCCGAGAAGGCCTTGTAGGCATCCTGGATCTCAGCGTTCAGGCTGTTCTGGGTCTGCTCGGCGCTGCTGCCGGCGGCGTAGCGCTTGCCGTCCTCCTCCTTGGGGAGGGACTCCTCGACGATGTGGTCGTAGGCCAGATCCATCCTGAGTGATGCCTTGCTCTCCTCCTGGCAGTTTTGTTCTTCAACCGACGGGCTGGGCAGATATTCTGGTGGTGGGCGGTGGGCGGAGGGGCGGGTAGCGCGCGGAGGGGAGATGGCGTTCACGTTTCCTAATGAGACAGGAGGTCACGTAAGTTAGGCCGTTCGCAGCGGGTGCCAGGCGCATCACAAGCCAGGATAGCTCCCTCCCGTCCAGCTGGAGGGGTCCTGCGGCTTATGTAAGCTACCCCTAACGGTGGTCGCATTCAATTATCCGATCTACTTACCTATTACGAATTAGGAGGCCCAACGTACCTCTTTATTATTTCTATTTTTAATTTCCTTATGGACGGCAGCCCAATCTCATCCGGCTGATCATGACATATGATCGTCACGGCTCTTGTGAGAAGGTCTGTGGATGAGTAACTGAGGCAGACGAACGGTTGCTTCTTCGGCCCGCGCCGAGCAGAGTACATACTCCATCCAGCCTCGGCTGCAGCTAAAAGTTAATTCACATCTTGCGCCATAAATGCGCCCACCCTCAATACCAAGCACATGCGACCATACCTGGCGGAAAACTTGGGATCCCGTCTGCTCTCCCCTAAATAGGCCACCAAGGGCTGGATTAGTAGTCAAGTGGGGGTGACCATTGGCGAATACCCGGTGTTGCATGTTTTTGGTTTTCTTTTTCTTTTCTTCTCTTTTTTTTTCTTCGTCTCTCTCTTTTCTTTTGGCCGTATATCATGAGCACTCATAGACCAATTGATGTCTAACGACGAGCGTGCCTCTCCCGCTCAGGCGGCGGTGGTGCCATGGATGCTGCGGCAGCTAGCTGTCCAGCAGCTGCCGAGATAGAAGCGTTGTGACCCTGACTTAGAGCAGCGGAGCATCCAGCCTGCTCTCCGCCAATCCTCCTCGAGACTCGAGACGACCATCCGGCCACGGGCCCCCTCTTCTCGACGTCGCGGGCTTGCCGCAGCCGAACCCCGTCTATGTGATCCCATACGGGAGTGGCTGCCGCAGGCCACCACGACGGGGTGCAATCACATGGTTCGGGCGGAGGGAGATAATTAGCTCTGGCTTCACCATCTGCATTGGTTGGGTATCGCAGAGCCCGGGCTCGTGTGCCCCGCTGCCTAGACTACATGAACAGAGGTTTGTGCGTTGTGTTTGTGCTCGTCGGCCGTTTCCCCCGGCTGCCGCTATCCATGCTGAGTGATGCTAAATGATGCCCAAAGGTGCAAATGATGCCTGCGCAGGAGAGTATGCCAAGAAAGAAGAAAAAGGGACATTGGGGACTGTAGGAAAGCGAATTGAAGGAATGGAGATGTAGGATGTCCCCGCTGCTATTCGGTACACATGGCTACCTCGTCCGCCCTCGCCTCACGCAACAGACATACGCCCATCCCAGTAAACAGAAACAAGCCCCCTCCCAGAGTACCCAAACCGGGGTGCCATGCAACTTTGCCTGTAGTGCTCTGACCGAAACCACCGCACACCGATTCTATCAAGAACGCCGAGTAAGAAAAGCAACCATGACACAAACGCAGATCGCTGAGGAGGCGGACGAGGCTGCCGCGGGCAGGAGAAAGCCGCCGCCGTCCCCCGCCGCGCAGGGAAATTGGTAATATGTTTTGTTTTTATGTTTTTTTTTTTTTTGGTTTGTTTTTCTTGGCGAGGCTGCTAAGGTTGTGTACTGAAGATGAGATCGCCTCCCAGATGGCTTGTCTGGAGTAATTCCCTGTTAGGCGGACAGACGTACATGTAAAGCCTACCCCGGTGCTAATCGGAGCCTTAGATTCCGGGTGCGGGTCGCTGAGGGCACACGACGTTCAGTCGTGTTGGGCACTCCGGGTAGACCACCGAGCACTTCATCCCAGCCCAACACATCTTCGTCATCTTGGAGCGCCTTGCTCAACGCCTTGATGGTGTCTCTGCCTGCTTCTGTCCTGTCCGGCCCCGAGCGACAGCCGCGTCCATTAGCCTCGGGGTACGCCCCTCGTCCTGCGCGTCTTCGGCCGGGCGTGGCCGAGACATCGGTATCGGGAACTCGAGGTCGTGCTCATCCGGACGCTTGTTGACGCCAATTGCGCAGAGATTCGAGCCGCCCCTAACCGATTACAACTCTCGCGCCCTCCTTCCCCAGAACGCCCCTCTCTTTCGGCTTGGGGCTGTTGCCGCGCCCCTTCTTCCTGCTCAGGAACCCGAACACCCCGCCAGAGCCGGCTTCGACCTTGCCTGCCTCCTGGCCCGCCCCGGCTGCGTCTGCCGGCAGTGTTGCGTCCTGACGGGCCAGATCCGACCAGCTGCCTCCGCCGTCGAGGGTCACCTGCACCCCTCCGGTGGGACTCTCCACGAAGATGCCCTTCGGGCCGCCCTTGTTATGCTTTGGGCTCGTATATGAATTCGGGTACGGCGGTAACGGGGCCGGCCGGCCCGGTCCTTTGCCCCTGCTATGGCTCTTTGAATGCCCTGGTTGCGCCTCAGTGGACCTTGTAGGCGTAAGCGGCTGCCCTGGCTGCCCTGGCTGCCCTGGCTGCCCTTGGTAGCCGTTCGTCACCCCTGCGGCTTGCGATAGGGGCCGCGCATCGTCTGTGGTAAATGCCTGGCCGTGCTGCGGGTTCGGCGCGCCGTTCGATCCCGAGGGTGCGGCGGCCGGTTCATCCTCTGCGCAGGCTTCCGTGATCCTATCACCGTAGTTAGCATATGGCCTCAGGCCGATCCCGGGATCCGTCGCAACCCACTTCTTGTATGCGGCCACGGTGTAGTCGAAGGGCCGGAAGTCGCTCTCGATCATCCGGTACAGCTCGTCCTCCCTGATCTCCTTGTCGGTCGCATCCTCCTTCAGCTTCTCGCGCGGCTTCTGCCTCCGGGCCCTGGCTTCCAGCGGGGCCTCCTCCAGTAATAATTCCTCTAGGTCGTACGTCGCGTCGAAGTTCGTCTTCTCGGATGACGGCACGAACACGGGCTCGATCTCCTTCCTCTCGAGAGCCTCGAAGTTGATGGGCCTGAAGAAGTCGTGGTGAGTGAAGCTCTCCCACGTGTTGCCGAGCCGCTTGCTAGGGTCCGCGCTCAATGCATCCTTGATGGCGTAAAGGCACAGTAGCGAAACAGGTGGTTGCGTGATTGGGTATTTCGGGTTGGCGGCTTGTATGACAGTGCCTAGGGCGTTCTCGGAGTTGCCTTCGAAAGGCCTCTGCACAGCGAATCAGCTCTTGGCCCCGCGCCAGATTGAGGCTCCGCCGGGCCCCGGCCTCCCGGGCCAGAACCAGGCACCCCCATCACGGAGGCACCGACACAATGACGAAAAGACGGATACCGACCTTGTTGTAGATGCACTCGTAGAACAAGACACCAAGTGACCACCAGTCTGCCCGCCGGTCGTAGCCCTTGCCGGCGTAGACCTCAGGTGCGAGATATGCCAGCGTTCCCGACTTGCTCGTGAGGACCTTCCCTGGTATGATATCCGACGCGACATTCTGCTCGGAGACTGGTTAGAAAGGTGTGTGGTGCTCCAGGGGGTCTTGGAGGAGGCGGGAGGGCATACGAAATCCGTCAGATGGACATGACCATCAGCATCCAGTAGGACATTGTCCGGCTTTACATCACGATGTATGATGCCCTGGCCGTGTATGTAGCGCAGGGCACAGCCCAACTCGGATATCCAGAACCTGACGGCCTCCTCGGTGAACGTCTTTCTTGAGATGTGAAAGCGCAGGTCGCCACCGCTCATGAGGTCGACAACGAGGTACCTGGTGCGGCATCAGCGACAGGTCACAGAGGACCCCAGGGCCCACCCCACACGGGCTAGACGGGCGTACATGTATTCTATGTCCTGAAAACTGTAGCGCAAGTTGCAGATGAAGGGGTGGTTGACGTGCTCGAGCATACGACGCTCCCGGATGATGTTCCGCACGCTCTCGGATCGAACGACTATTGTGGTGGAGCATTCACAGAGATCAGTCACACCGACACGACGACAGGCAGGCAGCAGGCAGCAGGCGTGCAGCCGCTGGGGACCGGCAACGGTTCTCGCGCACCTTCATCTTTGCGGATGTACTTGAGGGCGAAGGAAAGGCCGGTGTCTTTCCGCTCGACGATCCGGACCTTGCCAAACGCACCCCGGCCGACGACTCGCAGCAGTCGGAAGTGATTGAGGTTGACTATGCTCCCGATAACACTCGTCAGCCAACGTCCCAGCATGTGATCCGCCGCGGCACCACCACCACCACCACCACCACCAACGCCGCCGCCACGGCCACCATCGCCATCACCATGACCGGCATATCGCGGCTCGAGGACGGGCTGGAGGCCAAGACGGCGGTTGGGGTTGGGGGGCCCGGCACGGGGTGTGGGCTGTGATCGGTACCTTCGCCGTCGAACTCGACGGGTTTGCCCTGGCTGTTACCCATTGGAGCGACCTGCCCGGCTGTCGATCTCTGCGAACATCCGACTCGGATCCGGAGATGCGATTGCCCACGATCGATGTCGGCTCGGAGACGGGCTCGAGGGCGCGAGGGAGAGGCTCGAGGCGGGCGGGCGGGCGGGCAGGCAGGTAGGGGAGGGGGGGAAGAGGCGAGACAGGGCGGTGGTGTCGTGTCAGTCTTGTCTGTTGTCAGTCTGTCGGCCGGTCGGTTAGGGTCTGGCGGAGGACAAAGGCAAGATTGGCGAGCGCAGCATTCAGGGCCGGCGCCAGGACAAGGAGATTTGAGGGTGGAGATGCAAAAGACCGGGCCAGAGGGCGGGATGGCAAAAAGGACGAGAGGGAGACGTGGGAGGATGAAGGAGAGCAGCGTACCACAAGATACGGTACGGGGATACCGGTACAGCAACGCAATGCGAGCGATCGCTGCGGTACTGCGCTGGGTACGGAGGGGGTGGGAAAGTGTGGTAGAGGGAGAGCGAGTATGGAGCGCAGAGGGAGGCACTGGGGCACTGGGGCACTGGGGCAATGGGGCAATGGGGAGGGTACAGGGGTGGAGGGACCCCCAGGGCTACTCACTAGCAGCCGACCACAGCGGGCCCAGGGCCAGTACCAGGGCCAGGGCCAGGGCCAGGTCCGGGTCCAGGTCTGGGTCTGGGTTCCACGCTCAGGGCCAGGTGCAGGGCCAGGTTAGCCGATCACAAGGGACAGATGACAACCTGCAGGGCTGCCGGGTGTGCGTGCGTGCGTGCGTGCGTGCGTGCGCGAGAGAGCGAGCGAGCGAGGCAGGGAGGGAGGAGAGGGAGAGAGAGAAAGAGATGCGTGTGCTGTATGCGTGTATGCGCGCGCGCGCGAGAGAGAGAGAGAGAGAGAGAGGAGAGAGCGAGAGCGAGCGAGCGTGCGCCGCTCTGGTGAGGACCGAGCAGGGAGAGGGAGGAGGCTGACGTCGGCGCGGGAAGGACGAGGTCGGCAGCGGAGGACGGCGGCAGCGCGATCGGCGGTCTGATATCTGGACTGGTGCTGGGCTTGGATCGGATCCGATCAGGCTGTCAGTCAATCAGTCCGTCCGTCTTGGACGACGGGAGCGAGACAAAGGCTGAGAGGCCAGGCGGGAAGAGGACGTACTTAGAGATGGCGGATGGAAGGATTATGCATGCGAGGCGACGACGAGCACACCCTGCCCTAGCCCTGCCCTGCCCTAGCCCTGCCCTGCCCTGCCCTGCCCTAGCCCTGCCCTGCCCTGCCCTGCCCTAGCCCTGCCCTGCCTGGCCTGGCACCTGGGCTGGCACGGCCCTGCCAAGGGCGGACGTCAGACCTTCGGGATGGGCAAGTCGAAAAGTGGGCAAGCAGAGTGACAGAGTGACAGAGTGACAGCCCATGCCGGCAGAGACCAGCAGGCAGGAGGATGGCATGGCATGGCATGGCATGGCATGGCATGGCACAGCATGGCAGGTCAGATAGACAGATAGATCACCTCCGCGCAGATGCTGCACACTGCACGCCGGCGTGCGGTGGATATTGCTGGATGGGACCGTGGCCCTATCTCTGGCCTCCCCCCCCCCGGTCTGTCCTCTCCTCTGCAGGATACGGTACGGTACTCAGTACCTACTGCTGGCCGGGGGGCGAACTACGGACGTACTGGCTGCGGGAAGGGCACAAGGGGGTTATCTACAGGCGAACTCACTGTGTAAGTATGCGTGCCCGGGTACGGTACTTCCTCCTGCTGGTCGTGATATACCAAGTATACATTCAGTACTGCTGGCAGAGAGGGCTCGCTATCACCACTGCTCAGTACGTAATTACCTACCATAGTAGTATGCATATGTATATGTACTATGGCATGTACCCGTTGTGCAGGTGGCACGTCAGCAAATCTCCCTGCCCTGGCCACCCCCCGACAATTTGCTGTGCAGAATGTCCGCGCGTGCGCGCGTGGTCTCCTGCTATCTGCTATAGTATGGTGCGTGATAGTAGTACTGGGTAATTCCGGCGCTCGAAGGGAGTGACCCCATCGGTGCAGAGGCTGGTTACATACTAATAGCGTTGCAGCCGCAACAGGACTGCCTCCACCAAGGTGCTAGGAATATGGTACAGTAGCAGGCCCCGTAGGCACTGCTGGCTGCCGGCTGCTGGTGCTGGGCGCGGGTGCTGGGGTACCTGCTCCCAGTTACGGACGTTCTGGGCCTAGCGGCCAGCCCTCCTGCTGACGCCAGGCATCATGGTATGTACATACCAGCCATAGCGCCATAGTGCCACAGTGATGAGTGATGACGGTACAGCGCAGAGGGCCGCTGGGAGGTCGTCCCAACCCCCCCCCCCGGGTAGGGCCCCCAAAGGGCTGGCTGCATGCAGCGCCAGGGGTGGTGGCCCGCTGATCCATGCTCGAACTGACATCTCCCACGGCCTGGGCGGGTGTGTGAGGGGATGGGCCGCAAGCAGCAGCTAGCCAGCCATCCATCCATCCATCCATCCATCCATCCATCCATCCACGCACCCACGTACTCATTCCATCATCACGAGAGCGCGCCCACTTCGGGCCTGCCCGTCCAGCTCCAACGGCAGACCTGTCGAGCAACAGAACGAGACCGACAGACGGCCGCCTCCTCGGCCCCCCCCCCCCAAATTGCACCCCTCTCCACCGGCGCGCGGGGGCCCAGGGCCGGGGCGCGAGTCAAACTGAGGTGATAGGGCGAGGAGGGCGCGGATGGGGGACCGCACGCACAGCAAGAGAGAGAGAGAGGGAGAGGCAGAGGCAGAGGCAGAGGAGGGAAGGGTGTCACCAGGCCAGGGCGGAGGTGCCCAGATGTGGAGGAGGCACGGGGCTAGCAGGGCACACATGGTCAATCAGTGGATTGCAGCGGAGGTTCGTGGGCGCAAATCCCAGCTCAACCTCAATCCTTCCCGCCGCCCTCCTCGCGCCCTCCTCGCCCGTCCTCCCACCTCCGGGCCTCGCTCGCGCGCCCTCACCTCCGGCGTGCGCCGTGTGTGTGCTGGTGCTGGCGCTGGCATCGTGTCGGGCGCGGAAATACTGGGACTGGCGCGCCAGTGTGTGGGATACGACCTGCGATGGGTCGCCCCCCCCCGTGCTGCTGGCCCCCGTATCGTGACGACATCGCCAGGGAGCGACCGCTGGATGGTGGATGGCGGATGGCGGATGGGTTCGACCTGTCGCGACCGCCTCCTTTCTCCCGGCCCTGGGGCCCTACGGCCCAGTAGCACCGTACCTACTACCTACTATGTATACAGCCTGCTGCCGGATGCCATCAGTATCCCATCAGTATCCCTTCCAGAACCCCCTCTGTCTGGGAAGCTGTGCGGTGCCGCCGTCCCGGTCCTGACCTACTCCTTATGGATCGCGCTACAGCGTTTCTTCCTGCAGCTTCCCACCTGCTCACCACGTGTCTTCGTAGCATCCATCACACAAACCCGGTCGCTGCCCGTATGTCACGTATTGCGCCTCCGTGGTACCCAGTACCGTGACAGGTGGAGGGCACAGACGCCGCCGCCCGTCACCTCTCATCTTCCTGCTGCCACAAAAATCCACCGTAATCCGCCTTTGTCCTGGACGCTACCAGCTACGTCCCACCGGCTGCGACGCCTCTCATCCAACAGCCTCTCACGTCTTTGTCTGCCCTCGCACAATGGCACCGGCCCAGCTCCCAGCCGCGCCCGCCTCACAGCCCAGATGCTATCTTCCCCCCCCTCCCCCCTCTCCGGGCGGAGAACCGGCAGCAGAGAGTTTCAGACACATCACGAACCCACATATCCTGCGGCCAACAGCAGCAGACGTACAGCACCAGCTCAGATGCGCCACACGTGTTGACTGACTCCCCCCCTCGTGTTCCTCGCCTCAGCCCGCGTGTCGCTCCCCTCCCTTCTAGAAGGCCTCGCCGCCTTCTAGCCCCCGCCGCCGCCGCACCACCAGCAGCAGCACCCAGCAGCGCCGTCTCCTCGCTTATCTCCCTTCGGCCGTCCCACGTGAGCGAGACGGCTCGCGCGGCTGGAATGCCGTATTAAGGACCCCGCCGCCGCCTCTGGTCCTGTCTGACGTATCGTCTCCAGGCCCGGTTATGCGACACGGACGCCTCGTGCGACCCCTTTTCAGATCCCCAGGATGGTGAGAGAAGGAACTTCCTACAGGAGTACGCCCGTAAGTAGCCAGGGACATGCTCCACGCTCAGCTCACCGGGCGCCGCGGAGAACTTTTAAGGCGCAAAGGAAGGGGGAGAAAAAAAAGGGGGGGGGGTGAGACAAGGAGAGAGACGGGAAGGAAGAAAAAAAAAAAAAAAAAGAGAGAGAGAGAGCCGGATACGCAGTGACCGCAGACAGGCGCGGCGAGGCGCATAGGTTCGGCTGCAACACAGCGGCAGATCGCACACGAGGTGTTCCCACGTGGTTGACGGTGTCGTTTCACGAGCGAGCACCCAGATCGAGTGATGCTGGTGTCCGCCCCCGGCTGGGGACCTGCCAGACAGACAGGCCACCCACCGCCTCTGGCCCCCTCCTCCCCCAGACCCCAGACCGCATCGTGTCCGCTCAGCACTCTAAATCGCCGCTGGCAGGCCCGCCACGCGTATGGCGGTGGGTAAAACGTATGGATAATACAGCACGTATGTGCGGAACAGTCCGCACGGGTCGCGTACTGCCCACCATGCAGCTGGCCACCCGCCGCTGTGCGGCGTCGGCGGCGGCGGCGGGCGTCGGCGTGCCCGGGCCAGAGGCACCGACGTGTCCCGCGCGGGTATCGTGACGATCACGCTATCTCACACCGGTCATCATACAGTCAATGTCAGCACCTCTCCGCGACGGTCAGCCTGCCGCGGGTGCGCGCAGGCGCGCGGCGGGCCGGTGCTATTTTCCCCCTCTCGGCTGAATCATCGCTGCTGGGAGGGCTCACCACGGCCGGCCCGGTCCTGGCGCGCAGGTGTCCTGCTCAAGGGCGCCCCTCCGTGGAGGAGGATTCCGTGTCAAACAGGAGAGGATCGGGAACCCTTCCTCTGCCGCGTCCCGCGGCCGCACAGCTCTGCCTCAGCCCGGCATCTGATACAGACGCTCAGGGGACGGGCCATGCCAGGGCGAGATGAAGCCAACGCGTCTCCCACCCGACGCCAGCAGCAGCCCGGTGGCTTGCTCCGGGATCATCCTTCGGATCCTGCCGTACGGGGCAGGACGGGTGAGGTGAATTCCAGGTGGGTGGGTCCCTGATGTATATATATATAATGCACGAGCGTAGGTAAGCGGCCAGGCTGGGAACGTAGGCATGTTGTGTGGTACGCAGCGCTCGCGTGGGCTGTCGTGGACGGTGGCGTGCATATGCGAGGCGCCCTATTTGCTTACCCATTCCTTCGCGTGACGGGGCGTGTATTTTTATGTACGACATCGGAAAACCCGGGTGGGAAGGTCCCTTTCATTTCGTGGAGTGCATGTTTCGTGTTTTTAACGAGACGGGGGATCATAAGGAGAGAAGGGAGAGAGAGAGAGGAGGGGGAGAAGGGGAGAGGGGGAGAGAGATCTGGTTGTCCTTCTCGACGACCCTCTCCAGTCTGCAGCGGCTCTTACGCACGACCACAGCGATGGCACGAAGGCCTCTCTCTACGTCTGGCGGCCTTAGTCAGCCACGACGCGAGCTCACCCACCATCCTCATGTGCCCTACGACAAGCCCTCCACCCAACGCACGTAGCGACATGCATGCTCACAGCATAGCATCTCGAGCGTCGCAACACATACCCACCCACCCACGCCAGGGCCGTCCCATCCGACCAAAGTACATGCAGCCCGGCCGTCAATCGGTCCAACCGCGGCCTGAACTTCAAGACAAAGAGCCGTGGTTCAACGTGAGACGGATGTTCGTCGGCGGGGAGATGGAACCCGTGGTGGCGACTTTGGTCATACCGCGCTGGTCAAAGGTAACCATGCCGTCTTTTACGCCGAAAGTGCTCTTTCATGGAAGATGCAGACCAGCCCGCCCTCGCCCGCTAGCCACAGCATAGCTGCAGCGAGTTCCAGCGACAAAAGCCACGCGCGAATGCAGAAGGTCGCCACTGTGCCGTGGCGGAGCCTGTGCGCGGCGCTGCGAGGGAAGATAGCGCCCTCGAGCAGGCCGATGAGGATCGCACGTCCCAGCCTCCCGGCCCTGATTGATGGGACCGTCGCCGTCGGGGTAGGGGCGGCCTGTCTACCTCCGCCTCTCCTCCGCCTTGCGACACCTCCTCACCTCCTTCTCGGTGAGCTTCCACGGCGCGCCCAGCACGTCCCGCCGGAACTGCCCGATCTTCTCCCAGAAGGCGACCTCCTGCTCCGTCGAGCGCAGGACGGCCGTCTTGAGGATCTTGATCTGCTTGTGGCCCCTGAAGAGCGCCAGGCCACCCTTGACGTCGATGACGGTGCCGACATCGACGTCTGCCGGAACCGTGAGCTTGGGCGCCGCGCCTGTCGTGGCCGCAGCGGCAGGGCCCTTCGACTGCTGCTGCTTCGACCCGGTGGGCTCTACGTCCGGCCTGAGGCCCGCAGTGGTCGGCAGGAGGGCAGCGTCGGGCCTGGGCACGTCGACGATGCACTCGATGCAGGCGCCGCTGCTGTCATCGACGGTGTAGATGCGGCGGCCAGGGAACTCGTCGACGGCGACGACGATGCCTGCGATGCGCACCCACTGGATCGGGTGGTTGAGGTGGAAGAAGACGTTCTGCCCTGCGAGGAGGTGAGCCCTTCTGGGTCTGTAAGGAGGGGGGAGGGGGAGGGGGGAGCCACGCGCAGACCATACCCCCGAAGCCCGAGAGGGTCGTGAGAGCCTCGATGTCGGCGGCGCGGAGGTGGCAGTAGGTGTTGATGGTCGGAGAGAGGCCGAAGCAGTACTGGGGGTAGAAGGGGAGGCCGTCCCTGTGCTCGATATCGGCGTCCTCCCTGGCGGTCTTCCTGCTCGTCCTCGCGGCCATTTTTTTTTTTTTTTTTTTTCCCTCCGCGACTGCACGCCTCACAGTTTCTAGCTGTCTGTGATCGTTGTCGTCGTCGTCGCCGTCGTCGTCTGTGGCGTCCCCGGGCGCGGCGGCTCAACTCAGACCTGCCACAACAGGCTGTCTAGGCTGTCTGTCTCAGGGCCCAGGGACTCCGTCTCACGTCTCACGTCCCACGTACGTCACGTCACGTCTCGTCTCGTCTCGTCCCACGCAGCGGACAGTTTTCTTATCGATAAGTCAGCAGGTAGCTTTTCCAGGTGCGATCATCCGAGGGTCCTATCTATGATTTGATACGCGTATCACGAGCAATTGAGGCCGCCCACGGCGCCGAGCCCACCCCAAGAGATTGCTCGCGTGCAGGTCAAGAGGTGTAGGATGAGATGGCGAAACTCTGATAGCTCGCACCCGGCGCTGCTACTGGATAGTGCTACAGTAGCCTGGCACGCCTGGCCAATCTGACGTAGCGGCCTGTCCCCCTGCAATATCCCTCCCCACCCACTGCCTGCCAGGCCCCGACGAGCCACACTTGGCCCTGCTGCCAAGTGATATCTTAGCATCTCTAGCGCTGGTCGGCCGCTGCTGGAGGACGCAGTACCTTAGTACGTACTGGCGCGTCCTCCTCGTCGTCGAGCATCAGACCAACCCGAGCAGACATTCACTCTCCTACCCTCTTGCTCCTTTTTTTTTTTTTTTTTTGACTCTTGTTTCCCACCCTCCCTATTCCCCTCTCTGCCTGCCCTCTGTATCGCGGTGACGTGGACCTCGACTCGTAGTCCTGCATCCTGCATGCGCGCGCAGTACGGATACCTGACCGAGCTGCTGTCGTGGCAGGGCAGGGGTTGGTGAAGCTATTTTTTTTTTTTTCTTCCTCTTTTCGCCCTTCCTCCTCCTCCTGGTCCTGATATCTTCGAGGTGAGCTAGCCCTCTGTCCTCCCTCCGTCCCTTCTGCAAGCATCGAGCACAACAAATCCACCAAGTACCCAAGCATCAACCCCCCTCTCCCCCCTCCGTCCCCTGCGGCGGCCGCCCTCGACGTTCCTCTCGATCCATACAGCCACCGCACCGAGCTAGCTCGCCCGCCAACAACAACGTCCTGACAACCTTGTCGTCATTGCTGCGGACCAGCCAAGACCGGAGCGAGATACCCTTGGGGAGCAGCACCAGAACTATCCGAATTCGACGAGCTGTCCCACCAGCTTGGCCCCAGCCAGCCCCAGCCCCAGCGAGCCGGGCCAAGCCCTACCAGCCGTCATCGAGCCAGCAGCCAACGCTTTAGGCATAAACCGTGTCCCGCCAGCGAGCCCAGCGCCGTTGCGACGAACAACCGTCTTGGTACAAGCTCTTGGTCTGCCCTCCGCCGCCCGATCGCCGTGGGGTCCTTGGGGATCAACCTGGCAGTCTGCCCAGCCTCTCTGCCCCCCCTCCCGGCCCTTATCACCACTGCGGCAGCGACCTGCGACAGAGTCTGCCCGTGAATATGGTTTGGTATAGTGAGTGGCCTACCAAGGCCGTCCGCGCGCCGTCATCCTTTCACGCCTGCACAGCCTCCCGCTCCTTGTGGGTGCTTGTTTCACACAACACGTGCCTTTCCCTCCTCGCTCTGCCTCACCCCCCAACTCGCCCCGACCTCGCTGCCATATCTGTCTTCATGCCCGACCTCGCCTGGCCTCCGCCGCCCCCTCCGTTCATTGCGTCCAGCTGAGCTCGACCTCCCAGCCGCCGTCCACGCCCTCTCAGGGTGTCCTGTGTTTTGTTGGGACCAGCAGCGCTAATCGATAGCCATGCGCCTTGTCGCGATACAGTCACCGTTCCCTTCAAGAGAAAAATCAAGAGAATGCGGACCAATACCGGGTCCGGCCTAAGCCCGAACGGCAACCCCGGCTCCGGTGAGAGCCAATCCCATGCCGCCCACGAGACCACCCCCCTCCTTCCGAACGGCGACGGCGCCGGCGCCAGCGACGGCGACGGCGTCAGCCGTAAGGACTTCTGGCGGCACGTCTTCCTCGACCCCCGCAGCACCCCGGGCCTCGACGACCCGAACCCCTTTGTGAAGTGGCCGGTGCACTGTTTCAATGTCTTCAAGGTGACCCTGCTCAGCAGTACGTCCTCCCGCGCCCGCCCCTCGACGCGCCGTTGTGCTCGTGGTCTAGATGCTCCGGTTCATGCGCTCATCGCTCGCCAGATTATGTGAATGTCCTCCTCGTCTTCGTGCCGCTCGGCCTCGTCGCCGGCGCCCTCGAGTGGGGCTCCACCGCCGTCTTCACCCTCAACTTCTTCGCCATCATCCCTCTGGCCTCCATCCTCTCCTTCGCGACCGAGGAGATCTCGGTCAGGCTGGGCGAGACCCTCGGCGGCCTGCTCAATGCCACCTTTGGCAATGCCGTCGAGCTGATTGTGAGTAGAGCGCCGTCCCGTCGCTGCGGCTGGTGTGACGGCTAACGCCTCCGGGGCAGGTGAGCATCATTGCTCTGCAGAACGACCAGATCGAGGTCGTGAAGTCCTCCATGCTGGGCTCGATCCTGTCCAATCTCCTCCTCGTCATGGGCATGTGCTTCTTCCTGGGTGGCATCTTCAACATGGTAGACGCGGAAGGCGTCGGGTCCGAGCAGCAGTTCGCCTCGGGCACGGCGCAGACCGCCTGTTCCCTGATGGCGCTGTCGACCGCGTCCATGGTGATCCCCGCCACCCTCGCCATGGTCATCGAGAGGGGAAAGAACCCTGAGGCCGCGACCGAGAGCATCCTGATCCTCTCCCGCGGCACGGCCATCATCCTGCTCCTGTTATACGTGCTCTACCTCTACTTCCAGCTCCGAACACATAAGAATCTGTTCAACCCCGAGGCCGGCCAGGAGTCGCCTGCGCAGGAGGAGCAGCAGGGGCCAGAGGAGGCCTCCATGAGCGCATGGTCTGCCGCCGCCGTCCTCATCGGCGTCACCATCGTCATCTCCTTCTGCGCCGACTATCTTGTCGACAGCATTGACGACATCGTCGCCACGGGAAAGATCAGCAAGAACTTCATCGGCCTGATTCTGATCCCGATCGTGGGCAACGCGGCGGAACACGTCACGGCCTGTGTTGTGGCCGTCAGGGACAAGATGGACCTTGTGAGTTTTGACCCTGGGCGCACGCGCCCCGCCCCTCCTCCCTTTTTCTCCGCGAAGTACACACTCACTGATATGCTACAGGCCATGGGGGTCGCGGTCGGGTCCAGCATCCAGATCGCCCTGCTCGTCACGCCGTTCCTGGTGCTCCTGGGCTGGGCCATGGGCAAGGAGATGGACTTCCAGTTCGAGACCTTCGAGACCGTCGCCTTCTTCATCTCCGTCCTCGTGGTCACGTACGTGGTCCAGGACGGCAGGTCGAACTACCTGGAGGGCGCCATGCTGTTCGGTCTCTACGTCATCATCGCCGTCGCGTTCTATGCTACTCCCAGTGACGCTCTCGATCGTGACGGGGCCAACCCGTTCCTCTCGCTGTTCGGGCTGAACTAGATCTCCCGACGAGGTTGGAACCGAGGGCCTGCGGTCCTGTCCTTGCGGCCCTGCGCGCCCAGCAAGGATCGGTAGACAGCATACCTCGTGTATAAAGTATTCAGCATCAGCATCGCGGGGATCTGGACCGACAGTCCAGCCGGCGTCTCCGCCCCTGGCCTCGTGAATACGGCCTCTTGTATGTTTCAAATGGAGGGATAAGGAGTGCATTCTGTGGGACCACCTCGTGCAGAAGCAGCGGTGGGCGCAGTCGTTGTTGTATTTTTCTTTTTTTTTTTTTTGGTTTCTTTGTTGTATTATACAAAACTGCGGGGCCTTGGTGAGTAGTTTTCTGTATCATCAAAAGCTTAGGCGCGCTCGGGGTCTGGTATCAATCTGAGTCATCTGCATATCTGTGTTGGAGACGGTTGAAGTCTATGCTATGAGCTGATATGCGGTCTATTCTGCCCGCCCATATAATCTCTGCTCTAGACCCAAGTCTCGAGCTAGACAGACCAGACGACGACCTTCTCAGGGTCCGACCGACACCTCGGCGCCGCTCCGAGGTCCTGACGCCCCGAGGTCCTGACGCCCCGCGAGACTGCCTCACATCTCCCCCAGCGTCCTCCCGAGCTCCTCCCCCCTCTCCGTAGCAGCCCTCACGGCCTTGTCCACAATCCCCTCGAACCCGGACGCCTCGAAGCTCTTGAGCGCGGCCTCGGTGGTGCCCTTCGGGCTGGTGACGTTCTTGCGCAGCTGGGCCGGCGTGGTCGCGGCGTCGGCTTCCACGAGCATCCGGCCCGCGCCGAGGCACGTCTGCTTGGCCAGGCGGGTAGCCTGCTCCTCCGGCAGGCCGAGCTTCGTCGCGGCGGTGACGAGGTGCTCCACCATGGCGAAGAAGTAGGCGGGGCCGGAGCCTGTCTCGGGTCTCAGTCACCGCGGTACAGGATAGAACGACACCAGACAGAGCTGAACAGCAAGATGGAGAGAAAGGTGTGGTTGGGATAGCACCGATGGTTTGAGCAGCATGCGTGAAGAGAAGGGGGGGAGCACATACCAGACAGACCAGTCACGACGTCCAGCAGCTCCTCCTTGTCGACCCACTCCGTCGTCTTGCTCACGCTCCCCAGCAGGGCGGTGACCTGCTCCTTCTGCTCCGAGCTCACGTCGTCCCCGGCATAGATGCCCGAGGCGCCCTCACCTAGCAGCGCGGGCGTGTTCGGCATGACCCTCACTACGGGGGGCGTGCGGCCGTCTGCGGTGGTGCACCACTTGCGCAGGCTCTCGGCGGTGATGCCGGCGGCGATGCTCACGACCAGGGGCAAGGCCCCGCCCTCGACCCGGGCCCTCTTGGCCTGCGGCTCGTCCCCGCCGGCGCCGGGCTCCGCGCCGGACCACGCGCCCGCGAGCTCCCGGCACACGTCCTTGGCGACCTGCGGCTTGACGGCCAGGATGAGGATGGTGGCGCCGGCGGCGGCCTCGGCGTTGGAGGTGGTGGTGCGGACGCCGAGCGCGGCCATCTTGTCGCGGTTGACGTCCCAGGGCTCCGCGACGTGGATCTGGGTCCGGGCCGCGGCGAAGGACGTGGCGACGAGCCCGGAGATGATGGCCGCCGCCATGTTGCCGCCTCCTGTTTGGGGGGAGGTTTTATTAGCCTGGGTTACGAAGGAATATGGGAGGAGAGGCGCGCATCTCATCTCATCTCATCTCATCTCATCTGAGGCCCACCGGCGCGCGGGGCGTGTCTCGTGAGAGAGTCTGAGGACCCGTCGACGTACCGATGAAGCAGATGTTCTGGGATGAGAGGTCGGGCGCCATCTTGTCCTCAGCTTGTGGGGTGACGCAGGTGCTATGAGAAGGAGAAAGAAACAAAGAAAAGGAGTGACCTGTGGCTCTTTTCCTCCTCCTCTGCAGCTCGTGGCTCCGGTGAGGAGGTCATCCGCAGGCGGCGCCGAAGGCGGAGGTCGGCGGAGGAAGCCCAGCCGGAGGGTTAGGGTCTGCGCCGCTAGGGACCAAGCAAGTACGGAACATTTACATAAAGAATACCTTCTGCAGTGGGATTTGGTGACGCAGGGCACGTTGGTTTACCTCGGCGGTGAGGGCTGCCTGTCTCGTGTGTGGCATTTGAGCCGGCGCCTGAATTGTGAAGGATCAACCCCACAGAGGATCTGCTTGAAGCATCACAAAACCCTGCAGCGAGGGTGCATCGTTGATTCTGGTATCACTAACATGCTTGGGCCGCCCGAGTCTCTGGCGACGTCCATGTTCATAAAGTCGTCAACGCACTGACTCTGGCCATAACACAACCCATTGGTCCTGGCCATATCCATCCGAGACCCCCAACGCCAGACTGAAAATGCAAAAGACAAACAGACCGCACGAGACCCTCAACGCCTTGCCTTCTTACTCGCCTTGGGCGCCGGGTCCTCGCCCGCCTTCTTCTTCTTCGAGCTTAGCCTGGCAGCAGCAGCCTGAAAGGCCTCCTCGTCCGGCTCCTCCTCGACCTTCTTCTTCCTGCCCTTCTTGGCCGGCCCGGCAGTGGCGCCGTATTTCTCCGCCAGCGAGTCCAGGAACGCATCGCCGCGCTCCTTCTGCCGACCCCGTATCAGCGCCGCGAGTGCGTCCTCGGCGTTCTCCTTCCCCTTCGCCTTGCCCTTGCCCTTGCCCTTGGCATCGGCGTCCTTCTTGGCCCCGAAGAGCTTGTCGTGCACGCCTAGCTCCTTCGCGTACTCCTCCGCCTCGGCCTCTTCCTGCCTGGCCGCGCCCCTCCGCGCCTCTCTCGACGCCGCGCTCTCCCGGGTGTAGGCCTTGAACGCCTTGACGTCGCCCTTCTCGATCGCCTCGTCGATGATCCCGCGGAACCGCTCGTCGTCCTCCAGCACGCTGCTGAGCATGACGGTCTCGTACAGCTTCCCCATGTTCCCCCTGTGATCCTCGTACGCGGCCAGGACGTCGTCCCGCTCCTCGTCGCTGCCCTTGTACTTCTTGGCGAACTCATCGATGGCGCTGGTGCTGACGGCGTCCACGAAGGCCTCGCGGTAGTACTCGGTCCAGTTGAAGCCGTCGGCGTCGAGGATGCACTCTGAAGTGGAGCCGGTGGTGTCGTAGCGCTTGCGCCGCTGGGGGTCCGACAGGACGGCGTGGGCCAGGGCGATGCGCTGGAACGTGGTGTGTGCCTCTTCCTTCTGCGAGGCGGGGACCTTGTCTGTTGTCCTCAGCGGTGAGACCTCAGCTCGTACCGTAGAGCGTAGCATCGTGGCCTTGTGGGGGCCAGCTAGATGGGGCAGAGGGCGTACCTGGGTGGTGCTTCAGCGCGGCTTTGCGGTAGGCCGACTTGACCTCGTCGGCCGACGCGTCGCGCTCAAGCCCAAGGACCTCGTAGGGGTCGATGGTGGGCAGGTCTACATCGTTGTTATCCTCGATGTCAGACATGGTGGATCGTGTGGCTGTTGTCCTGGAGGTGTCTTTGTGCAAAGGGGGCGATGGAGAGGGCGGGCGAGCGTCGAAAGCTGGATAACGCGACAGACGCGTCGAGCTTTGAGTGCTCCTCGAGGTGGGGTCAACCACTGTAAGCTAGCAGACGGCCCCCCCCCCCAGGACGCTGCTACTGTGTGTCTCGACAGGGGTCTGGCGCCGGCTCCCACAGTGGGTTGCAGAGAGCGTACAGGGGCAGCTTCGAACGTCATCCCATTCCACCCAAGGTCCTAAAATATATCCATACCAACAAAAGTCTCACGCCATGGCGGACATCAAACCCAATGATCACCTTGCCTATATGCAATATGCCCTTAGCCTGGCCCGTAAATCCCCTCCAAAACCCACAAATTTCTGCGTCGGTGCAGTGTTGGTAGACCAGTCCACCAACACCATACTGGCAGACGGCTACACCCTCGAGCTCGAGGGCAACACGCACGCAGAGCAGTGCTGCCTCATGAAGCTCTCGCAGGAGCACGGTGTGCCCGAGGAACAGCTGAGAGACGTCCTCCCCCGGAACCTGGCCCTCTACACAACGGTCGAGCCCTGCTCCAAGCGGCTGAGCGGGAACCTGCCCTGCGCCGAGAGGATCCTGCGGCTTGCGGGCGTCATCGACGTGGTCTACGTGGGCGTCATGGAGCCCAAGGAGTTTGTGCAGGAGAACACGGGCCGTGAGGCGCTCGAGCTGGCCGGTGTGAGGTTCCAGCACGTTGCGGGGATGGAGGAGGCGATCCTGAAGGTTGCGAAGGCCGGGCATGTGTCGTAAGGTGTGGTGAGGATTGTGCTCGAGCGCATCTGGAATCCGGACCACGACATGTGCAGCGTTGACACGGTGCTCGACACATGCCTCGGCCTTATAGAAGCTAGGCGGCTCAGCTTCGCCGCTGATACTGCGAAGACAACGCAGGCGTTTGAGCGTTTCGGATCTCAGCTGCTGCGTGCGGAGACACTCTTCATGACTGCAGTCTGAAAGACAGCGGCGGAGTGAGGACAAGGGACCAATGCCGCCTGATACAGCTTCAAGGACATTATGTGGGCGGATCAGATGGCAGCATTGACCGGCCGGGAGCAGACACCTTGAACCTGAGGCCCTCGAGAGGAGCGAAGCTGCTTCGGGTTGGAGGATGGCTGATTCTTGCCTGTCCGGCTCTGAGAGCAGCTGAATCTGAAGGTCGACCCTGCGATCAATCCAAACAGCCAGACACCCCAGACAGGGTCCACAGAGTTAATTAAAGCTGTCTAATTCTGGCCCTCATTCGGGGAACACATGAGCAGAACGATGTTCCACAGACAGATGGCCGCCAGGCCTCGGTCCGGTAAGCTCTATACATGAAGACCGGAAGGAAATTAGCACTTCAGGGGCCCTATGCATGGTTGGTACGCGAGCGCAGGTGCCGTGTCACCTTCTGGTCTGGCCGGATGCGAGAAGACGGATCACATGTACTCAAGGGGAGGTCTGTGTCAGGAAGACGGGCGTGGACTTCGTCCTGCCGATCTGCAATTCTCGCTATTTGTAACCAAGCCTGCGCCCGCATCACGACCCCGCGAACGAACAGTCCAGAACCGCCACCACGGCACAGCAGACGAGCGCCAGGTCCGGCGCGGCCTCCTTGTCCTCGCGCACGCGCATGAAGATGCCGAAGAACTGCATCAGCGCAGACAGCGACGCGCCCGCCATCCGCGCGGCCGGGCCCGCCGCCAGCATCGCGCAGAGCACGAGGTCGACGTACGGGATGAACCACGTGGACGCGTTGTCGGGCGCGCGGTCGAGCTGGTAGGCGTAGAAACCCGGCGTGTAGCGGCCGTGGGTCAGGCGCGTGAAGGCGCCCAGGAGGTGGGCGCCGAAGGTGATGGCGAGGGCGAGGGTGCCGATGGTCGACATCCTGTCTCTCGCTCTCTCGAGACCCCCTCGTCGTCCTCAGACTGGTTACTCAAGGGGGAGGGAGGGGGCTCGTCGGTGAAGCCGCTGGGGGTGGGTGCTGATGTTTTAAGGATCAGCCCTCGCGAGAGCAGTAAGTAACGGTGGACGTCAGAAGGTTGGGTGAGCCTTAAAGTGAGAGCGGAGAGGCGCAGCAGTCCGAGCAAATCACATTCGAAACGCGAGGATGGGGCCGAGAATGAGCTGAGGTGAGTCTAGAAGAAGTTCCTTGCGCAGCGAGCTGAGCTGAGGTGAGATGGGCCGCCGCCCAACCTTACGATGACTTGCATCTTGCATTGCAGGACGGACTCACAAAGGACTTACACGCGGGCTTGCCGCGGGTTAGGGGTTCGTCCCGAGCTGGGCTAGGCGAGGTTTCAGCCCTGCGCCGGGGAAAGGCGCTGGATATGTTGCAATTGTATGAGAGAACACTGCTTATGTGATAATGTAATTCAGCACCAGCGAGGCTTCTGCGGGCCTGCTCCCCAGGCCGCGGTCAACAGGAAGGTCGAGCCTCTGCGGGTCAATGCTGCCAGGTTGGAACAAAGCTCGCCCGCGATTCTTCCTGTGGGGTTGAGAAGAGGCAAAGGGGCTCTGCTGAGTATGATTCAAGAAGCCCAGTTTCTTGAAATATGAGTTCCCCGATCTCGATCCCACCCTGTCTCCCAGTTGTCCTTCGCCTTCGAAGCATCGCATGGCCCGCACAGCGGCTGCTGACGTCCACAAAAGAAATCATCATGTGAGAGGGCGGTCCTGCCAAGACTCACCTGCGAACCTGTGTGTCTGAGTCCGAGAACGAGCAGCCTAGCCACATGGTTTTTACAGTAGGGTCGCCACGACTCCGGCCGTGTGTCAAAGCAGGCGACGGGTCGTGGCCAGCGAGCTCGACCCAACAAGGCTTGGGGGCTGAGAGCGGCTGACTGAGGATGACTTGCAGCTCCATTTGAACACCGCCCTCGCCCGACAGGGCAATAATCCACACGACCTGTCTGCATTTTCGTTCATACGATCTTTTTACAGGATCCTTTGAAGCGTTTCCACAAATCCTGCCCATTCAAGTGTATGCGTTTCTCGGATTGACGCTGTCCGGGGTACTACGCCACCCGACACCAAGACTATGTTCGGGGATGGACGCCACATCGCTGAGCTTCGAGCTCTTCGCAATATGCGTCAAAGGTAAGTCGTCAGGCACCGCCTGCAATTGATACCGTTAGGCTCGAAGAGTGCTCGAAGAGTGTAGTGCTATACGAGGCGCTGAGGTTCTGCATCATGAAAACCTGGCCCTGACCACTATGCTCTTGGACCAGGCACACGGTGTGGTGAAGTGTCCGTACCTTTTTGATCGGGGAAATAGGCTTCAGGATAAAATTATGGCTTTGGACGTATCCCTCCTCGGTGACAGAGGTGTGGACGCAGTCTCGTCCGCTCTCCACCATTGGCGTCCTACATCGTACCTTGAGAGCGTAAAGACTTTGATCCACCCGGATAGCAACCTGAACAAGGAAATACAAGGCCCAACTCTGACAGAAAGATCTTACCTCCCAAACAAAAGGGCCAACCCACATTAAGCACAGTATATACAGATATACTCCCAACCCCCCTCCCCCTGGGGATGACCGTCTCGAGAGCACACAAGCGGCCGTACACATGCCGACCAGCTGAACACTGCGTAAGGAACCAGGCCTTGGTCTTACTACTTACCCGCCGGCCCGCCCAAACAGACAGACCCCTCCCTTCTTCATCATCATCATCCGCCGCCTCAGTGGTCGAAGTTCTTGCCCTGGTAGCCCTTGGGCGAGAGCGTCACGTTGTACTCGAGGTCCAGCTCGGCCTTGGGGTCGTCGTCGCAGGGGCGGAAGTCCAGGATCAGGTCGTCCTTGACGGCGAAGACGGTGTCGGTGGCGCTGGCGCCGGGGGGGTTTAGCCGGATGTGGTGTAGAGCACATGGGGTCTACCGCAGGAAAATGGAGACTTTGGGGGGGAGGGGGAGAGACACTTACAGCCACGGGTCATCGCGGGGATACAGCTGCGTGGTGCAGCCGTTGTAGTCTGGATGGGTGACCTGGAACTTGTCGTCAGCAGAGCAACACCCACCCGAGGACGGAGAGGAGGTCTTCCCCTACCCCTACCCCCGACACGATAAGATCACCGCCACAGACGTACCATGATGTGGATATGGGCCGGCCGCATGGGGTGGCGGTCCATGAGCTGCAGCAGCTGCCAGCTGGGGCCGTCCTGGGGCAGGCTGTAGGCGGTGGGGTGGAGGCAGTAGAACCAGTACCGCCCGCGCTCGTCGGCGCGGAACTTGCCCCGCAGGTTGTTGGGCGACTGGTTCTCCGGGTCCTGGAAGTCGTACCGGCCGTTGGCGCTGGCCTGCCAGACGTCGAAGACGGCCCCCGGGATCCCGCGGCCGTCGAGCCCCGCGACCACGCCGTGCATGCGCGTCACGCGCGCGCCGGGCGGCGGCGGGTCGACGAGGATGCTCCCGCCCAGCTCGCGGAAGGGCGCGTCCGGCGACCAGAAGGGCCCCAGGATCGAGGAGGAGGTCGGGTCCGCGCCCGTCTCGGCGATGACCTTGTGGGCGATCTCGTCCACGAGGCTTTTTTGGGTGTGGTCAGCAGGTGTGGCTGCCTAGCGTATAGAGAGAGAGAGAGAGAGGGAGAGAGAGAGATAGTCCGAAGAGAGGGGGGGGACTGGAGAAAAAGGGAGGACATACGACTCGAGGCCGAGGATGTCGGACAGGCGGTGGGCCTCGTTCCGTTTGCCGCCGGACTGGGTGTAGACGGCGCCGACGGCGTTGATGAAGCGGACGCCGGCCATCCACTCGTCGATGGTGAGCTCGGTCTCGCGGGCGAAGTCGTGGATGTGGCGGATCAGGGCGCCCAGCAGCGCGCGGTCCCGCGGGGCGGTGCCGGGTCCCATGGTGTCGACGACCTTCTGCGTGAAGCCCGGGTCGAACCTGGGGGCCGCCGCCGGGCCGGGGCTGCCGCCGGAGGCCATCGCTGGGGCTGGGGGGGGGGGACTGTCGTCGGGCGGTTGGTTGTGGTGGTGTCTCGTGGGAGCGTGATAGGGATCGGATGGGATCGGTGTGGATCGAATATCAACGCTGCTGCATATACTACTGCCACTGCTACTACTCCCACTTACTACTACCCGCCAGGCTGGGAGGGCGAGAGGCAAGCCGTCGTTATATATCCTCCCGTGCCCGCCCACATCGGGTCACAGCACCCTCCAAGCCACGGCGCGCCATGCGCCATGCCTACTGGGCACCGGACAATAATGAATGAGCGGCGCCACGGAGGACGCGCCGGGAGTGGTGGTGGTGGCTGCTGTTTTGTCTGTTTGTAGGCCAGGGATGACGCCCCATGCCCCGCACAGCGCCTCCGCAGGATTGCGAGAGCCGCGGGAGCGCGATGCCGATCTGGTAGCCTGTCCCCGGGCCGAGAGGGCGAATCGCAGTGGTGGCGTTGGTCAGGCTGGCCTAGTGCGCGCATCGAGACTGTTGCCGTCCCCAACTCCCGTGCGCCTCGGCCGGGGATCAAATATTGTCCTCGCCAGGAGGGAGGGGAGGGGAGGGGAGGGGAGGGGAGCAGGGCTGCTCTCGTGTTACGTACGCCCCTCGGGAGGGAGGGAGGGGGCGCTGTAGTAGCCTTCATGTGTAGTGTCTCGAACGTGCCAGCGTGGGAAGGGGGGCCTAGGACAGCATATAATATGTATCTATATATCTATATGCACATATGTATCGACTATATATAATTGCCTATTCGAGAGGTATTCTCCAGAGCCGCAGAACGTGGGGCAATAACATGACTTGGTGTGGTGCACCGCCAAGATCTGTTAGTGCAGGCCATGCGAGCGCAGGGCGAGGCCGGAAGAGCGTTTAGCCGACAGGCCGACGGATTTATTCCGATCACTATTACAGTAACACTATGCTGCACTACCTCCCTCGTACACTAGTCATGTCGAACAACCCGTCTTCCTCTTCACCAGCCCATTCAGCAAGGGTCGGTATATCAATCCAGCCAGCCCGTTCCAGAGAAAGCGCACGCCGAACCGTACTGACCTCGCGCAGGCCCACACCTCTCGCTGCCCGTCGCACGCGGGCACGCTGCTGTACGTACGCTGCCGCCGCGGAGCCCCAGCGCCCGGCGGCCCTGGCGAACCTGGATGCAACCTCGCCGGCGCCCTGCCGCCCTCGTTTGAACGTTCATCCCGCTCCCACCCCCACAATCTCGTGGCGGCAGGGGTAGCTTAGCTCTCCTGGGGGCGCCCGGGAACGCCTGCGGGCCCAGGCACTGGGAGACCGCATACATAATACCACGCGTTGCCGCCCCCCTCGAACCTCATCCTGCTTTCCACCAGCCTGCCCCCCCCGGACGCCTCCTGCTCTCGCTGTTTCTCGTCTCTTCCCTCCTGGGACCTCCCCGCCCCCGCCGCCAAGGTGAAGAGCTTCGTGCGCCTGCTCTCCGGCTCCGCCCGCGTGAGGACGCCCGCCGCCGCCGCGAGCCCTCCCACCAAGATGCCCCTCCACCACCTGATGGTCGGCACGTGGACGCCGCCGGGCGCCATCTTCACCGTCCAGTTCGACGACGAGAGGCTCGAGCTGAAGCTCGTCAAGAGGACCGCCATCCCCGAGGACGAGCCGATATCATGGATGACCTTCGACGTGAGAGAAGAGAGGCACACCGAGGTTGTTCGAGCTGTCGTTCGTGGACTGACCACCTCCTACAGCATGCAAAGAAGAACCTCTACGGCGCCGCCATGAAGAAGTGGTCCAGCTTCGCCGTCAGGTCGCCCACCGAGATCGTCCACGAGACCTCGCACCCCATCGGCGGTGACCCCAAGGCCAGCGACGCCGCCACCAACACGCGCGCCATCTTCCTCCTCGCCGCGCGCCAGCCGCCCTACGCCGTCTACGCCAACCCCTTCTACCACCACGCCGGCTACGGCAACGTCTTCGCCGTCTCCGCCTCCGGCGCCCTCGCCCGCAACACCCAGAACTACCCCTACCAGCCCGACACCGGCATCCACGGCATGGTCTTCGACCCCACCGAGACCTACCTCTACTCGGCCGACCTGGCCGCCAACAAGCTGTGGACCCACCGCAAGCACCCCGACGGCGCCGTCGAGCTCGTCGGCGCCGTCGACGCCCCCGCCCCCGGCGACCACCCCCGCTGGGTCGCCATGCACCCCACCGGCCAGTACCTGTACGCCCTCATGGAGGCCGGCAACCGCCTGTGCGAGTACGTCATCGACCCGGCCACCCACCTCCCCGTCTACACCCACCACAGCTTCCCGCTCATCCCCCCCGGCTCCCCGCCCGCGACCCGGCCACCGGCAAGGGCCTGTACCGCTCCGACGTGTGCGCCCTGACGCGCTCCGGCGCCCACCTCTTCGCCACCGCGCGCGCCAACCGCTTCGACCTGACCGGCTACATCGCCGCGTTCCGCCTGCGGCCCTGCGGCAGCATCGAGGCCCAGGTCGCCCTGAACCCCACCCCGACCAGCGGCGGCCACTCCAACGCCGTCGCGCCGTGCGACTGGAGCGACGAGTGGCTCGCCATCACCGACGACCAGGAGGGCTGGGTCGACATGTACCGCTGGAAGGACGAGTTCCTCGCCCGCGTCGCGCGGTGCCGCATCCAGGAGCCTGGGTTTGGCATGAACGCCATCTGGTACGACTGATTTGGGGGGGTGGAGGGAGGCAGATGGGAGCCGACTGGCCGGGATGGCAGAGGATCTGCGACGAGAGGTCCACGCCATAGTGTGCAGTCTGTGATGGGATGTGTGTATGTGTGTGTTCGTGCAACAGAGAGGGGGCGAGGGAGCCAGGACTACGATCCGAGACTGCGACTGTTGCAAGGCCAAAAACGCGGTCAGATGCTTCTAGAGGCCATATATAGACGTCAAAAAGTAAAAATGCCGGGACGTATCTGTCAACAATACCAGGATACTGTACACAGCCTTGAGTCTAAATACCCTGCGGTGCGGATGGTGATATTGATCTATCGTTATGAATATGCAAAAGTATCGCCTTGCGCAATGCGCACCTGAGTGTATCCCCTTGTAGACCTTCACTCGAGTGTTTCTTCTTTGGGCTTTTCATTCCTTCACCAGCATGTGCACCTTGAACGTAAACGCTTCTAGGATTCCATAGGCGCTCGTGAAGACCTCGATGCGTTCAATGCGAAGGGTCAGCTGAGTCCCCGGTGCCCAGATCGGAACCCTCCCTCCCTCCCCCCAATATAGTCGCAGCCCCCCGTCACACATGTATCGCCACACAGTTAAACCCCACGTGCCCCGACGGCGGGCACTCGCCGCGGATCGCCGGCCCCGTCGCCGACCGGCCGCCCATGCGGATCGTCACCGGCCCCGTCCGGCCCTCCACGCGCATGTGGGCGAGCGACACGTGCCCGCGGACGGCGTGCGGCCGCGCCTCCTGCGCTTCGCCGCCGATGCTGACGACCACCGCCGGCGCCGGCTGCCCTCCCGTGATCGCCAGGACGGAGATGACGTCGCTGACCCCCTCGCGCGCCGACCGGCTGCCGCCCTGGCCCCAGACGGTACCTAGTCTTGGATCTCAGCCCCCTTCTTCGTAAACGGCGACGACACGGCTTGTGGGCCGGGGGGGGGGGGGAGACTCACCTCCGTCCGGGCCGCACGCGGCCGGCGTCGTCCGGTACCAGGCGACGGCGCAGTCCTCGTCCGGCGCGGGCGCACCGGCCATGTCGCGGCCGGCCTTGTACGCCCGGATGAAGAAGGGCAGCGCCGCGCGGAACGCCGCGTGCGGGTGTCCCGCGACGTACGCCTCGGCGCCGGGCACGACCTGCGACGGGCGCCGCGGGTCGCTGATGTAGCTGGACTCGCCGAAGTCGTTCCCTGCGGGCAGGTGAGCCGCGCTGGTCAGCCTCGCGGGGGGGGGGGGGAGACGGAGGGGACGAAACACTGACAGGTGATGATCTGGACGAAGTCGGGCTGCAGCTCTAGGATCTGCGCCCACCGGTCGAACCAGAGGCTCTCGCCCGACGAGTGCCAGTTCTTGTTCCACTGCGGGAGCCCTTGATTTTGCGAAGAAAGAAAGAGAGGTGAGTTATGTGGCACACACACACACGCAGCCGTCACGGCCTCCCGGGCCAGAGGGCAGGGCAGGGCAGGGCAGGGCAGGGCAGGGCAGGGCAGGGCAGGGCAGGGCAGGGCAGGGCAGGGCAGGGCAGGGCAGGGCAGGGCAGGGCAGGGCAGGGCAGGGCAGGGCAGGGCTTACTGGTGTAGAACCACGGGCTCACGCCCGCCATGTAGACCTTGCCGCCGCAGCCGCCGAGCGCCCGCATGTACGCGACGTCCTCGTCCGCCGTCATCCGCCGCTCGCCGGCGCGCGGCCACGCGCACCACGAGAAGGCCCCGTCGACGAGCCCCGCCCGCGCCGCGACGCCGTGTGGCCCCAGCGAGCTCCAGTCCGGCACGAGGAAGATGCCCCCCGCGGCCCGCCCGACCGCCGGCCAGTTCTCGGCCCAGCCGGGGCCCTCGAACGTCGACACCAGCGGCCGCTCCCCGCCCGCGCCGCCGCCGCTGCTGGCGCCGTAGTAGTAGGCCGGGTCGCCGCGGAACTCGCCGATCAGCGCGGCGACGTCGTCGGGGGCCCAGTCGCCCGCCGCCATGTCGAAGGACAGGAAGAGCACGAAGGCGCGCCCCTCGCGGCGGGTCACGCGCGCGGCGGCGGCGAAGGCGTGGCGCAGCTGGGTGCGCGTGTACGGGTCCGAGGGGCCGATGTTGAGCGCGAAGCCGTCGATGCAGGCGGCGTGGGCCGCGGCGATCTCCTCGGCCCACTCGTCCTCGGTCTGGCCGTCTGTCAGGCCGACCTGGGAGCAGGCGCCGGTTAGGAGATGATGGGTGGACGCTCAGGCTGGGCGGGGGCGGCTTGCCATGTAGTGTGCGAAGACCATCCGGGCTTCGTATCGGGGTTGGCGTCAGCGCGGGACATCACCGGTGGAGGGTGGGAGAGGGCGCACCTGAACCTGGTCGGTCATGATGGTGGTGATCATGGTGATCATGGTGATCATGGTGATCATGGTGATCATGGTGATCATGGTGATCATGGTGATCATGGTGATCATGGTGATCATGGTGATCATGGTGATCATGGTGATCATGGTGATCATGGTGATCATGGTGGTGATGATGATGATGATGATGATGGTGCGTTCTGTGGAAGATGTTCTGCGCAAAAGCCCGCATTCTCCTACACAACCGGAGTGGCCGGAGAGGTCACGTAAACAGAATTTGTGTTCGTCGTCCAGAAGCAGAAGGCCGCGGTGATGAAGGTTGGCAGTCGTTTGACAGACTTCTGCAGGTGTTGGTGAGTGGTAGTCGACGGATGCGTCGACTAGAGAACACGCACGAGTTCTCGACTCGAAAGGAGACGAGAGGAAAACCGGGTCTGATGCCCTTCTTGACCAATCACGCTGCCAAGAACAGGTCAAACGTTGGCACGAAGCCGTCTAACCACCTCACGATATCAAGGCAGGTAGGCAGGTGTAAGTCACTTGGATTGGGATAGGGGCGTAAATGCTTCATTGCAGGCGACATAGGTATCAGACTAAGCACGGAAATAGAACGACCATGAAGACACCTTTTCACGCCAGCTTCCTGCCTATGATGACGGTCACACCAACTCCATGCGAATCCTCCGATGCACTTTCTGGCTGTGGATCTAGCCTTCTTTTTTCCTTTTTTTTTTTTTTTCAAAATCATCCTGCAATGTCCTCTAGAGTCGACACTCTTTAACATAGCGACGCCCATCCGGGCAAATCCTAGGCGTCCGATTTGCTGTCTGTCATCCACGCTCACCAGAAACTGCACCAACCAATGTAGTGCTGGCACAGGTTCTCCAGCTTTGTCGCCTCCACGATGAGCTTGTCGACCTGCGTGAGAACATCCAACTCCTCGCCAGGCTTGAAGTCCCTGCCGGTCAGCTTCTGCGAGACCCTATCCAAGACCTCCAGCGCGCGAGCATTCTGCATCTCAGTCGGGTCTTGGTTCTGCTGGCCGTTGATCCCGTTGGCTCCACTGATGTCCAAACTGGCCGGCGGACCAACAGACGAGTTGGTGCGCGCCCGCATCCTGGCGCCCGGGGGACCGCCCGGCATAGCTGCGTCAGGGTTGCCAACAGCCGCCTGCGCGGCCCGAAGAGCAGCAGGGTCAGCATCAAGAATGGACGCGCGGCGGCCCCGGTTGGCTTGCGGGCCAACGAGGGCTTCCTCTCTCTCCGATGTGAAGTTGGGTCCCGCAGGGCTGGCAGCGCTGGTCAGGCGCCATGTCAGGAGAGGGTCGTGGATGAACTAGACAGTACAAAGTCAGCAGGGGCTTTCGAGGGTCACCAATAGAATTGGGGGGGGGGGATGATGTCAGAACTTACGGCTTCCAGAACGGCCATGACACTCTCCTTGTTGTCCCTGAGGACCCTCATGACGTGCTCGCATGTTATACGGAAACTGCCTTCGATGTTGGATACCTCCATTGCGTATGTGAGCATGCGGGTGAGGCGGAACGGCACCCTCTCCGGGTACTTTTCTCGCTTCATGGCCACCTCGAAGCAGTCGCCGAAATCAATGTGGATGATCTTGCCCGTGATTCGATCCAGCATCAAGTTCGAAGGGTGTCGATCGCCGAGACCTAGGATGTAGCCCACCATGCTCATGACGCCTAGGCTGCGGGTATAGTTGGTGCGCCGCTCCAACCAGGCCTCGGAGCTCTTGCTCTTCAGCCACAACACACGGTACAGGTCCTGGCCGGTGGTATTGTCAAGCGCGTAGCCAAACACCTCAACTTTCTGCATGAGGGTCAAGTTGTCATAGTCAGGCGCCATCTGTAACATGATGCGATGCTCGATGTTGAGAAGGATCTTCCTGCTCTCTCGGTACTCCCTGATCAGCATGTGGACCGTGTCACTGTTCGGCACCCATCCAAGCAGACCAGAGCTGTGGCTGAGCGGAATCGCGGGGTATCTCTGGATATTCAGGTGACGCTTGTAGCACTCAGAGTCGTTCGCGAGAAGCGTGTTGCAGAGGCCGAAGAGCTGCATCACACGTTCATCTTGTCGGATGTCCTCGTGGCCCTTGAGCAGGAAGGTGTAAGGCACGCCATCGCCTCCGTTCACGATCAGCTTCCGTGGACGCTGCTTGCTGCTGATAACGCTGAACGTCGAGTCGAAAGACACGATGCGCACGATGGGGTGACCGCTACGATAGGTACCGGGAACCGCTAGGTCCAGGTCTCTGGCCTCGAGCAGTTTCGGTGAGCAGTACGTAAGCTCAAGGGACGTCATTTGCGGCAGCTGCCGATAGATGCGCCGATAGACTTGGTAGTAAAGATCCCAGGCTTGGTTCAGGTCATTCAGATCATGACTGACCTCGTACTGCCGACACCACTCCCTAGCTTCGGTGAGATCACGTCCAAAGGTCTGGACGAACGAGATCTCCCTGAGTGTCTCAGGGCCCCGGTCCAAGAGCTGGTGGAGGGGCTCGAGAGCAGCAAACATGCCTTCAATGTTGTGGACAACGAAGTACAAGCGCGACGCCTCTTCGAGGCCTTCATGCCAAAGCTCGTGCCACAATACGGCGACGCGGATCAGCTCATGACTGACCAGCTCCGCCTGTTCCACTAGTTTTGCACTATGCTGTCGCATGCTGTCCATGATCTGTGCGGCGGATCGCGAACGGCGGCTGCCCTGCCAAGACTTCATCGCCACCGTGAGCGGGTAGACAAGAGCCTGAGGGTGCGCCCTCCCCACATCAGCCAGAAGGTGGTGTACAGACTGCTGTACACGCTTGTTTGGTTGGTTGATGCGCGCAATCAGCTGCGGTATCACTTCGAGCCAGGTATCAACGCTTACGCGCGTAAAGCCCTCAGTGACGGCAGCATTGACCTCAGAATATCCGCCATGCGTGAGCCAGAGAGTCAGCAGACGTAAGGTATCCTGCAGAGAGCTCCCCTGAGACAGGGAGATGGACTCAAAGAAGCCGTGGACGGCTGGGACGACATGATTGGCGACAACATTATGGTCGATGCGTGCCGGACCCCCGTCGCTTCGGGCTAATATGGCCTGAACAACCTCGAAGTTTGCCAGTGCCCAAGCATGCCATGCCTTGTACCATCGTGCGTTGTATTTGGTGGCTTGAGAGTAGCAGGTCAGGATCTCCCGTACATGCGTATGCTGCCAATCATCTTTGTGCAGGGCGATCATCCACTCGCCCTGGCGCAGGTAGCACTTCGCCAAGAGGACAGCTTCATCCACCGACGCCCTAGGCGGATAGTTTGTTTGGAAGGGTTCGTGGCCCGCATGATCTGAATATCCGTAACCCTGGCTCATGAATGACGTATCGCCGTTTGAATGCGGCTGGTTTGCTGCCCGTGCAAACTCGAATGACTTCGCCGATTCTGCAGTAAACAGACAAAGACACCTGAGCGCTTTCTCCGAGATATCAGAAGCTTTGTGGACAGGTTGCTGACCGAGCTCCCACTGATATTTCAGCACAGCATAGACGACCTGGCTGGGGATGCTAGGCCGTGTCGTACTCCGTTCGTTCCAAAATGGTATCATGGATTCCAAGGGCGCGTCACTGCCAATCAGCTGCTTCAGCGACTTTTCGGCGATGCCCATTCGCCCTGACTTGCGACACAGGTTCGCGAATTTAATCCACATCTGCATGTTCTCCTTAGGAGTGATGACCAAAGACCGAAGTCGAAGCATCCTCTGCCAGACGTCGACGTATCGCTGGCATCCCTTGAGGCGTTGCTCCCATGTGCGACGCAGTGTTGCTTGCTTCTTTTCGTCCGTTTGCTTGTAGACGATGAGCTCCTCCAGCTCTGCCAGCATCTGCACGCGGACGATGACTTGATACGCCCGGTTGTATGACTCGCTGACCAATGCGCTCAGCTCCGTGTCGAGACCTTCTCGAGCATGCTCGATATTTTGGGCGGCTTCTCTGAACTGGTTGCGGTGGAGCGCCAGGATGGCCCCAAAGAAAGCCCTGTCAGGCGAGAACCGCTTGAGGGACTGCAAATAAGTGTCCATTGAGTCCCATTTCCCAAGACCCCAGGCGGCCGTAGTTGCGAGTGGAGCGATCAGGCGCTGTACCTCTGGTGATGAGTTCGCCCAGGTATCGCTGGCCAACTGACCCAGAGCATCCCATTCGCCCAGAGCGTGTAGGCAGCGCATCTTGCCCATCACTATCTCTATTGGCACGGCGGCGTCATCTTGTACGTCGGCCTCGCGCTTGTCGTAGAAAGCCAATGCCTCCTCCCATCTCTCTAACTTTTCGAACCAAGTTTCGCGCAGTTGAATGCCATCCTTGTAAAGTTGCGCCTTTCGAAGGATACCAATGGCCGCATCAGACTGCTGAAGCTGGTTGTTGATGACGATGAGTGCTTCGACGGCGCCACTGCTCTGGTCCTGAAGGAATTCCAATTCCTTGTAATGAAGGGCCTTGGCATAGGCATGGCAGCGAGCCGCCTCCCTACCTAGCACTCGTATATCGATGGGCAGAGCCTTGTCGTCGTGCTCCATAAACTCTGCAAGATGAAGCAGCAGGTTAAGGAGATCCGGAGTCACGTTCTCTGATTTGATGGCGTTCTCGAGGTTCAGGATGAGCTCCTCTTGAAACGACTCATAGAGATCACTCCAGCAGCTGACGAATGCTGAGTTGAAAAGCTCGCGTGCCAATGGCAAGTATACGCTCGCCAACTGCGCACATGCTCTCAGGGCATGATTTGGGGACTCTGTCAACAGCGTGGTGCTGAAGCGGCGGAGCCATTCCTGCCAGTCTTCCTTGGTGGATTTTCCTCTGGTGTCCCAGGCTGACTTGAGATGTATCGCGTTCATCTCGAGCTTCTTGGTCCCAAGATCTGCAAAAGGTGTGGCGTCGACCTGGTCGATGAAACGCGCCTCTGAGCTTAGATCTTGTGGCAGGACCCCTCCCTCCTTCAGACGATTGACGAGCAGATCATAGTTAGAGTGCTGGATGCCGTTGTCACGCAGGATCTTGCCGACCGTGTGTGAGAAGTGCAAGTAGTCGCGCCCCAGCTGTTGGATGAGAGCGCAGAGTGTCTCCATGGCTGCTGTTCGAAGCGTCGAGTCGTTCTCTTGCAGGATTCTTGTCAGAGGGTGGATTATCTTTGCCGCAAAATCATTGAGGTTGACCTGACGCGAAATCTTTCCGATGGTCTCGATTGCTACCCGACGTAAGAATGTCGGATTGCTAGGCTTCTCAAATGTTCGCACGATGACAGGAATGATGAGATGCATGTACTCTTCTGCGCTGGAGCCGAACACCAAGAAAGCATGCAACACTTTCTCCGAAGCGATACGCTTCGCTGAGACCTCCCTCTCCAGTACCCCGAGCATCAGCGGTAGCAGGCCGGCGAGGTAGACTTTGAATTCTCCCTCGAGTGATCTAGAGATTGCCTCAACGAGAGACAAGATCGTAGACTGCAAGGCAGCCGATTCTCCCCAGAACTCTTGGAGGACCTCCACAATTTCCGGTAAGAAATTGCGGATGTGCTGTCGAACAATGCTCACCAGTGTGGCAAGCTGGTTGAAGTAAGACTCTCGTCGTGACCCACTTGTGCTTCGAATCACCATGAGGAAGGCCGGAATGATGCGGTCAAGAAAAGACACACATTCCAGTCCCAAAGTTCGGAAGATATTCATAATGGCCTCGATAACTTGAGCGTGGTACGATACCAAGGACTGATCCTTGAGTATGTTGAGAAGGGCGTTGATGACGACGGTGGGATAGTACTCTTTGTTAGAAGGCGTCAATCCTGTCATCATCAACGACACGTCTGTCATGGCCGTAGACTCGACACGCCGTTGAATCTCGGGCGTCCGCTCTTCGACTTGCTATTGACTGTAAGCATATTGCCGCGACGACCGATGGCATTTCAGCTTACCTGGTATCTGTAAGGATCAAGCGCACCCAAGATCCCGAGTAGCTTGATGGTCTCCTGGCGCAAGGCTCCGTTCTGGGGCTCACCACGGATGATGTTTTGGAGAAGCTCAAGGAGCTGGGGGTAGTCCAGGTAGGGATTGATGACATATCCGGAGTTGCTGGCCAGCTGGCCGAGGGTATGAAGGGCGGCCTCCCTCTTCTGGGCCGAGCTTTGATCCTGTAAAGCCTCGATGATGATAGGCATGAGATCGTCCTTGTACGGGAGCATGTCTTCTCCGCCGACAGCGCACAGCTCACCCAGCGCCTTGAGTATGGTAGCTGCCACAGAAGGAGCTGGATCGCTGGCCTTTGGTAGAAGCACCTTCACCATAGCATCCACGTATGGATGGATGATCTCTTGTGCGTTCTGGACCAGAAGGGACAACAACTTGGCGCTCTCCTCCTTGTTTCTCGCCACGTCAGAAAATTCGAGCTCTGTCAACATCTGGATCAGAGTCTTGCGGAGCGACGGGGCCACATAGGCTGGATTGAATCTCGCCAATCTGCCAATGATCGAGATGGCCACTTCTCTGATAGGAAAGTGTTCGTCGTTCAGGGCGAAGAATAAGGTACGGATGTTTTCGGCTTTTGAAAGATGCCTGTCGAACCGCTCATCAAGGGCGGCGAGGACCGTGCGTCGAATGTTGGGATCAAGATCAGAGACGCCAACCGTGAGCAGCTTCTCGATGACTTCGCCGACGACAGCGAGGGCATGGTAGCTCGTCTGGTTGACAATGGGATCTCGGACGTAGAGCTGGCAGCAAGTCAAGGCCGCTGCCTCTCGAATTTCCGGGTCGTCATCTTCAACGTATTTGATGGCAACATCACGTACAAACTCATTTAAGACATGTCCTTTAGCAGCATAGTTAGCTAACAGCTACTAGGTGGCGGCGTGAGGGGATGGAGACGAACCTGAGAAATCAAAACTGCCCAATGTATTGAGCGCCAACTTGATCTCGGCCTTTCGATGCTCATATGCAAGCGGATCCTTCGGGTCCTTCTGAATGACGGGCACCGATGGGAGGGTGTTAGGCTGAGGAGCGCCCAAGGGTTTGAAAGGTTGTCCACAGAGCACCTTGCTGAGCATGTCGAGAAGACGCTCCTGGATTGTAGCCTTGACCGGCAGTATGTAGAAGGCCATATCCACGAGGGCTTGCGTGAGCTTGGGAGTCAGCTCACAGGCGAAGATGGGCCCCAGGAGCGCCTCCATGTATTTGCTCAACGTCTGACCGACAGCGACGGCCAGTCGGCTGATGCAGTCAAACACGGGGTCAACGGACCCGCGCTTGCGGGACTGGACGCTGAGTCCTTCGCGAACGTATATGAGCACGCCGTCGAGGTATGGAGCGATAGCACTCTTCACGGCGTTGGCAATGTTGCCAATGGCAAGGAAGGCATCGTTACGTTCCTTCTCCTTCTTCAACATGCCGGAGAGGTGAAGCATGAACGTGTGCAACCTCGTGGTCGCGAACTCGGAGGGTGCATAGTTGGCGAGGTCGGGAATCAGGAAGACAACGGTCTTGCGGATCGTGGGGTCTCTGTGGTCTTTGAATCGAGATACGATGTCGCATGCCTCCTGGTAGTGATCCTGCATATACATACCGCCCTGCTCTAGCAGCTCCTTGAGAACCAGGAGGGAGGCGTGGATGGACTCGACAGAGCCGACCTTGAGAGAGGCTATGGCCTCCAGGTACATCTTGTCCATCCAAAGCTGCTTAAGCTCCTGGTCACGCTCGCGCATGATTCGAAAGCAGGCGCTCACGGCTTCGGCAGACGTAGCACGGATCAGATGTCGCTGGTCCTTGAGGCCAGCCCACAGGAGGTCGAGGACCATGCCGACATAGGCGTACATGAGAGTGGGCGCATTTCTGGCGAGTTCGCGAAGGACAAGGACGGCGCTATATCTCCTCTCCTCGATGCGGTCAGACTGCAGCCATTCGAGTGCGTTCTTGGTCTCGGCCTCGACCAGCTCGGAGATTATAGATCCGCCTGGTCGACACAGCTTCCCCAGGACTTCCGCAGCAGGCCGCATAGGATTTATATCCTTTCCTCTTAGAATCTGACGGAGGCTCTGTGTGAAGCGCGTGTATTTCGTGGCCATGTCGATGCCGTCAAAGTCGACGAGAGTATCGACGATGTAGATGCCGCCGAGGCGCTCGGCCGTGTCGCTGCCATGGATGATGAGGTTGCTGATCGCCTTCTGCACTTGTGCGAAGAACAGCGCGAAGTGTTCCTGGGGGAGATCTGGTGGAGCAGAGTCAGCTCAAGAACGAGGAGGAGGGGGGCGGAGGAAGAGTGGTGCTGCATACCGCGGTGGCAGACGGCGACAACATCTCGAAGTTTGAGGGCAAAGCGCTTGCGCTGGTCCTCTGATATGGTCCTCGACTTGATCTCCTTGACAAGACCATCTAAGCTCTCGAGGGCAATATCGAGAGGGCGAGATGCTTGGCTCGCCATCTTGGTTGAGTAGGTGGAGGTGGCTTGCCCCTCCAATGGACCATTCGCGGGAATCTATCGCATTCTTGGGTGCTCACGGTGGTGAGGATTCAGGTGGAAGTCATGGAATGCGTGGGAACGCGGAGGTCCTGCTTTATGTAGCAGGTGTCGTTGGGGAATCAAACAGGTTGGTCGTGGGAGACTGGACAGGGCGCGTTTGGTGATTTGGGTAGGAGGAGAGAAGCCGCAAGTCGCGCTGGGTAGCTCGAAGGTTGGGGAGGTATGCGCAGGTGCTTTGTTGCGCAAACGCAAGCCGGTGAGGGAAAAAGGTCAGGATAATGCAAGCTTGAATGCGGCCGATTCGAAAGGCTGCTGTATTCAGTTGCACCTCCACCCTCACTTCACCTCGACTTCACATTGAGGTGCGGATGGAAGGTCGTCACCTATTGCTGGAGGCCATGGGGACCCCTGTCTATGGCCCATCTAATCACACCCGGTCTGGGGTACGTACCTCTTTATCATTATCTTTTGCCAGCCGTGAGTCAGTTACCGTACTTTGCCATCCGTAACCCCCGTCAGACGTTTTGCGCCGTTTCGTAATATCCAGACTGCGCAACTTCACAGGCACCGCCAACGTCACCAGAATCCCACATTAGTCCCCTCCCATATCTCCTGGTTTCCAGTGGTCCACCATGGGCAACGATGGCGGTTCGATCCCAAAACGCCGCGAGCTTGTCAAAGAAGCCGCGCGCACCCCGACCATCAGCGAACTGAAAGCCACCGCGCTCGAGTCCCTCAGCCATGCCTGGACTCACGATCCTCTGTCCTCCGAACCTCTCGATATGGAGAACACCGTTTCGGACTGGAGAGGCCGGCTGTACAACTATGAATCCATCCTCAAGGGGCTGATGCCCGGCGATGTTGACGCAGACGTTGAGGATAAGCCAAACGGCAACGACATGACATTCTCGCAGACGGGCGTCAAGAGCCTCAAGGACATCGTCAAGCTCAAGTTCAAGCGCTATAAGCCGGCTGGCTCCCAGACCAAGGAGATCTGGGCTTGCCCGGTCAGCCTCAAGGAGCTCGGACCCTCCACCAAGTCTGTCTACATCGTGCCCTGCGGCCATGTCTTTGCCGAAGTGGCAATCAAGGAGATCACCGACCAGGAGCACAACTGTCCCGAGTGTAGTGAGCCGTTTGAGGACCGGGACATCATACCGATATTACCGACGGAGGAGTCCGAGCTGGTCAAGCTCGGCAAGAGGATAGAGGACCTGCGGGCTCAGGGGCTGACACACAGCAGGAAACAGGACAAGAGTGGGAAGAAGAAGAAGCGCAAAGCCGAAGACAAGGTGGCAAACGGTACAAATGGGGACAAAGTCCGTCAGACAGAGTCAGAACCTCGGCACAAGGCTTCAAAGACACAGAAGGCAGATGGCCCCGGCCTATCTGGTGGCATAAATAACCCGATGACGGCGTCGCTGACCGCCAAGGTGCTAGCCGAACAAGAGGAGAGGAACAAGAGGCGGAAACTGGCCTCAGCCAGTGGCTGATCGGCTGCACCTTGCATGTGAAGATCTGGAATGCATACATTTCTCACAAACATGGGCTAGGCAGTCAGTCATATTGACTGTAATAATGACACTTTGATACCCTCCTTTGCGCTCGCTTTATGATCGAAAACTCCATCTATGGCCTTTAGTTGCTGTTTCCTGGTCCTTCAACATTGCTGTTGTCGCTTCCCACCAATGCACCGAGTCTTTACTAGACCGTCTAAAGCTCGTCCTTGGTGCGGACGCCCGGCTCATGCACGTCTTCACAAGCAGCCGGTGTGCCAACCTCCATCTTATAGACACACTTCTCGGCCTCGCTGACCCTCCAGAGCTCGTCTGCCTCGGCACATCCCAGCCAGACGTCCGTCCGTCGCTGCGGCCCATTCCAACAGCTCTGGCCGTTCTCGTAGCGCAACACCATGCGGGGTCCCTTGCCCAGGCTCTTGCCGTCCAGGCGCTCTTCGTCGTCGGCCATCTCCGTGTCGATGCGCACGAATTTGCCCATGTTGGTGCTACCGTGGCCCTTCTTCGATTTCTGGCTGGTCTTACCTAGCCAGCAAACCTCGTACTCGTATTCGCCGCTCTCAGTAGACGTACACTTGTCCTTTAGGACCCGGAAGATGTCATCCGCGCCGTAATCCTTTTCGAGGTCTTCCTTTTCCTCGCCGAGGTTTCTCTCCTTCTTGGAGAGATCATCCGCAACGGCCTGGAAGGCTTCTCGTGCGGCAGTGACGAGAACAGACTCGCTACTGCCGGAGGGATTGTCGGCCATGATGCCGTTCTCGATGAGCCAGACCCGGAGGTTGTTCAGCTTTCCGTGGACGAACGCCCGGACTCCTTCCGGTAGGTATGCCTCGAAGCTGTAGACTGCGAAGTGTCAGCATAGTGATGTTGTAGGGGGCGGTTGTTCCTGTTACTACTTACGAATATCGGTATCCGTAACCTCACCCTCCTCGAACTCCTTCCAGTTGATGCCGGAGCTCTCGCCGTCCTCCTTGATGATCTCCACGATGTCGGACTCAATAAGGTCGGGGAATGCGGCGTCAGCAATCCTAGCAGCATAGTCCTCCCATCCCTTGACGGCGGCCTTGACTCCCTCGTCGTTGAAGTTGGGGTTATATTCCTCCTTGAACTTCTTGAGGATCTGCTCCAGCTCGTCGACACGGCCCTGCAGCTCGTCGCGCTGATCGAGTACCTTGCTCAGGGTTTCTCGCAGCTCTGCGACCCTGGTCTTGGCCAGGCCGACCAATACGCCGAGTTTGCCGCCCTGTCCTTCGGACTTGACGACCTTGCCCTTTTCTGACTGCTCAACTTCCTGGTATTTCCTCTCCAGTTCGTCCTTCTTCTCTTGCAGACCCTTGATCTCTTGCTCGAGGGAGGTGATCTTAGCTTCCACCCTCCTGCGGAGCTCCCGGGCCTCTTTAGCCATGGTCCGCCGGCGTTTGGCAGCTTTTTCCTTGGCCTGAGTGCGTGCCTCCTCGAGCTTCCTGTGCTCCTTGCCAATCGCATCACAGCGATTCTCACACTTGACACCACCGACGTGAGCGTACTCCTCCGTGCCATCGCAGCAGATGTCATAGTCACAGACTCCATCATTGACATAGACAAATGGCACATACATGCCTATGTGGCCAACATTTTCACACCAGAAGCCCGGAAGGACGTTGGTAGTGTTTGTCGTTCCGCTAAAGGAGGCAGGAAGAGGTTGTGCGGGGGATAAAGGGTCGAGGTTGGAGCAAGCAGCAGTGCCAGGCTCATCGGAGCCGTCAGGACAGTCACAGCTGTTGTCATTGATCTGGGAGGGCTTGAGAGATATCGACGGGTGGCCGATACATGTGAAGGCGTCTTTGGTAGAATAGAACTTGGCAACTGTGGTATAGACTGTTAGTCCATATTATATATTTGTGAGGCACAGAACAGCTGAGAGGTGTGCATCGACTGCCTGACCCGTACCCCACGGGGCACAAGCATCAATGATCACTTACACTCAGGACCAACACCTCGAGGCAGGCCGGAGCTCCCAGCAGCAGCCACCACAAGGGTGCTGGCGCTCAGAAGCACCGACAAGCCTGTCTGCTGCATGTTCCGTTGCCACTGTCACTCTTCATGCAATGGGGACAGAAGAGGACAGCCAGCGAGGATGCGTGTTTGCTGTCGAGAATTGTAGGCTTCAGAGAGAACCTACAAAACAAGGAATATGTCCAGCTGGCTTCAGGACAGCGGACAACGACGGTATCATGCTGGGTATAAGCTACCCTGGGACCCACCTTGGCTCGCTTGGCATTGATAAGCCAATCACATATTCAATGGCTTTCGAGAAATCCGGGGTCTTCACTGCCAGCGGCACCAGGCTATACTGTATCTCGCCTGCCGGCTGGTCAGCAGTGTGAATTTCTGCCTGCAAAAAAATTGCCCCTCCATTCGAGAACTCTCAGAGACACAGCATTACTGCGCTCTTGACAGAGGCTCGCATCAGACAGCCGAGGTCGACAAGCGCAACTATATTATGGCGCAGTCGACAGCTCCATCGTCAGATGCTCTCGAGGAGCTGGCCTCCCTCACCAGCAATGCTGTTCTGCTCATCCAGGGCATCGAGGAGTCTCTGAAACATGTTGTGGACTCAAACGGCGATACCGGCCCGTCCGCAGACAAATGGACCATTGCAGACTCTCCGGCGGACCGCGAGAAACGGCTGGACTGCCTAGCCCTGGCTCGGGACTCGGCTACACTCATCAAGGCTCACGCCACCAAGATCTCCCTCTTCATAATAAATGAGCCTTTCACTCCCTCGGCCATCTGTACTGTCCTCAGGCAGCTCATCCAGGGCCCGATCCCAGCTCTCACCTCCGCTGTCCAGCAGTGCCACGCTGACCAATACACGAAACTCATCCGTCGGGACCTGGCATGGAACTGCGCCAGGGTTTTGAGGGAGCTAAGAGAGCTCATCCAGAAAATCCCCGGCGACGGCAAGGTCCTGCCCGAGGATCAGCGGAACGGACTGTCAGGCGCGAAGGCGGAGAAGGGCAGCATCGTCGCTACTGGCCTCCTCTGGGGCTTGTGTGATGAGGTCATTAGCTTCGCGAATATCGGTGCTGTGGGACACTTGGTTCACAAAGCTGAGCATTTTCGGGATACACTCAAGGATGTGTTGGAGGAGCTGAAGGAATGGAGCGAAGAGCAGGATGGTGCAGATGACGATGAGGATGAAGATGACGAGACTAGGCACGACGATGAGGTTGGAGACCTTGCGGACGACGTCAACAACACTCATATCAGCACTCAGGCCATGCTAGACTCGTTCATGGGCTCTCAGCAGAATATTCCTCGCGATGACCCGGAAAAGATCAGGGAACGCCTCGAGTCAACATTACGTAGGTTACGACTAACGACCCTACTCTATCAGGCTCTCATCAAGAGGAGGCTCAAGGCGCTGCCTAAGCTACCCCTGGCGCCTGAGACCGAGTCGGTGACTGTCTCCCGGCTGGACGAGGTTATGCCTCTGCTCAGGAGAATCACGGACCGTTTCAACAGCCTTGCAGTCGCTTTCTACGAACTCGATTCCGGCGAGATCAACAGGCTCATGGATCAGTGTTTCTTCGACGCCTTTGCCGTGTCGGAGCTACTGGCCAAGCCATGGGATGGCCAGAAAGACGAGTTCACAGAATGGGTTGCAAAGTTCCAGGTGGAGATCAAGAAGAATTGATCCGGCTTTCAGAAGTGGCTGCAGGCCAAACTGCAACCAAGTTATTTGCGAATACCCGCGCTAGCACTATCGACAAAGTACACGACCGAATAATGACACGACTCTTCAGGCGCAGTCACGTATCACAACAAGCCACGAAACCATAGATGAGCAATAGATTCGATGGATTCCCTCGGGACAACCCCACACTTTCAGCTCCGGCGCCAACCAACTTTTAGACACGGGGATTCATTCTATCTTGCAGTGTCGATGTCTGATCAGTGGTCGTTCGTTCGGCTGCTGCTGACAATGCCTAGACGCCGTGCATCACGATCAGGATAAGTTGCCTGGCTTAGGTGGGGGTGGAGAGCTATTCAGCCGCGAGCTCAATCTACACGGCCGACCTTGATACACCATTACAAGTGTCATACGCAAGAAGATCGTCGTTGTTTTCACTGCTTCCACTGGCTGAAATGGCATCAGGTTCGACACCTTATTAAAAAGTAAGTAGCTGGTCTGCTTCGACATTACAAGCAAATTAGTAATGCGAAGACAGGCTAGCAGCTCGGACCAGCGTACTGCTTCATAAGCCCCGGTCTGACTGCGGCCCGTAGACCGACGCTGGTGTCGTCCACCAGCCCCTCAACCTTGCGCAGAGAGTTCCTATAGCCTTTGCTTTGTCAGTTACAGCCATTCTGTTACAGGCGTCTATTTCTTTTTGATCCACTGACACGGTCATCCTGGTCTAAGCACTTGGGAAGGAGTTCCCGTTGCCGAGGCCAAGAAGCAACGGTCAACCCGTCTCTATCACGACCAGATCTTCATCATGACGCGGGCTGAATATCTAAATGACGAGGATAGCAACAGATCAGTCGCCTGGATCTGTCGTATAAAGAACAGGCCCTCCGCAAGGAGCCGCATCCTGTTCTAGATTTCATCGCAGCTTCACTAAATATCCTCATCACGGTGCAAAAAGATGTCTAAACCATTCGTCGCCGTGGCCGGTGCGACCGGTCAGCTAGGAAGGCTCATCGCTACCAGCCTGAGAGCCCGCAACGTCCCAGTGAAGGCCCTCGTTCGGCCGAAGACAGACCCGGCCCGCACCGAGACCCTGAGGAGCGCCGGCGTCACCATCGCCGAGGCCGACCTGAGCGACGTCGCCGCCGTGGCCGAGGAGCTGCGCGGGGCTAGCACCGTCGTCTCCGCCCTCAA
Organism: Chrysoporthe puriensis; assembly: GCA_015678955.1. Classification (NCBI taxonomy): domain Eukaryota; kingdom Fungi; phylum Ascomycota; class Sordariomycetes; order Diaporthales; family Cryphonectriaceae; genus Chrysoporthe; species Chrysoporthe puriensis. The sequence continues at coordinate 3,067,864 of CP064905.1, read as the reverse complement.
CGGCCTCGCCGACACGATGCTGGGCACGCAGCAGGCCCTCCTCGACGCCGCGGCGCGCGCCCAGGCGGACCGCTTCATCCCGTCGGACTTCTCGCTCGACTTCACGCGGACGGCCCCCGGGTCGAACCGCAACCTGGACCTGCGGCGCGCGTTCCACAGCGCGCTGGACGCGTCCGGCGTCCGCTGGACGTCGGTCCTGAACGGGGCCTTCATGGAGCTGCTCGCGGGCCCGGCGCCGCTCGTCAGCGACCGCCTCCGCCGCGTGCTGTACTGGGGCAGCGACGCGCAGCCGCTCGACTTCACCACCTACGCCGACACCGCCGCGTACACGGCGGCCGTCGCCGCGGACCCCCGGCCCACCCCGCGCTACCTGCGCATCGCGGGGGATGTGGTCACCCCGAAGGAGCTCGCCCGCATCGTGAGCCGGGTGCGGGGCGCTTCGTACTCGACCCTCTGGGTGGGAAGTCCTGGTTTCCTGGAGGGGGCTTCCGGACTCATGAGGCGATTCGGCATAGGTGGGAGCGAGAAGGATGTGTTTCCCGCGTGGCAGGGCATGCAGTATACGGCAAACATGTTCTCGGGAGCCGGTAAGTTAGAGCCGCTGAATAACGATCGATATCCGGAAATCAAGTGGACGAAGGTCCAGGATTTCCTTACTCAACAAGCAATGTAAGGAGGTCTCTTATCGAAGCCTTGGAGCAGCGGTGGTTATTATAACGGAACAGACAAATGTTGGACGCACTAGTGCCTGCAGTGTGTGGGCCGCACCAAAATAGTTGTTATAGATGGGTAAAGGAGTATTTTATAATAATACCACGTCTTTTGAAGACCACCTATCAAATGGGACGCACCAGATATCGTGTGACCAGCCGAGCGCGGTATCGACTTCACAGGCCCATCAACTTAGCCAACGCCTCCGCAATATCCTTCGCAAAACCTTCGTCGTTGATGTCCCTGTCGTCATCCACAACCTTGATTCCCGATCCTCGCAGCCCCTCCCGAATGGTCGAGAAGAGCGCCTCGTCTGCTTTCTCGTCCGCAAACGGCCCGCCGGGGGTCGATATCATGCTCACGCCCCCGAGGGGCAGCCACAGCTGCACGGCAGAGGGCTCCTTGGCAGCCCGCAGCTTGTCGCTGATGAACCTGCCTACCTGCCTGCACTCTTCCTCCGACGACCGCATCAGCGTGACCACGGGGTTGTGCTCGTAGAGGACCCTGTCCCGATACGCCTCGGGGACCGTGTTCCTGGGGCCGAAATTGCTCATGTCGGTGGCCCCGACGGAGACGATGTAGGGGATCCCGGCGTCCACGGCCGCTTCGAGCCGGTCGTCGCCGGCGCTCATGACACCGCCCGTGACGAGGTCGCAGATCTCCGTCGTCGTCAGGTCGAGCACGCCGTCGAGCGTCCCCTGGCGGACGAGCCGCTCCATCGCCTTGCCGCCGTGGCCGGTGGCGTGAAAGACGTAGACCTCCACGCCGTACCTCGCCTCCAGGTGGTTCCGGATGGCATCGACGCCCGGCGTGGTCACCCCGAACATGGTGATTCCGACCCGCTTTGCGGAACCAGCCGTCTCCTTGTGGTGATCTGTCCGCCTTGATTCATACGCTTGGGCCATTGCTCCGATGGCTGCTCCGGCATTGCTCAGGATATCTCGAAGAACTTGGTTCAGCCCCGCGACATCCACCACGGAATAGACCATCGAGATATCCGTCTCACCGACGCTATGAGAATCAATAATTGCCTGTCACGTAGAGGCGGAGAGTGCTCTGCTCTTACATAGGGCCGGTATCCCCACTTGCAACTGTCGATACGATCATCTTGAAAGTGAAAAGTCAGCGATGTCCACCTCGGAGTAGTTCTCCAGCCGATCATCCCAGCCGTAAGTCTACTACGAGCAGGTCTGCCTCGAGGTTGTGCAGTTCACACGCGGTCCGCGTGGAAGGGCAGATTGCGCCTGCGTAGAATTCAGGGGACACAAGGGATCAAAAAATAGAACCAAAGGACCGCCAGATTGGCATTGCCTGAATACCTTCGGAAACCCTATGGGAAGCACCTCCCTCATTACCTGTGCTGCGAGCGAGGTCCCTCCGGAGCCGCCGGCCGAGACGATGGCGGATATCTCATGCCTCTCGAAGAGCTTCTTGACGGCCTGGGCCGCGCAGCCCGCCATGAACTTGATGACCTCGCCTCTTGGCAGTTCCGAGGTGGTTTTACCATTCCCGTAGTCCTTGACGAGCTGTGCTTGGGAAATCGTGATTTCTGCGTGGTCGACATTTTCCCTCCCGACATCTAGCAATAGCGCTTCCGCGGCTCCTCCACGTCGGATGCATTCTTTCAAGAATAGCAGCTCCTGGAGCTTGGTGTCACATGTGCCCAGCACGAGCACCGTCGCAGGCATAATGAGGGTGAAGATTAGAAATGTCCGGAGGCGCGAGGATGATATCTCGTCGAAATTAAGGACAGACAGCAGCGTCGGCACAGAGAAGGACTCCGAATTATGTGAAGTGCTCAAATCTCATAGTAGCCTGACAACACATCAGGTAATGTGATCCAATCCCACAAATATCGGGATACATAATGACGAGGCTGCACAAGCTGCTATGTAGGCATTTCATATAGAGGGTGAGAAATACTGCGGGGCTGCGGCTGGGTGTGACATCTCAGCCAGTGACGTCAGGTGAGGTTATGGAGCAGAGTCTATCCGGAGACGGTGCTTTCAGACACAACTCTCGTCTATCAGGGAGGGTTGCCATCCCGAACGTACATCGCACATACACTGTTCCGCCGAGGGTTTACAGCCGAGGGTCACAATGGCGCCCCCGAACAACCGACAAGAGATCCTCCGCAAGCTGCGTGAGCAGATCGCAGAGGGCCGTGCCGTGGTCGGAGGAGGCGCAGGCATCGGGCTCAGCGCTAAGTTTGCAGAGGCTGGCGGGCTAGACATGATCATCATCTACAACTCTGGGCGTTACCGCATGGCTGGCCATGGGTCTCTAGCTGGGCTCATGCCATATGGGAATGCGAATGGTGCGTGAGCCGGGAACTGACCCCCCACCCCGTCCCGGATGCTGCTGCAGGCAGACAGACGCCACAGCTACTGACACGGGCCACTTACAGATATTGTCGTCGAGATGGTGAGTGTCACCTCATCTTCCGGGGCAGTGGGCTCGAGACGGCCCGGGAACATGCCCTGGAACATGTCCCCCCCCACTTTTTTTTTTTGCCAGTTCGTGGGCCGTGTCTGACACAGGGCTTGCTCTATGACGCAGGCCAGCGAGGTGCTACCTGTGGTAAAACGGACGCCGGTGATCGCCGGGGTGTGCGCCACAGATCCATTCCGAGACATACCGGCGTTCCTCGGGCAGCTCCAGGAGCTCGGGTTCGCCGGGGTGCAGAACTTCCCGACGGTCGGACTGATCGACGGCCAGTTCCGGGCCAACCTGGAGGAGACGGGCATGTCGTTCGACAGGGAGGTGGAGATGATCCGGCTGGCGCACGAGCGGGACATGCTGACGACGCCGTACGTGTTCAGCGCGGAGGAGAGCAGGAAGATGGCGGAGGCCGGGGCCGACGTGCTGGTGTGCCACATGGGGCTCACCACCAGCGGCTCGATCGGCGCGAAGAGCGGGAAGAGCATGGACGACTGCGTAAGGCTGATCCAGGAGCTGCGGGACGCGGCCGTCGAGGTCAACCCGGAGGTGATCGTGTTGTGCCACGGAGGCCCGATCGCGAGCCCGGAGGACGCGCGGTACGTGCTGGACCGGGTGAAGGGCATCCACGGGTTCTACGGCGCGTCGAGCATAGAGAGACTGCCCGTGGAAGAGGCCATCACGGGCACGGCCAAGACCTTCAAGGCGCTGAAGCTGAAGTCGTGAGAATGTTTTTTGGGGGGGTTGGGAGGGGGGGAGGGGGTCTGATATCTCAGTCTACTATGTATGTCCATGGTAGGATAACTCAGTAGTACTACACTGCCTTAAGGTACCTACTTAGGTTAGGTATGTACTCTGCAGAACTGCCCGCTATCTCTCGAGGATGCAACGATCTAAAATTCGTCCCGTCTGCTTAGTGCTTGGACAGGGCCTGCTGAGATATATACCCATGTTGAAATGGTTGGTAGCGAACTCTCTGTGGTGTTGTTGATTATTTGTTGTTGTTTAAATGCAGGATACGCTATAGGCTGGCAAGCGATGTAAGTCTTTGCAGTGGGTGGGTGGCGGATCCCTGTCCTGCCCCTGTCCCTGTCGTGGTCCCTACTATTCCCGACGCCGCAGGCAAGGCAATGACGACCTGCGACTCGGCGCCGCCGCTTCAAAATAATCTTTTTTTTTTAAACCCTTTTGTAATCGCATTGAATCAGCTCCTCTATACATCAACTTTTCCTGATCCAAAAATCGGTCTCTTCTGACCCAGTATCTTCTTTCCCCAGACATACTTCGCCTATCGAATTCAGCATGGGTTTCTTCTGGGCTGATCCGGTACCCAGCGCGTCGCCGTCATCTTCAACCCGGGCGTCCTGCCCAGTCCCCCATCAGAAGCGCGGAGATGCGCCGCCTCCGGTAAGTCTCGCAGCCCACCAGAGAGGGCTTGAAACCTCGTGATCACCCAACGACTGACTGCACTACAGCCGAGCTGTCCCATGCACAAGCGCTCCCAAGATGCACTGAGCTCGGCATCTCCCACAGCCACGCCCGCCGCGCCTTCGTCGTGCCCCGTTCCACACGATCAGCGGAATTCCGGCGCCTCCGAAGAGTCCTCCCTCCTCTCCAAGCTCAACCCTCTCAACTACATGTTCCACGACCTCTCGCAGTCTCGCGCCCCGAACCAGACCCACGCCCTGCCCACCGAGCGGGACCCAAGCTCCATCCCCAAGGGCTCCGGCGATGGCAACTGGGAGTACCCCTCCCCCCAGCAGATGTACAACGCGATGCTCCGCAAGGGCTATACCGACACCGACGTCACCGCCGTCGAGAGCATGGTCCAGGTCCACAACTTCCTGAACGAGGGCTGCTGGGCCGAGATTGTCGACTGGGAGAGGCGCTTTGGTGGTGGCCTGTCGCGGGCCTGGCAGATCTGCAAGCGCGGCGAAGAGAATGCCTACGAGACCCAGCGGCTCGTGGACTGGAGGAACGGCTCCCCGCCGATCAACCCTACACTCGTGCGGTTTCAGGGACGGCCCAAGGATATGACCCCGAAGGCTGCTATGCTCCAGGTCTTGGGCTGGATATATCCCGCTAAGTTTGGGTAAGTTTTCCTCTCCCTCCCCAAAAGAAGGCAAAGGAGATGAATAGAAATTCCGGCCTACGAAGATGTCGAGACTAACTCGCTTGCAGTACCGAAAAGCCTTTCGACCGACATGACTGGTGAGTTACCTCTTTTCTGCGCTGCCTAGCTTGGCCCCCATGAGCTGGTCCTCTGCGTACCGCCTGCGGCCCGATTGCCAGACCCGTTCGTCACGGCTAATAACTGACCCGTGGTATAGGTATGTCTCCCGAAATGTCGACGGCACACAGAAGGAGGTTCGGTATGTTATCGACTACTATAGCGGGCCCCCAGAGCCCACTGGCGAACCCGTTTTCTACCTCGATGTTCGCCCTGCGATGACTCCCACCGGTGCCGTGGAGCGTATGATGAGATGGGGTGGGGATGTCTGGTGGAGGGCATCCGGAGGAGCGGTCCGTGAGGCCAATCAGTCATCTCGGCAGTGAAGGCCCCAGATCTCTGGCAGGGCACTCATCGCACTCTGCTGTATCATTGCGGGAGGTTCTGATATTTCCGTTGGGTTGGGTTAGGTCACGCTCTACGACATTGGTTTCCAGCTGGCGTTTGGGCTTGGGTTCACGAGCGAATGATCCGTCTTCTCTTCCTGGGGCAAGTAAGACTATCGGCCCCAGACACTCCTCTCTACCTGTATGAATCGAGGACGTCACCACACTGTTTCAACGTACATAGTTCGATGCTACGTGCACTCATTAAGTACATAGGTACACGAAAAGCGCGGCCCCGGACGTCTGGCCCTATTCATCCACTCCCCCGATGCTCAGCTCAAGACGGTAGCGAGCTGGGTGACCTGGTCTAGCAGGCTCTGGCTCTCGCCGGCGGCATTGCTGAGCACCTTGTCCCTGAGGTGGTCGACCTGCGACCCCGCCGCGGTGGGCGGGTTCCCCTGCGCCGTCTGGACCCTGCTGACCTGCATGGCGAGGAAGAACTTGGGGATCTTGATGGCGAGGCTGCCGCCCACGCTGCGCAGGCCCGCCTCCGTGGCGAGGTACACGTTCAGCTGGTCCTGGAGCGTCTGCAGGTCCGACCCCGCGAGCGGCTCCGCGGTCGCGAACGTGTCCAGCGCGAACTGCAGCGGCGTCGAGCTCGAGCTGGCGAAGTTGACGTCGCTGAACGACACCGCCCCCGACGTCACGTCCGGCACGCCGGAGATCGTCGTCGCCGTCGCCGAGCACGTGATGTTCGCCTGGATCGCCGCCACCGAGTCCTGCACCTCGGCCGGCAGGGTGTCGCTGCCGACCACGAAGCATGCGTTCTGGCGGGATGTGAGGGGCGCTGTGAGAGGGGGGAAGGAGAACGTCAGTCAGAGTATAGGTCTGGGGGAGGAGACGCCGGGCGGCAACTAACCCGCGCGGCCCAGGACCGCAGTGGCGAGCGCCAGGAGCATGAGGGTAGGAAGGGACGGCATGGTGGGAGTTGCGCCGGCGCGTGGGTATTAAAGAGATGTACAAAACACGTATCAGAGAGCAGATCGGACCGGCGTGCTGCGGCTCGAGAAAATGGTACGCTTGAGAGGAAGAAGAGTAGACGGAGCCTAACACAACCGACCGGACGATCGAAACAAGGGCGATCATCGGGAAGGGACGAACTTCTATTTATTATAAGATTTGCGTTTTCTGGCCGATCTGCGTGCATCGATCTTCTCTAGCCTCATGTCATGCCTGGTACCGGTGGTGGATCTCATTCGTCTCGCCGGATCTTGGCATCTCCTCCTGAACGCAGCGTCGAGGATCAAGGCTCCATACATCACCTGTCCGGCACCCTTCAGACGTAGCACGAGGACTCTACAAGCATGTTGCAGTGTTTGGCTATCCGCATAGGGGGCCCATCGTCTACCGATATGCTTGAAATCATGCTTCTAAGCGGCTTCAGGTTCGCTTGATCGTCCCGTCTCGGGGGGTCAGGCTGGCCCCTGAAAGCTTAGCAGCGCACAGCACAAGGCGCAGCACATGATTCGGCGCCTCGCCGACTACCTGCTCTGTCTCATTCTTGTTCGAACATCGCGCATTCATTCTCATTGCGGTAATCCCGCGCCTCCCCTCCCGCTCTGGCCCTCTTCCACCTCAGGAAGTAGATGCGCTCGCGCCAGGGATTCTTTTAATGTTACGCCGGGCTACAATCGCGGAATACGCCTCTTCGCAGGCTTCGATAATTCTCGAAGGGCTGCTGGCGAGAACTGTTCCTGGTGTCCTTGGTATATGCCACTTCTAACGCTGCTGGGTTCGCACAACTGAATCTTGCGCCGCTTCAGCCCTTAAGAATAGCCCAAAGCACGCTCGTCCGAGCCGGGTACACTTCAGACATCCTGGCCTCGCCTCGCTGGACGTATCATCGCGAGCGTCGTCTCGACAGCGACGCTCCGGCCGTTCACCAACCACGCTGCCACACGGCCTTGGTAGACCGTAGAGAACCTTGGCAGTCGAGATGACGGATGATCCAGCGCTAATGGTCAGGGCCAAATCCAGACGCGAGTGTCCTCGTAGCAGCCCACACTACTTTATTACTGTAATGCGGCGTGTATTAGAGGTCCTCGTCTCATCAATGCTACTGCATTAGGGCTGAACTACACTAGATCAGTATAACACGCCTGGCTGTCCTTTTATCTCGGAGGTGTCTCATGCTGTACGCAGTCATGTATCCGTCCGTCCTCCGAACCTGCCGCCCATCAGGTCAGCATATGGCATCACACTGAAAGCGAGAATAAAGCCAGGACTTCAGATGCCAGAATTGGGGGCGACAAGGAGACACTGTGTCCGAAAGATCAGCAAGAAACTCTTCGAAGATACGTACAAGGCCCCGGCCTCCGTGCCGCCAACTAGTCGTCCGGTTGAATTGGCTGTGCGCCTGTCAGAGCCGAGAAGACGGCTGCATCCAGCTTCGGCCGTGGTGGCTCTCGGTCTAGAATGGCCTTCATCCGAAATACACTCGAAGGTCGCCTGGGGCGGTAGTCTGCATTCAAGTACGCTCCGTTGACAAATGAGCCTATGGCGTGGCCGAACTGGACGCTCTTTTTGCGGACCCTGGCTAGAATTGAGGACCGCCGTTCCGTTGTTTCTGCTCCTTGCCCCAAGTGCCGGTCCGTATTATCGCTCCTCTCTGATACCAGCATTGAGCTCCGCCAGCGTCTTTCGGCGCCGTCGTCACTGGCAGTATGCCGGTCCCACGCAGCTTCGGGACCCTTGTCGACCGATATACGATTATGCATCGTCTTCGCATCAATATTCTCCTGTCCACTGCTTAGCGTTCTGGGTGTCATATTGTTGGCCTGCGGGTCTTCAGGGTGCAAGGACGCCGTCGGCTGGGGCTCCAGGTTGGACATCCAGGTCACGTTGGTGACGCTGTCCCGCGAGACGATTGTTGCTGTTGTCGTGCCGGTCCTATTCTGTGGTTCCTCATCTGGATCTCCAGCGGCTGTTGTGATCTCTGCTTGGGAGACGGTGATTGTCGTGGCAGGATCTACCGCGGTTGAGGGGACAGAATGCAATGGCCTGAGAACTCGAGAGGATAGATCCGATGGCGAACTAGGGCTCGTAGAAGGTAGCGAGATACTCTGAGGATCATCTTCTCTCAGCCGCTCAACTGCATCGATGATGCAGTAGAGCAAACCACGCAGGTCGCTGTCGCTGACCACATAGACGCCATCGTCCAGACAATACACTGGTCCATGCTGGACCGAGTGCGCTTTGCTTGCTTCTCGAAGGTATTTCTTGATCCGGGAGAGCACGTCCTTCAAGTCTTCATCGCTGAGCATCGTCAACCTCTCGTGGAAAGTACTGTCCGGCCGTCTCGATGCCACAGAGGACGCGGCGTCAGCCGTGGTACGGAGCATCGGTGACAAGGGTTGTTCATCCTCTTTCTTTCTTGTCAGCCACCAGCAGACTTCCCTCCACGAAGCGAGCGACGACTTTCAACCTACTGAGAGAGTCACACGGGAAAAGAGTGGCAACAGCATCGCCTGGATCAGGTGTGATTCGCTGCTCGCTGTCTAGCGTACTTGCCATCTAACCGTGAGAGTACTCGAGGGGGCGGGGAAACCACTAAGATGCGTGGCGCTCTCAACGACACATCTGCTAAAGGGATAAACAAGATTATTCGTTGGTCAATCCAGAAAAGGTGCAGTCAACTGAGAAAATAGATGCTATTGTCTTAGGTCACTAGGTGTGAGAGTGCACAGGGAGGTACATAGGGATGAAAGGCATGAGGTTGGTGTAAATAGAAGCTCTCAAGACTATTTAAATAGAAAACAGATGTGAACAATAACCATGGGTATAAAGTCAATGTGTAGGTATGAGTGCTTGTGTGATAAAATGATGGCAGGCACGACTTCTCTCCTCTCAAACTTGGTCCAAGACTAGTTAGTCTACTAGACTGGCTGTCTTGTATTGTAGGAGCATATGTATGCCCGAAAAGATTTGCAAAAAAGGCCCTTGCCAGCCCTCATTACCACGATGCTCCTCTTCTGGATGACACAATCGTCTCACAAAAAAGATGCACTGATGGAGTGGACAGTCTGGGCCCATGTTCAACAAACGAACAAACCTAGCGCAAGTGTTGAATAAGCACACACTTGTGGCTGCAGTAGGAGCACTGCCTGGACAAAAATAGCCCAGCTATAATGCTGCACTGTCTCATCTGAAGTCGTTCAGAGTATAACTCTCGATTGACCATCACATAATCTATGGGCTTGAATGCCAATGGCGCAAAGACCAGTGCACTCAGCGGTCACTTCGCCCATGATGACTGATGTAACAGCGCAGAAGAGCAACGAGAAGAGAGCCACCCCGGAACAAAACTGGCCTGAGCCTCTGGATAATTAAAAAAAAAAAAAAAAAAAAAAAGTAGGCGGATTCTTGAGTTCCGAAGCCAAACACAGACAGCTTTTGCATCGGCTGCTCATGCTGGCAACACATTGTCTCGAGGTACGGTAAGGCGAGTTGTAGGATGTTGTACAGTAAGAAAGAGCCTCGGCCTTGGCATGGCTTGCAGAGGGTCTGGGCTGGCCAGGGGCCCTGTTATCGCTATCGCTATCGCTATCATGCATTATCATTATCGCTCCGTTGGCTATGGCATCCTACGGGTACCATTGCCAATTTTTGATCTGACCTCAGCAAACCATTCTCCGACACAATCCTTCGTCGCCCAAGGTCAGCTTCCGTCATGTCACGGTGAAACATGTAGGGATGAAGACGAAGACCTCCAAACCACCCACACGCGAGTCTCATGCAGACTCTGCACACCCTGCAGATGCAAACTACTCGCGCCTCCACATCACCCCTCTAGACTCAAACCTTCTCAAGGTCATTGTGCCACCCGCTGTTCTCCCCAGCGCCCGTCGCATTTCCTACCACACCATTCAGACCTTTCCAGAGAAACCCTACGGCTTCATAGAGCTGCCTTCTGCCGACGCCGACAAGATCAAGAAGAAACTCAACGGGGCTGTCCTGAGGGGCACCAAAATCCGCGTCGAGCTCGCCCGACCAGACAATATGCCACACCCGTCCCCAGATGCCGTGATGGATCCTTCGTCGAAAAAATCTAAAACCGACAAGAAGGAAAAGAAAGACAGGAAGAGGAAACGTGGTCCCCAAGAGATTGCAGGGATCGAGCTGGAGGAGGGCCGCAAGATCAAACGCGGCTGGACAGTGACACCGGAAGAGGCACTGGCCAAGAAGGAAAAGGAGAGAAAGGAAGAAAGAAAGCTCTCCAAGTCCAAGAAGTCGGGCGAGGACAAGGACAAGAAAGAGAAGAGGAAGAAGAAGAAGGCCAGAGAACCAGAGTCTCTCTATTCTGAAGTACCTGAGTGCTTGGTCAAAACCCAACTGCCACCCAACAGGCTCGATGTGGCGGCTAATGCGGCTGGAGAGCACAAGAAGAAGTCTAAGAAGAGTAAGGCGCGAGACATTGTGGTTCACGAGTTCGAGAGGAACACCAAATTTCCCACATTCCTCAAGCCCGCGGCAACAGCCGCCACGTCTGCGAAGGAGGAGACATCTTTTGTGGAGGGCAAGGGCTGGGTCGATAATGGCGGCACGGTTGTGGAAGAAGTCAAGAGCACCAGGCCCAAGGCCTTCCCCAAGCTTCAAGTCAAACCGTCACGATCTGGGCCAAAGACGACCCCCGAAGATGACACGAGCAGCAGTAGCGACAGCAGTGACAGTGACAGCAGCGACAGCTCATCAGAGGACGAGTCGCAATCCCAGCCTCTGCCTGCCAAACAATTGAGCATCAACACGCGGCTCACTACTTCTGTTCGCAGCCCCACGGCTGTAGCCTCGGCCACAGAGCCCGATGCAACAAGGCCACAGTCTTCAGGCTCAACAAGAAGCCTCACTATCAAGATACCGCCAGCAACCCCGACGCCTAGCTCCGCCAAGGTACATCCCCTCGAGGCTCTGTATAAGCGACAGAAAGGAGACCAGTCTGTCAACAACAATGAGACCACCGATGCTGAGCCTTTTGCCTTCTTTGGTGGCCATGAAGAAGATGATGATGATGACGAGGGCCTGGATGGGGAGGGCAGTCCTCTGGCAAGCGACCATGCCACTGCGGACAACCTTTCAGTGCCTTCTCAAGGGCCCCAAATGCCCATGACGCCTTTCACCAAGCAGGATTTCGAGCGGAGGAACATCAGAAGTGCCGCACCTACTCCAGACACCGCCCATCCCAGCAGAATCTCAAGATTCTGGCCCTGGAGAAGTGATGAAGAACATGCTCTGAATGATGTCCAGGAGGATACTGCAGAGGACAAGGATGAAGACGCGGCTGACTACAGTGCAGGCCCAAGCGGTGAGGATGCTGTGGAGGGAGCTACCAATCCTAACACGGACTTTCCGAAGTGGTTCTGGGAGCACCGCGGCGACCTCAACAGGTCGTGGAAGAAGAGGAGAAAGATGGCCGCCAAGGAAAAGAGGTATCGTGAGAATAAGGCTAGGGCAGACAGAGCCATATAGACAGCCAACAAGGTTTGGTGCTGTTGAGAAACCTGGCATTCAATTTTCATTATTACCACTCATCAATTATCCCTATGCCCAGTTCCCTTTCGTTCGTGATTAATAAAAGTACAGGCAAATGCCGTCGTATAGTCCAAACATCCAGTCCCCTCACTCCCAAGCCCCTTTTCTTCCATCCCATCTGAGATAATTGCAGCCATTCCCCAAGGAAGGGTATGGAATACTTGCCTGCGTTATCTCTCCTTCTCCACTTCCTCTCTCATGAGCCCTGAATCATATTCTGTCGTGGTCTCAACAGAAGTTATGGTGGGGCCCTCGTCGTAAAATCAAAAACCTGAAAAGTGAAGCAATCATCATGTCCTCTCATGTCCTCGAAAGCAACAAGATCAGTGTTGCCATGCTCCAACAATTTCCCTCACTGAACTTCATGCCATCAAATCTATCAGACCTATCTCGGTATCTAGCTTGTGTATATCACAAGCACCATTCCTCGCATCCCCCACTTGCCTGCTTCGGCGTGAATTGCCAAAGCCTTTGGGGCAAAAGAACGGGTTTCAACGAGGCTGGATCCGCATTGCTTCATAAGGATCGTTGAGGCCAATCATGCAACTCACCAGCTGTCCTCTGCTGCTCATGGCTCATTCAGTCTGCTCGGGCTTTTCCCTTACCACTATTGTCATGGTCGACAGGCAGGGTGTTGGGGGCATCAGACGGGCCAGGGGCACTGGCTGAGGCGACAAGGCCCACCATGCCGTGGTTTCCCACCTCGTGATTAGCTCCCAGAGGACTATACGTGGTCTGCATGGTGTGGAGCTCATTGTGGGTGCTGCTGTCGGTGGTGTCCGTCTGGGCCAGGGAACGGTTCGATTTGGCCTGGTGCAACAAGTGCTCTTCTGAGGCAGCTCGACGGCGCGCCTGGGGCGTGAGAAGCCTAGGCATGCGTCCCTCTCGCAGGTGGAGAATCGGCAGTCGAGAGACGGAGGCACTGTGCTGGCCAGGTGCCACCGGCAAGGGCCTAGGCGAGTTGAAGCGAGTTGTAGAACCAAGGTTTCCGTCATTAGCCGCGTGTGCGGCTTCAACATCGGGCTGCGGAGCGGCGAACGGCGGCAGTGGGAACCTGCGCAGCATACTGCTGCGTACAGACGACGGCGACTGCCCACCAGTACTTCCTAGTCGTCCTGGCGGCACGATCACCCTATTCGCGCCCATGGTTCCCTCAGTGCGTCCACCGCTGGCCGCCCTGGTCCAATTCAGATTCCCTAGCTCGAACTCCTTAAGTTGAGATGGGCGGGGCTGTCGGCGGCGTCGCCCGGTATAGACGAGCCTGAGGGCAAACGGGAGCAGCCTCTTATGTCCACGGAGAATGCACAGCATGACGCAGGCGGAGCAGAGCAAGAGGACAATGCTCAGGATGCACCAGACGACGTTGGTTGGGGTGGGGCCGGTGTTGTCGCCCTCCGTGGTGGTCATTAGGGTGACGGTCGCCACGAGCGCGATGAGGCTGCCGCCGAAGAAGCTCAGAGCCATGAGGAAGATGGTGAGCGTCGCTCCGTGAGCCCACTCGGGGGACGCAGGATCGCCGCGGCCGTGCTCCCTGTCCTGGTTGACAGTATCACGGACATGTCCTACTCCGTGCCAGGCGGGAATGTAGGGTCTAACGCCGTTGGCTGCTTGAGCAGAGGCTCCAGCTTGTACGTTAGCGGGTCGACCATGGTAGTAGGGGGCTTGGTGCAGATTCTCCATGGATGGATACGGAGTCAAGGGCCGCCGTCTGATGTGAGGGCCCGACGTATCGGGGAGAGACTCATCCCACTTGATCGTTCCGCGGCGCTGCATCTGAGCTCGCGCCCGAGCCTCAGGCTCGGATCCGCAGCCCATGATCTCGAAGGAGCTGGGTCGGCGCTCCAACTCAGGAACCTGTGGGAGGATGTCCTGCTCGGGTCCGGGTTGCTGGCCACGCTGGTCGCTGACAGCGGCCGTGGATCGGGAGTCCTGCAACTGCTGTAGACCGTTTGGCTCTCGGGGCTCGCCACGGAGGTCAGACGACTCAGGCGCCTGGTGCTGGCTCGTGTAGGTGGGCTCGGGCTCGGACGGGCCACCATTAGCGACGGGCGCAGTCAGAGGCCGCCCAGATGATTGCTGCTCGTGGACCATGTCGGCCAGCGTGACAGGGGCCAAGGGCCAATTGAGAGGAGTCGGGCGGCGGTTCTGGGGCTCAGGGGATGGGCTTCCAGACGATGACATGTCTGAGACTGGCATCTTGCGCTCCTCGTCGTCGAGCTTGATTGAGCCAGCTGGAGAACTGATAGGCGACACCACTTGGGATGCCTCTTGTGCCTTACCAGACTGTTGAGCGTCTGACGACGGCATGCTGAGCCTGGAGCTGGTCAGTCTGATTTACAGAAAGGCTCAGCCAAAGGTGCAACAGGCTGCAGACAGAAAGAGGGGACTCACTTGTTTGGTTGTCTGATCTTGAGGGTGAAGCTTTGAAGCCCTTCAGACAAGGCGTGCCAGACAGCAGGACTGATCCCACTTGGTTGGCTTCACTGGATCAGGAATTGATGTGATGGAACAGTGTCCGAGGGTGTGAGGCTCCTTGGGTAGAGAGGATGTAGGTGTTATTAGGCGCGTTGAACGCGTCTACGCGTATCAAAGAACTCGAGTGGTCAGGGCGAGGCAGAAAAATACTCAGTTGGCCTGAGACGCGTGATGAGGAACCAAAGTGGCTTTTGAGGATCTTGAAGGTCCCAAAGCAGCTTTGTTAGAAAGGAATGAAGGGGCCAGGCGTGAGGGTGTTGTAATTGATGGCACACCTTGAGGTCAAGATGCTCCAGAACAATGGAACAGCTGCGAGTCTTCAGGGTTAGTGAGCCAACATCTGCGCCTGATGAGCTGATTTCTGCTCAGGTATGAGGCCAGAGGGAATATGGGCGAGTGTCCTGGGAGGAGGACAGCTTGGTAGGTGGTAGAGAAAGTCGAGATGGTAGGGCGGAGGACAGGTAAGGCATCTGAACTTCTGAACTTCTGAACAGAGGATGGGAAGCTCCAGTCTTTTACTTATGTGAGAAATCGCAAAGATGCTGGCTCCAAAGTCTGTGAATAAAACAAGGAGGGAAAGTATCAACACCTTTCGTCTGAAGGTGGTACTGGCTTGGTCTGTAAGTCCAGTAAGTTGAGATTGCAATTTACGTAAGCTGCATCAAACACTCACTGTCACTAAATGCCCTTTGATTCTGAATCAACAAATAGCATGCTGTTCACAATGTAACTGTAATCTTTGAACAAATTGGTTCTGCTAAACTATCCTTGAATGTGTTCTTGAACTCAATTTACCCTTGATACCATATCAGAGAGGCAAGGTTTGAAAGGACTATTATTAGTCTTGTGTACATAACTATGTCTATATCACGAAATAACTACTTTCTTGGAATTCACTCTTCATGGGGTACATGTAGTACTGGACATTGTGCATTTGGCCTTGATATTTTGTTAACTCCCTGTGTCACTTACACGTGCTTGCACGGGTTCGAGCTGTGAATATTCAGCCGATGTTTAGCCGCGTTCGGGAGCTCTGCTGGGCGCTACGTCATTTCACTCACTCAAACTATCAGCACTTTCATCAACTCTCCAGAACGTCTGACTCTTAACTCTTCACCCAGTGTCTTGCCAACCTTGTCCAAAGCACATTGGCTATGTCGCACCACACGATACCAAGCAATTCCTCGATATGAGGCTCCACCTCTCCTTTGCGCGAGGGCAGCCCTCATGCCTCCGGATCTGCCCGTCCGGCCTTCCCCTGCCGAGATGCTCCGGTCCGACTGCGCATCATATCCCGCCAAAGAGATGGGCGCCCCAGACTTCCTATCGCCAGGGTTCGTGGCAATGGCAACGGTCACAACAACGCCAGTGGCAGCGACAGTCGCGGTCGCATTGGCACTGGAGCGGTCCGCGACAGGGAGCCAGTCCGCGGCGCATCCCACTCCTGGCGGCCTCCAGCGGCGCCGCCCTTGGGACAGCTGCTTTTGTTGATATCTCCGAGGACACGGACACGGAAAATGGGGAGACGGGAGAGAAGCGCATGCTCGAGGTGTCTCGCGCAGAGATTTCCAAAGAACTTGACTCTAATGACCGAGGACTCTCGCGCCTGTGCCATAAAATCGTCCTACTCGTGGACCTCTACATATGGGAGCCTCTCTGCACCGGAGTCCGCTTCTTACACCTTGCCATCATCTTCGTACCTGTCCTCTTTGCCGTTCCGATAATATGGTTCGGCAGGCGACAGAAGGACCGCGATAATGAGAGGACTGGCACATTGTGGTGGTACAATTACCTCGTCAAGAGCATGGAGTGGGCCGGCCCGGCTTTCATCAAGGTGCGTTCAACGAGATAGTTGGTGCTTTTCCGGGCTTGAAGGGTGGGGCTGGCCATGACGATGCTCTCTGCAGTGAGCCGGGCGCGAGGGTTATCAAGATAGATCAAGCTGCCCAAGCCTCGAGCCATCGTCTGGATCAGATATGAGACAATGTCTTCGCGGTTCGGAGCCTGGAAATGGTCAAGGCACAACATGCGCTCGGGCTCACTACGGGCACCCAAAGTCCTCGAAGGTCCAGGCCGCACCCTGGAATGAAATGAGACTTATCCCGGGAGAGCCGAGGATGATGATATGCGACGCCGCGAAGCTAACAAGCGTGTCAACAGTTGGGCCAGTGGGCTGCATCTCGTTCCGATATCTTTCCAACCGAAATGTGCGACATCATGTCGAAGCTGCACTCCAACGCTCCTGCGCACTCTTTGTACACCACGAAACGTATCGTGCAGGCCGCATTTGGAGGGCGAGCCTTTAACGACATTTTCGACGAGTTTGACGAAATCCCTCTCGGTGTGGGAGCCATCGCTCAGGTGTATAAAGCCAAGCTGAAACCCGACTTGGCTGTGCCGGGAGACGTTGACCTTCTTGACGATGAATCACAGGGCATTCTGCGGCATAATGTGACCAAGATGACGAAGAACGTAGGCACAGTCTTGAAGAGCACGCCAAAAAGGGTGCCGTCGTCTTATGTTGCTGTGAAAGTTTTGCACCCCGGTGTCGAGCGCATCGTCCGCCGGGACTTGCGCATCATGGGCTTCTTCGCGTCAGTCCTCAACACCATACCGTCCATTGAGTGGCTCTCACTGCCGGACGAGGTCAGCCAGTTTGGCGAGATGATGAAGTTGCAGTTGGATATGCGCATCGAGGCTGCCAACCTGGCCATCTTCCGCAAGCACTTCAAGAACCGTCCCACGGCGTGGTTTCCATTCCCGTATTCGGAATTCACCACCCGAAACGTTCTGGTGGAGGAGTTTGCTCAAGGCATCCCGCTGGCCGACTTCATGGAGAACGGAGGCGGTGTATTCCAGCGAGATATTGCCTCCGGGGGTCTCGATGCCTTCCTTCGCATGCTGCTCCTGGACAATTTCGTTCACGCGGATCTACACCCGGGAAACATCATGGTGCGCTTCTACGAGGCCGAAAGGCCTAACCTACCGGTGAAACTCCACCTTCGTCATCAGGACGACGAAGACCAGGCACATCCACCGAGCCAGAACGACGTCACGGAGCAGGTCCTGGCGAGGCTGCGGCCGTTCAGGCATGGGAAGGATCCTGAGGCGTGGAACAGAGAACTGGCCAGGCTTGACCGAGAGGGCTACTGCCCGCAGCTGATCTTCATCGACACGGGCCTCGTCACGGAGCTCAATGAGACGAACCGTCGCAACTTCCTGGACCTCTTTCGAGCTGTTGCCGAGTTCGATGGCTACAAGGCCGGGCACCTGATGTGTGAGCGCTGCCGTCAGCCCGAGGCCGTCATCGACAAGGAGGTCTTCGCGCTCAAGATGCAGCACCTGGTGCTCAGCGTCAAGAGCCGGACCTTGGCCCTGGGGAATGTCAAGATCGGCGATATCCTGCAGGAAGTCCTCGGCATGGTACGCAGCCACCATGTCCGGCTCGAGGGCGACTTCGTCAACGTCGTCATCAGCATCCTGCTCCTAGAGGGCATCGGCCGCAATCTTGACCCTGAGATGGACCTCCTCAGCAGCAGCCTACCTATCCTGCGTCAGCTCAGCGCTCAGCAGGGCAAAGGCATGGCCCAGCAGGGCGACTTCAGTATGATCATGGTGTGGCTGGGCCTGGAGACGAGGAGGTTCCTCCAGATAAGCTTTGAGGATGTGAGTTTCTTTGCTGATCCGTACACCCTGGCTTGAGGGCCCCGAAGCTAACGTTCAATCCCTAGGTCGAGAGATGTGTGAAGTACGATCTCCTCTCGCCCAATGTTTGAGAAACCCACCGTGTGAATTTGTGGGCACAATGTATTATATCAAGACGGGCAGGCGTCCGTGGCGTATGGTATTCACGGAAGATGTCTGTTTTAGAAAGTGGTTGGGGTCTTCATAGATACAGCAGGCAAGAGCCTTAAAGGAAGTTCCTAATAGACAGCTGGAAGTCATCACGAGACCATGGCGGAGAACATTGAGGATGAGAATGATCATCTGGTGACAATGATACGTCTGTGTTGTTACCTACAGCCGTCGCATTCTATGGCAATAGATCCCAGAAAATAAAATACTCATCGGCTTTCACGCTTCAAAACCAGTCCTTATCCTTAAAGCTAAGGACTGTATTGGTTTATTTGTGATTCAATGTGAAGGCATAATGACCGCTTCTAATTCGATATATAATCTGGGTAAGGTTTGTTTTCAAGCTGGAAAAGTTGGCCGGAATCCTCAACACAGTCTCCTAGTACAAATCCTTTTGGTTGTTTTACTGTGATCGACAACTTGTGCTTCCATCTGGCTGTTGTACTGGTTATGGATCGAAGAGGTGAAAGCATTCAGGAGATGTGGTCCGACGGGTTGGGCTTCCCTTAAGCATTTAAGCTAGAAAACAACTTTTTGGTAGTATCCTAATACAAATTTAAGATTTAAAGTGAGGAGGTGAGCTCAATGACGAACCTATGAATATCTTGCTTGGCTGGGTGGTGGGATCTGGGGAGCGTGAGAGCTCTTGAAACAGTATATATCATGAGGATATGCTTCTTTAGAACTGTAGCCAAGCGGAAGTCTTTTGATGGTATATAGGGAGTCGCTTCATTGACGAGATAGTAGGTGAAGGAAGCATGTAGCTGAGGCAGACTCAATCACATGCTAAGACTGGCTCATGAGGAGGTAGAATGGATTAGGAGGTGAGCTTGATTAGGAGGTGAACTGGATCAGGAGGAGGTGAACTGGATCAGGAGGAGGTGAACTGGATCAGGAGAAGGTGAGCTGGATTAGGAGAAAGTGAACTGGATTAGGAAGAGGTGAACTGGATCGGGAGGAGATGAACTGGATCGGGAGGAGGTGAAAGGGCCTGTCCTCCTTCACGCCCCCACCACATGGCGCGCCACATATACATGAAAGTTCACGCTTCTAAATACCAAAATTTATTACCACTCACTACTACAGGCAAGACGCGGGGTTTTATTTTTTTTGCCGGCGGCAGAAACTACAAACATATTCACATCCCACCGTGCAGTAAATAAAAGCCTGATTGGTCTCCATACCAACTCTCCCAACTCTCTCTCCTCTCTTTCTCTCTCAACCCTGCAGCAGCGTCGTGTTTGTTCAGACCAAACACAACACCACGACGCCCGACGCCCGACCCCCCGACCCCCGTGCCCCCGTGTGAAAGCAGCACCGTTCTTACTCTTTTCATCCCCAATCCCTCCAAGATGTCAGACCGCATCCCCAGTGACTTCTGGGTGGCCGAGGCCGCTAAGCTCAAGGAGCAGCTGATGCGGCGCCGCCAGGGCCTGGCCGCCGCCGCCTCCTCCCACAGCAACGCGGGCGAGCCCGCGGACGCGCAGTCCCAGGGCCCCCAGGCTGCGACCTCGGCCTCGTCCTCGTCGGGCGGCCCGCAGAACACCACCGGCGCCGACGGGGCGCCCAGTCCCCAGACCGCTGCCGCCGAGACGCAGCAGGAGCACCACGACCGCCGCAGCCAGGAGCCCCAGGGCCTGCTGCCAACTGAGATCGAGCCTGCCCAGCAGCCGATCGCCCAAGGGCCATCTGTGCCCGATCTCACCAACCCCGAGGCTGTCGCCGCCATTGCGGCGCAGCAACACAGCCAGGAGCCCCAGAGCTCGCTGCCGCCGCCGCCGCCGCCGCCGACTGAGGTCGGGCCTGCCGAGCAGCCCACTGCTCAAGGGCCAGCTGAGGCCCGTCTTCCCAGTCCCAAGGCTGTCGCCGCTGTCGCCGCTGCTGCTGAGACGCAGCAACACCACCACCACCACGGCCAAGAGCGCCAGAGCTCGCTGTCGCCGCCGCCGACCGAGGTTGAGCCCGCCGAGCTGCGCACTGCTCAAGGCCCAGCTGAGGCTCGTCTTCCCAGTCCCCAGACTGGCGCCGCTGCCGCTGAGACGCAGCAACACCACCACCACCACGGCCAGGAGCGCCAGAGCTCGCTGCCGCTGCTGCCGCCGCTGCCGACCAACGTCGAGCCTGCCGAGCAGCCCATGGCCAGAGGCCAATCTGTGCCCAGTCTGCCTGGTCCCCAGACTGTCGCCGCTGCTGCCGCCACCCCACAGCAGAACCACGACCAAGGCAGCCAGGAGCGCCAGGGCTCCGTGCCGACCAAAACCGAGTCCGGCGAGCAGCCGGTTACCAGGGCGTCGCCTGCGCCCCAGCAGCCGCCCCCGCCGCCGATGACCCAGCCCTCTGCCGACCCGGCCACCGCGGGTGGGGACCAGACCGGCCCCGCGCAGGAGCAGTCCGTCGCCGTCGCCGTCGCGTCTTCGCAGGAGGCGCCTCCCGCCGCTGTCCACGAGGCAGCGGCACCGACCCAAGCGGAGGAGGAGGAGGCATCGGCCTCCACGCCAGCGGCGCCCCAAGGCGCCCAGCGCAATCCTCCCAAGAAGAAGAAGAAGAACAAGAAGAAGCGCGCCGAGCCGATCAAGCAGGAGGCCGAGCCCGACGAGGAGGAGGTGGCCGCCGAGCCGGCCAGGGAGAGGCCCGCGGCGGCCAACCAGCGCCGCAACAACAACAACGCCCGAGGCCGCGGCCAGAGGACGTACCAGGCCCGGCGGCCGTCGCCCCCCGCGCGCGGACGGCCCTTCCACCCCTACAACCGCCGCCGTGGCGGAGGCGCGGGCGCGGGCCCCTGGCGCGGCGCCCCCCAGGATCGCGACCTGGGCATCCCCTACGGCCGCGACCTGAACGCCGCCCAGGACCGTGACCTGCGGGACTGGCTGAACTTTACCGGGTACGTCTTCCCTCCCTCCCCCCTCCCCCCGAGTCCGGCTCGTCAGCCACGCCGCTCGGGGGGTTGAGCGGCTGCTTTCCCCTCCCCTCCCCTCCCCTCCCCTCCCCTCCGCTGCCATGCTGATAGAGAAGAATGAATGCTGACTCTAAAGGGCGATCCAGCTGGAACGACGCCGAGTTCCGCGACCGGGAGCTGCGGCGCCAGCGCCGGCTGGCCGAGCTCGACATGGAGCGGGTCGAGCTCCAGCACGAGACGCAGCGCGACCAGCGGGCCCGGTCGAACCGCGGGCCGCTGCAGTACGACCACGACCTCGCGCCGCGCAACGTCGGGCGCGAGCTCTTCAGCCCTGAGGGCCACGTGCTCCTGCCGCCGCTGCCGCCGCCGCCGCCGGCGGCCTCCGGCTTCAAGCGGAGGCACGACGAGGAGGAGGACCAGGACGGGCCCGGTCCTTCGCGCAAGGTGTTCCGCGGCTCCGGCAGGCGGCCGTAGGGTGCGTGCGCTCCGCCGCGGCGCGACCTCCGCCCAGCAGGGACGCTGTGGTCGTTAGGACAACTCTGGGGGGGTCGCCACCTGAAGCAGTCTCGGGGTCTGTCGGGCGAGGAGGAGAAGGAGGAGGCTTCACCAGCAGGAGGTTCAGCGGCCAGCATGGCCTTTGTGTGTGTGTACATTAGTAGTAGCTAGTACCTGCAGCAGCAGCAGCAGCAACAGCAGCAACAGCAGCAACAGC
Source organism: Chrysoporthe puriensis (assembly GCA_015678955.1). NCBI lineage: Eukaryota > Fungi > Ascomycota > Sordariomycetes > Diaporthales > Cryphonectriaceae > Chrysoporthe > Chrysoporthe puriensis. The sequence continues at coordinate 3,045,635 of CP064905.1, read as the reverse complement.
AGCAGGGCCGGCGGCCCATTATCATCACGCCGGCGGCAGGAAGGAGGCGAACAGGACGCCCTGAATGCAAGAATACATGACCATGAACACCACGACCCCGCTGGCGAAGCGCCGCGTCTTGGCGCGCCGCAGGCACGCGGCCACCCACCAGTACCAGGCCGGGTAGCCGGACGCGAGGCGCGTGATGATCTGGACGTGGGAGTTCGCGAAGACCATGACGGCGAGCAGCGCCTGCACGGCGGCCATGGACCGCACGACCAGCTCGAGCCGGGCGGCGTCGACGGTGCCGGCGGGGTGCGCGTGTCGGTGAGGGATCGTAGAGGCCTGGAAGAAGAAGATGTCCTTGCCGCCCTTGGCCATGACGAAGAGCATGGGGGCGGCGAGAAGGAAGAGGGGGATGTTGGACACGGTCCAGTACCGGAAGAGTCCGTTGTTCCTGTGTGTGTGTGTGCACCCGTCTGAGCTTACAAGTTCCCATATGAAGGATGGCGTAGCGCGTGACGCGAGGTAGGGTAGTAAAAAAAAGTTTTGTCTTGTTCTTCCCCAACCTTGAAGAAGGGGTGGGGCTCATTTTAGGTGTGCTATGCCGGAGGGGGGGGGGAAAAGCAGCGGGGGATGAGCGATCGACTTACCAGTACCGACGCTGGACGAAGGTGTAGATGCTGGGCGGGAGGCTGCGGCACCAGGGGCGGGGAACGCGCGGGCCGCCGGCGGCGGTGCAGTACGCCCGGTAGGCGACGAACTGTGGCACGGCGGAGCCGGCGGCGACGAGCAGGCCGGCGAGGCCGAGGACGGCCAGGCGGCGGAGGTGGCGCGGGGTACTAGCGGGGCGCGGGTCCTCGACGAGGGCGTGCAGGGCGCGGAGGACGTCGAGGGCGAAGGGGGCGCCGTTGAGCAGGCCGTTGGCGCGGAAGGCGGAGGCGAGGCCGAAGCTGGCGCCGGCGAGGAGGGTCTGGGCGTCGGCGGCGAGGGAGGAGGAGGGCTCCGGCTCCGGTCCCGGGCCTCGGTTACGGCTGGTGGTGGTGGTGGTGGTGCTGGTGGTGCTGCTGCTGTGACTGTGGGAGTAGCAGCTCCGGGCCAGGAGGAGCCAGCCGGCGAAGGAGAAGAGGGCGAAGGGGGCCTCGTTGTAGGGGGCGGACAGGAAGAGGCCGGCGGGCGAGAGGACGTGCAGCACGGCGGCGGCGAGGGCCCAGGCGGGGTCGGCCCAGACGCGCAGGCCGAGGCGGTAGAGGGCCAGGGCGGAGAGGAGGTGGCAGGCGTGGGCGATTCCGGCGCCGAGCAGGGGCAGCAGTAGCAAGTGGTGGTCAAGGCCGATGGCGGTCAGGGCTTGCGCGCGGGGATGTCAGCGGGGTGTGAACGAGGGGGGCAAGGCTGGGGGACGAGGCTGGGGGACGAGGCTGGGCTGTCTGTCACAACGCACCGCGGCTGAAGAGGGAGATGCAGGCGGGCAGGGCGGCGCCGAAGGCCCACTCCTGCTCGAAGACGTAGCCGCGCTCGGCGGCCTTGAGGAAGTAGACGGCATCCCACGAGGCGAGCCTGGCAGCGAAGCCCCCGCTGCTGGTGGTGGTGGAGATGGTGGTGGTGGTGTTGAGGGCGAGCAGGCTCGAGGAGGTGTCGTAGGTCGGGCCGACCTGGCTGCCGGCGGCGACGGCGAGGAGGAGGGCCTTCCAGGCGGCGAAGACCAGGAGCAGGGTGCGGTGGGGGCCCAGATGCAGGTGCTGCTGCAGGGCGGGCAGCATGGCGGTTGTGGTGGTGGTGGTGGTGGTGGTGGTGGTGGTGCTGGCTGCTGCTGGAATGTGCGGCGGCGGGTGGTGGATGGATGGATGGAGGAATGGATGGATGGGCTGCGGTGTTGAGACGGGCGAGGCTGACGAGACGCGGATGGACGCGTGCCTTGTCGCCAGTGCTCCGAGCAGCGCAGCAGGGGCCTACCTGGCATGCCTACCCTAGTACTGTTGTACCCAGTAGAGCTCAGGGAGTACACAGGTACAGAACAGTAGGGCAAGTCGGGGGGGGGGGAAGCCTAGGCGCTGGGGGGGGGGCCCACGGGTTACGGCATGATCCGAGTGAGCAGAGGCCCACCGGCGCGGGTGTGCAGTTATCGTACCTGTATCGTGCAACCTGTCACGTACGGTTCCCACCCGAGCCAGCTTTTTTTTTTTTTTCTTTCTTCCTTCTTTTTTTTTTTTTTCCTTCTCTCTGCTTTCTAGTCTCCTTCCATGGCGGCGCGCAGTGGAGATGAAGCAGGACCGCTTGTCCTATCAGCAGCCCCGTTCCAGCTGACGGGCTCTGGGGCCGCCGGGCGCCCACCGCCTCCAGAAAAAAAGGTACCCACTTGTTCATCATTCTACTGTTACCACAACGCGGTTGCGTGTTTGTGGTATCGATCTGCATTCTACCTAGCAACACACCGCGGCAGCACCCATGCACGCAACGCGCGACCATACCATGCCATGCCATGCCATGCCATGCCATGCCATGCCATCCTCACAGGATCCAAGGCCCGCGGGCTTGCTGCTGACGGGGGTGGTGCATTCCTCTGCCGCCGCGCAGCGTGTTTCGGCCGGTCTCTGACCGAGTGTGTGTTGCTGCCGTAGGATCTGGGATCTGGTGAAGGACAAGAAGGGAGGAGGAAGAGGAGGAGGAGGGCTGCCGTTGCAGTTACAGAGAGATGAGGGCGGGGCGGTTTTGTATTTTATTTTTAGGGATTGGCTGACTGCCCGGTTGGGCGCAGGTTGATTAGGGTAATTACTGTGGTAGACGGCGAGGCTGCGTGGGGTGGGCACGGCGGGCTTTGGCTCCGTCAGTCGGAATCTCGCTCGCGTGGCAAGGGCCTTCATTCTTTTTTTTTTGTCACGATCACGGGTTCTTTACTTGCTTGCTCGTTCGCGGTGGGTATGGACGATTTGATTACATGGCAATGCATGCATGCATGCATTGCAGATGGATAGATAGATGCAGGTGCGGGTGCGGGAATGCAGGCCTCGTTCGAGGATCCCGCCGGCCTCGCCTCACACAGCCCTCTCACCGTCCCTACACGCATACTTTAGTACAGGTAGAGACACACACACACACACACACACACACACACACACACACACACACACCAACCACATCACCACCTGGCTGGCGTCCCGTCCCACATCACCGACCCGACCGACCGACCGACCGACCGCCCTTACCGCTGCGCGGCAGGGCCTGCAGCCCTCAGCTCAGCTCAGCTGCAGGCTGCCGTTGTCCTGCATATGTGCCCGGGGCACACACAGCTACAGCTACAGCTGTCCGCGCATTACTTTAGTACATATGACATGACATGACATCGCAGCAGTGTGCAGTGGGTTGTGTGGGTTGTGTGGGTTGTGGGTTTTGGGTTGTGGGTTGTGGGTTGTGGTAGTTTCTGATATAAAACTTGACTGACTAACTGACTGACTGACTGACTCTCTGGAGCAGCCCTCCTCTCGCCCACCTCTCGCCCACCTCTCCTTCTCTTCTGCTCGTCCTCCTCCTTGTCCTCCTCTCGCCCTCGTGCGCCTCCTCGTCGTCGTCCCCCCCCTCCTCATCCGGAGACGGCAACGCACAAGAGCAGGGCGACGTCGTGTTCCTGGGATGATCCCCGCCGGGCCCGTCCTTACATAGTACAACCCTATTCTTAGCCTGCCGCCGTCATCCGCGATCTCCCATCTCGGCGCCCTTCCCACCCCCCCCCCCAAGTACGTACTATGGTACTGGCCTGACACCTTCTCATCTTCCCTTCCCCGAGATTGGCACTTGGAACTCTCTCTCTGCCGCGCCTCTCCAGTAAATCTCTCTAGCCACACCCGGCGACCAGCCCAGACGGCACGCACGCACGCAAGACACTCGGACGCATACAGCCTTGATATTAATTACATTACCACTTGGCCCCCCCGGGCCCTTTTTTTCTCTGTCGTCCCCCGCGGCCCAATCCCTCCTCGCCCGTACGAGTGCATACCAGTCTCGCAGTGCATACCAGTTCTTCGCCCTCGCTCGCCCACCACCACCACCACCACCACCACCACCACCCACCCACCAACAAAGACCCAGCGCAGCCCGTCCAGGACACGAGCACGATCACGACCGCGATCACGATCACGACCACGACCACGACCTCGGCCTCAACCTCAACCTCGACGCCTGCTCTCTCTCTCTCTCTCTCTCTCTCTCTCTCTCTCTCTCTCTCTCTCTCTCTCCATCTCCACCTCTCTCTCCGCAGCGCAACAAACCTGCCGAGGTATCCGTCTGTCTAGCCTTTCCCCCCCTCGGCACGCCTGCCCGCGAGCCCTTCGTCTCTGAGAAAGAAGAAGGGAGGGCCCCGCCAGCCAGCAAGTCGGCCCGCCCCCCACCAACGCACCGGCGCCGATGGTCGAGCCGTGAAGCTGGGCCAGGCCAGACCCCGTCGCGCGCCGCAGAGAGAGCGCGAGCCCGCTGCCTGGCGCCGAGCCGAGGCAAACCAAGCTTCGCGCCGCTCCACCTGGGCGTTCTCGGCGCCGTGCTAACGTGCTGCGCGCGGAACCTCCGGGCTTGTGTTTGTCACCCGCCGCCCCGTCTGGACGACGTCACGCGCCTCAGCTCTCAGCTCGCTCACCTCACTCACCTCTCACGTCACGGGCAGCGCACGTCACGCCTGCCTGCCTGCCTATATTTCCCCAGGCGCGGCCGTCCATGCCGGGCCCTCTTTCCTCCCCTGCGACGACGACGACGACGACGACGACGACAAAAAGAGGCTGATGCGCACGCGCCCGGCCTCCTCCCCGCCGCCGTCAACACCATGTTCCTGCACGCCGGCGCCTCCCTCCACGGGCACGAGTACACCAGCCCCCAGAGCCCGCACGCCCAGCAGCGTAAGACGCCCTTCCTGCGCTCCGCCCTGCCCGCCCCCATCCTGCGCTCCAACACCTCCACCGCCCTCGCCGACCGCCGCCTCTCCTCGTCGCCCTCGCCGCCCCTGCGGCCCGCCGTGAGGAGGCGGCCCGCCTCCGAGGTCTACGTGCGCCCCCTCCTCGCCGGCCTGCTCGCCGACGACCACCACCACCACCACCACCACGACGCCCCGCCGCGCACCTCCCTCCCCTCCGCCCCCGTCGTCCGCTTCAAGGACCCGGATGTAGCCGCCGCCGCCACCCCGGCCTCCACTTCCTCCTGCTGCTCCTCCTCCGCCGCCTCCATGGACGACGACGAGGAGCCCTCCCTCTACGAGTCCGACGCCTCGCAGGCCACCGGCTCCACGCCCTCCTCCGCCCGCCACCGCCGCCGTCGGGCCTCCCCGCGCCCCAGCACCGCCTACCTGCTCGCCCTGCCCGCCCCCAAGCCGCTCGCCCGCAAGAAGCTGTTCAAGGCCATCCGCCCGCGCCTGCTCCTCCAGCTGCAGGAGCTCGCCGCCGGCCAGCGGCCCCGCCCCGCCATCGACGTCTTCCCCGCCGCCCTCCTCGCCGCCGGGCCCCTCGCCGCCGCCCGCTCCATCCACCGCTGCCCGCGCAGCCTGTTCGGCCCCCGCGGCGAGCTCGGGCCCCGCGACCTGGTCCTCTTCCGCGCCGAGGACTACACCGCCGAGTCCGACGACGACGACGACGGCGACGACGGCACCGCCGCACGCCGCCAGCCCGTCGCCGTGCTGAGCCCCGGCCGCGGCCCCGCCGACACCGGCGAGATCGTCCTCGAGGACGGCAGCGTGTGGACCTGGGCCAGCCACCGCCGCCACTACAGCTTCGTGCACGTCGACGAGCACGGGAACTCCGTCACCGCCCGCTGGGTCCGGAGGACCGCCTCCTCCTCCAAGAGGCTCTCGAGCGGGCCCGGCCCCGCCCCCGGGAGCCCGCCCGCGGCGGCAGCAAGCCCCAGCCCCCCATCCACCGGCGCCGACCCCCCGGAGGACCGGTATACCTTCAGCATCATCAACCCCCTCGTCCGGCGCCACCCCATCCTGGCCACCCTCACCCCGCAGTCCCTCGAGGTCTACGACGACTACACCACCCCGTCCGCCTCCGCGGGGCGCTACCCGCCCACGCGCCCCGTCAGCGGCGCGTGGGACCCCGCCAGGGTGGGCCCGCCCGCGTCGCCGCTCTCGTTCGAGGAGCCCCCCGCCCGCCGCGAGACCCACCCCGTCGACGAGGACACCAAGCTCCTCATCCGCGTGACGGGTCTCTGGCTCGCCATGCGCCTCCGCCGGACCGCCGACCCCGCCGACCCCACCGCCGCCGCCGTCGAGCCCGCGCTGCCCCCGCCGCCCCCGCCGCAGGACCCGGCCGCCGCGAGCCCCCCGCCCAGCGTGCGCCTCGGCGCCCTCCCGCGGAGGCAGACGACGGGCGCCATGATCTGCGCCCCGTCCCCGCCGCCGCCGCCGCCGCTTCTTCTTCAGCAGCAGCAGCAGCAGCAGCAGCAGCAGCAGCAGCAGCAGCAGCAGCAGCCGGGCGGCCTCAGGAGGGCCATGAGCACGGGCGCCGCCTTCGTGATGCAGCGGAGGCGGCGCCAGCACCAACCACAGCAGCAGCAGGACTCGTCCAGCGGCGGGTCCAGCCGGCCCTCGGTAGACGCAGCTAAGATGGCGGCCCTCATGGAGAAGAGCCCCCCCCGGGCGGACGAGGCGGCGCGGGCGGGGGGCCCGCCTCCGGTCGCGGCGGTCGTCGGCCCCGTGCCGAGGCAGGCGAGGCGGGTGAGCTGGTTTAAGAGGCTGACGCACTAGGCGTGCTGGTGGTGCCTCGGGGGTTTGTCGTGAGAGAGGGGGAGAGAGAGAGAGAGAGAGAGACCGTGGCTAGCACCACTAACCCCCCCCCCCTCCTCACCATAAGCAAATAAATGAATAAACAAACTTATCCGCGGTTAGAAGGAAAGATAATATATATACCCTTTATCAGAGAGCTTGCGCCCGGCGTGCTGAACTCGCTGTGATGCTTTCTGGTTTTACGTGATGTATTGCGTCTGATCTTGGGCTGGGATCCGTCTGGGGTTTCTTGGACATAAACGTGCTCGTTTTTCTGTCTGTATCCTGCGGACTCGGCGACAGAAGAGAGAGCTCTGTGCAGTACATGGCCTGAGGTAGTTACTAGGGTCCGAAGCGGCCAGGCTCCAATGCTTTAATACCAAACTTGCCCTGCAAAGACAGACGGAGAACAGCTACTTTTCTTCGCAGCCAAGGAAGGGTAACGTCCCGGCCAGCAGCACGAAGGCTCCGTTATGCCAGGGCATCACGATGTCGCGCTCCACTGGGGAGGGGAGGATCGCCTATCTTCGAGAACGGGCAGACCGCAGGGCCCAGGCGAGGTAGCTATTCTATCCAGCGGGTAGCCTTCTCCTCTCGAGCGACTGTAAAATGAGCTGCCTTTTGGGACCCCTGCCCCAGACTACTATTGTGAGAGTCTATAAGACGTCGTTCTCGGGTTTGACTTGGGAAGATGGACACCTACTTTAGTCTTGTGGCCGATTGTTGGTAAAACCGACACTCGGAAACCGTTATCTATGATATTACTTCCCACCTGAGTAAGCCGTAATATGTATTATTCCGCTTGCTTGTCGCAAAGGTTGGCTTCTGCTTGGAAACTGGCGGAGAACGGTGCTGTGAAGTCGGTTCATACTGCATTTGCTATGGGGACACAATGGGGTATATTGCTGCAGTGCTACCTCCTGGCCTTAGAAATGTGCCATCCAGATTGAAGAATACTGGCGTTATGAGCTGCCTCGGCGATAGACCTTGTTGATTATGTAGGAATATGCTGGAAATGTGGGGACATGGCAAAGGTCTGAGATCGTGTTGCTGGTAATTGTGTGATAAATATGTTCTCAATACGGGACTTTGCTGTCAAGCAACCGGGGCTCGTCAAAACCGTGCCGGCAATGTGAGGTTATAATCAACAATGTGGTCGAGATTGGGGAGTGCATAGGAGAAGCGGTCATCATGTTAGATAATCCAATGTACAAAAATAGGACCTCGAATTGAGATGCGAGGCAGGGCTGGCCTCGCTACCAATCCCCTCCAGAAGCATATCTCGCATCCAGTGAGCCAGCTCGTTGACTAGATAATGTGTATATCTGTATCGGCCATGCGTTCTTCCAAGAATCTAGAGTACAATTCAGTCTCCTCCTCCTATCACATAGCAACCCTCTCACACCGACACACAACCTCGTATTGCCAGCTCAGCCTCGCCACCCTCGAGCCTAAGCCTTGCAGCTGCAGCAGTGGGTCCCCCATCGCCGCTGGGATGTGGAACCAGTATATCAGATGCTCTGGTACGGACCCCAGGCCCTCCTCCGCAGCCCTGCTACCACTCTGTCTCCAGACCCGGTCCGGCTCCTCTACCCGACCCAGACATACTACTTATGGTAGCATGCACACCTGCGACGCTCCTTCACAGACCAACGGACAGGAGACGGAGATCATGTGCCGCGCCGCCTCAAAGCTCCAATGCGTATTCTTCCTGTCCAGAGATGCTATTAGAATTACAAAACACGCTACACGCTCATATGCAGGCCGTTGCTGGGCATGTGCAGCTTTCCACACTCCTCCCTCTCTCTTTCTCAAAAGCCATCTCGTTCCCCCACCACCACCCATGCTCGACAACAAACGGAAAATCCTCATGTAACTCGGGTCAGATGTAGGGCTGGTCGAGACCCTGCACCCCCTGGCAGAAGAGAAGAAAAGATTTCAAGCCGAAAAGGCAGCTTTCGTCGCCTGCTGTGCGCCGCAACCCTCCCCTCCCCCCCCCCCTTCCCAAATCTTCGCAGGAGAACCCGATACTCTGACCTGTGGGGCCAGCCTTCCGAGCCGGTCTGGCGTGGGCTCGTGAAGGAGAAGCTCGAGGGCCGTCTCAAGTCTATCTATAGCCGCAGCTCTTTCAAAATCTGGTCTGCCATGTTCTTGAACTGCCACGTGTTCCCGGCCATGCGTTTGAACTGGATCCCGTGCAGGCTGATGACCGGCACCTTGACGATGAAGATTTCAAACTCTAGCACCATGTTGCCCCCCAGGTCGCTCTGCACCTGCGTGCTCGTCTCGCCCACGGGTCGCCGGGATGGCGGCACGTGGTCCCGGGGCATATCAATGTCGGAAAGATCCGAGTTGCTGTTGCTCCGGTCCTCGCGGGCCTTGCCTGGCGTCCGGGGGGTCCGAGGCAGTGGTGCTTCCAGGTCGCGGAAGTCGTCCCCTCGCTCCCCCCGGAGTCCAAAACTAAAGCGCCTCTTGTGGCCGGGTTGCAGCGTGGGGCTGTTGGGCGGGTCCGCCACCTTGTTGAGATCGATACTGGGGGTATGAACGCAGCGGAACCCGCCTCGGATCTCGCTGTAGTCCACGCCGAGCTGCTTGAGCACGCGCTTGACCTCAGCTCTGATCTCCGGCACCGGCCTCGTCGATGTGGTGCTAACGCTAAAGAGACCCTTCAGGAATACGGGCTTCGCAAGGTCCGGGTCGTCCAGCCTCTCGTTCGAGAGGCCGCTCTGGTCCGCCAGCTCCTGGTCTGTTTCTTCGGGCACGTTGGCCTCCCGCTGCTCCTCGCGCCTTGCACGCCGAGCCTGGATGCTCTCACGCCTGGCATGGCCAAGCGACTTTGCTCGCATAGAGACCGATCGTGAAGCCACGGCCGACTTGCCCTCAGCCTGCGCTCTCGGCCTTTCGGTGGACTGGTCTGACCCGCTCGTCGGCGGCGGCTCCTTCACCTCGGATGCTGATGCCATCGCTCTCCTCCTGCGGAACTCGGCGGAATTGACGCTGGTGGACCGCCCCAGTGCTTTGTTATGACCTGGCACGTTACCACCGGCAGAGAGAGGAGGGCTGAGGAGCTCGCTATGATGCGGCTGGCTGCTCCCCGAGCGGAGGCGTGGGTTTGAGCCATCGTCTCTGTCGCGCCTCGAGCGCCTGATGCTGAAGGACTTGCGAGGTGGTATGCTGGGCACGGGCGGCTGTTCCGATGGCGAGTGGACCTGGACCTGAGGCGGATACGACCGGTCCTTCTCTGACCGTTCTGGTTCCTTGCGGCGTCTTGTGGAGAACCTCCGCAGGATCCCGGCTGCGGCGCTCTCCTTCTTGTCGGGCTTCTCTGCCTGTTGCTCAGGGCTCAAGGCGGCCTTGGGCGACAACAGCGCCTTGTCGGGGGCTTCATCCTCTCCGTGGGTCCGGGCCCTCGGCCTTGTCCTGCCCCCAGTCGCCTTCTCACCCGGCATCTCGTACGCAGAAGCGTTGGTATGAGCTTCTGCCGGAGGAGCGATCTCCGGGAGAGGATCTTTCTCCTTCTGGGCCGGAGGCTGTGTCGTTGAAGACATGGTCGGAACAACATCCACGCGCTCCCTGTCCTGCTTCTCCTTGACCAGGTAGTAGATCGATAGGAGCGGGCTGAAGGCGTTTAGCGGATCACTGCCTAGCTGCAGAGCCTCGCTGCTGGGAGCGGTCAACGTGTCTCTGCTGCTGATGGAATTACGCCTCTTGTAGAAATCAAAGACGCCCCTCTTCTTGTCCGCATCTCGCGATGGCTGGGGCGTATCCTTTTCTAGCTGGTAGGCGCGGACCCCCCGCTGGTACTCTTCTGACTCGATCAGCCGAGTCAAATGCGCCTTGATGACCTCGGGTGACCCAAAGTTGAAGCCAGTCATGGCGTTGATCACCTCGGGGTCCAGTGGGAGGGTGATCGGTTCCCGCCGGGGCAGATAGTTATCAGGGGGGCTGTTGTAGCCTTTGTTCATCCACGGGTGGGCCATGACCTCGGCCATGGTGGCTCGCTGCTTGGGGTCGGTTACGAGCATGCGGGAGAGGAGGTTCTTACACTCTGTGCGGAGATGATCAGTTGGTTTCTCGTGACGGGCAGTAGGAAAATCCGGAGGACCTTACCGCTCGACAGCCAGTTTGGATAGTCCACCAGGCCCTTCTTGATCTTCGCGTGCAGCGCAGGCATGCTCTGGTCGTCAAACGGCACCTTCCCACAGACGAGAACGTAGAGGACAATGCCAAAGCTCCACACGTCGACCTCAGGACCGGTGTATGCCTTCGCCTGTAGCAGCTCGGGAGCAGCAAAATAGAGACTCCCGCAGAAGGTCTTGAGATGATTGCGCGGGGAGAAGAGGTTGCTCAGACCGAAGTCGATGATCTTGATGTCGCCGGTCTTGCTGATGAGGATATTCTCGATCTTCAGGTCCCGGTGGACGATGCTGTTCTTGTGGCAGTAGTCGAGAGCACTGGCAATCTGGCGGCTGAACTTCCTGGCCTGCTTCTCCTTGAGCTTTCCGTGGGAGATGATGTAGTCGAGCATCTGCCCGCCGTTGACATATTCGAACAACATGTACCAGTGGTAGTTTGTCCTCACGACGTCGCGCAGTCCACATATATACGGGTGGTTGAGCAGGGTGACGATGGCGGCCTCCCTGGCGGTCCTGATCTCCTTGGAGTGGTCGTTCCGCTCCTTGTCGGCGCGGCCGTGGTGGGCATCGTCCGCAGAGCTCCTCGGGATGATCTTGCACGCGACCTGTGGACACACATAAAGCGATGTCAGCCCTGGTCCGGGCACGCACGGGGCCCGGAGGACGGGGGTTGGGACTTGTTGGGACTTGCCTGTTCGTTACTATCCTCCTTCTTGGCCAGCTTGACCTTACCCATGCTCCCGGCGCCGATGGTCTTCCCCAGGATCCATTTCCCGGACTGTGTAGGTATGGTGGTGCGTGACCTGGCCTTGGTCGCGGACCCGGAAGCCCGTGGGTCGGCAGTCGCCGGGGGCTGCACGGGGGCAGGCCCGGCGTTCTGGGCAACGGCGCTGGTCATGTTGACAGCAGAAGCGACAGCAGAAGCGACAGCAGAAGCGACAGCGAGGGGCGGAGGAGGACGGTGAGAGAGGAGCGGTGGGTGTGATGGCGATGAGGACGAGGAGGAGATGACGAGTCCCTAGAGGAAGAGGAGGAGGAGGAGGGGTCGGGATCTCGATGCCTGTCTCGGCTGGTGCTTCTTCGGCGGTGATGATGGGCTATGCTCGTGCGCTCATGCTCGTACTGTGGACTGGGTGAGACCTGTCGCTGACGCGTAGCGGTGCTCGCAGCGGGAGGGCGTTCTGAAGTAGGCTGGGCCGGACTAGGCGCAGGCGCGGGCGTGGCGGCGGAGAGGACAGCGGCGGCGCGGGCGTGGTAAGGAGAGGCGGTAGGCCAAGGGCGGACGGGAAGTCAAGCCTGGGAAGAAGCAGAGGATGTTTCAAGGCGAGAAGGGGATAGTCGAGTTCGAGGTCTGTCTGCCGAGGTTGCTGGTCCTGTCATCTGGCAGGCCACGGGATACGTCGCACAGTAAGGAGGGAAAAAAAAGGGATCTCGCGAAACGTTGGCTCCGGCGACGACGAGAGAGCAAGTCCCCAAAGGGTCAAGCCGGGTCGGGCTGCAGCAGAGGTTCGAGGCTGGCTGACAGCTGGGACCGCCAGAATGATACCGCAGCACAAGCACACAGGTGGCCCAGGCAGCGCGAAGGGCAGTCCAGACTCCCGGTGGTGGTGGTGGTGGTGGTGGTGTTTGGGCGAGGAGCCAACAGGCGGTAGGCAGGGGGCTCGATGGGGTTGGATGGGGTTGGCTGCAGATGGGGTCGAAACCTGCTGGAGGCCGATTCAGACAGGGGAGCCCTGGGATCCGCGAAATGGTGCAGCTGAGATGTTCGAAACGTCATTCTCCACAGCGGTGGAGGATACCATTGTACTGCAAGCCGACAGCCTGGATATATCGTCGAGAGCTTGCAGCCACGGGCCAGAGCGCGCCAAGTCGCTGCAATCTCGAGATGCGAGGCCCGGCCAAGAGGAGTACAAAGCCTTTGAGCCTGGGGTGACGGGTGCTTCTGCGCGACGGCGTAAAGGACAGCTTTACTAAAGTCGGGTTAGCGAACCTAAGGTGCAAAAAGTAGCGGCTGGTAATTTGAGCAACCTCGCTCTAGTCCTTTTGTCTCCTTCAGATACGTCTCATACATAGTACGACGGGTACTCCCCCACTGATGTAGTTAGTGTGTGTTTCCTGTTATCATCAAGTGAGGGCATTTTGGAATCCCCATGACTAGTTGGCTCATACTGTGTGCATGCCCAGATACTTGGCCACCATTCTCACTCCCTGTTTGAACACACAAGACTCAGGACCAAGGAGTAGCATAATTCTCATTTCAGGAGCCTTCGTCATTGCCAGGCCTCTCCCCGCAGTTGTGACTCGTACGGGTGACTCTAAGCCTCTGATAATTTTGAACCTTAATTTTCTTTTTCTTCTTTTCTTTTTCGACCTTGTTCTTATTATTATTATTAATAAGATTCACAGCCTGCCTTCGGGCACATCCGGGGCTTGCTACGACTATGTAAATGAGCTGCACCGCCAAGTCACTGTAGAGATGTTTCAAAGGTGCTCATGTGAACTCTATTCAGGGATTCTGTCAAGTCGCAAGCGGGTAGTGACAGGTACTGTGGTATATATGTTTATCCTTGTTGGGATGAACAAGATCCATCAGCCTTATCACGGCCTCCTTGCCACGGCTTGCAAGTAGCCAGGTGGGGTACGTACCTGAGCTTCTGAGTCAAGACCACTGGGGCTACCTGGCACGCCTGGGCACCTGGGCTGCTAGCTGGCTGCTACCCGAGGGTGCGCGCGCGATGCCTGGGGTCTGGGCCACGCTAGGCTGGTCCCTCCAAACCAACCCCTACCTCGATGGATCCCTAGCAACTCCAAGCATCCACAACGGCACGCGGACAGCCTCATGGGAGACACATCCCACATCCCCCGCCACCATATCACCTGCTCTGAAACTGCTCTGAGGGCCAGCGTGCCGCCTCCGGCCTGGTTGCCCATATGTCCGCAAAGCGATCCCGCGCCACATACGAGGCAGATCTACAGGCACGACAGTCCTCCTTCGTCGTCTATGGCACCCCCCTCCCGGCGTACGACCCGGACGCCCGCGATGACGGCTCCTATGCCCCCATCTGGAAGCAGGAGGTGACGGACGACAGAGGCAGAAAGCGTCTGCACGGTGCCTTCACTGGGGGCTGGAGCGCTGGGTATGTCCTCTGTCTGCAGCAGCATGTCCTCCCAATTATACCCGCACAATGCTGACCTTCCCTAGCTACTTCAATACGGTGGGATCCAAGGAAGGATGGACGCCTTCCACCTTTGTGTCGTCGCGGTCCAACCGCCACAAGGACGACAAGTCGGCCCAACAGCAGCGGCCGGAGGACTTCATGGACGACGAGGATCTCGCCGACGCCGAGGAGTCCAGGAAGCTACAGACTTCCAGTGCCTTCGCCGGCCTCGGCGCGACTGAGAGGGACGCCGGCAGGGCAGGCGCACTGGCCGGTCTCTTCCACGTGCGAGGCGAGACTATGGGCACGAAACTGCTCAAGAGGATGGGTTGGCGAGAAGGCCAGGGGATCGGCCCTAAAGTGCGCAGGGGCGCAAACCTAGACATGAAGACCGATCCAGGCCCGAGCGAGACGTACCTCTTTGCGCCCGAGAACGCCCCCATGGTGAGCTTCGTCAGGAAGACTGACCGAAAGGGCCTCGGCTATGCCGGAGAGGAGAGGCTAGCACCGCTGGCATCTTCCAGGTCGCGCCAACCTTCACAATCGGACGACGAGGATGAGGACGACGGCGGCCCGGCTCTGGGCAGGCCAAAATTCCTGGGCTCTGGGGCCTCCAAAAAGAAGAGCACTGGTGGCGTCCGTGGAGCCATCGGGATCGGGGTTTTGAACGATACCGGCTCCGATGATGAAGACCCTTACGAGATGGGGCCTCGGATATCTTACAACAGAGTGATAGGCGGCGGCAAGAGCAAAAAGAAAAAGGGCGATGTCGCTTCCTCTACGGCGGTCAATCCAACCTTGAAGTCCAAGCCGGTATTCATGCCCAAGAGGACTGCCGTGGGCCAATCGGGAGTTGGCCAGCGCAAATGCCATGACGGGCGACCGCCATTGGAGGGATTTGTACTGGCCGAGGCCCCAGATCCTCTCATATCCATGATCAACGCTGACGGCAAATACCCACCGCCAGAGATACCTGAGGGGTGGACGTCCAGCAAGAAAGCTGAGACCACCAGCGAACCCTCGCACTATACGTCTACGGCAGATGCGGCCAAGGCTTCGCAGCTGAACCCAGCAGCGCGTGCAGCTCTACTAGGGGAGAAGCAGCTGCCGGGCAAATCTGTGTTCGACTTCCTGTCGTCCGCGGCCAGAGACCGACTGGCGGCCGCAACTGGGAAAGGAGACCTGCCGCAGGCCAAAGGTGAGATCCCTGAGGGCTATGCTCTCTCAGAAGAGGAGAAGAAGCGCAGCCTCTTGGAACGGATCCCGAAGCTCGACAAGCCGAGCGCACTGGCGGCCATGACTAGAGGCGCCACGGGCGGCGGTCCGTATGGAGACAATGAAGGCAAGCGAGCCAGATACAGGAGCTATCTGGAGCTGCAGGCCGGGCTCCGGAACGAACCACCAGAGAGGGCGCCCAAGATGACCAGCGAGGAATGGATACAGGAGCTGAACGAGTTCTACAATGTTGCCAGGATATTCAGGCCCATGACCGGGACTATGGCGTCTCGATTCACGACGTCCAAGCCGTCCTCGTCCTCTTCGGACATGACGACGGGTTCGGATGGCAAGGTAGGAGATGCTGGGCTGTTGTCCAAACCCACAGCCAAACCTGAAGATCCCGCAGAGGCGGCCGCCAAGATGAACATGTTCGGGCCCATGACGCGATCCGTTGGCGAATTCTTCCCCACGCGGCTCCTCTGCAAACGGTTCAACGTCAAGCCGCCAGCACATGTCCAGCAGGATAGAGACGGCAGGTCCAAAGGCGCACACGGATCGGAGATTGCACCGGTAGAGCCGCAGGCCAGCGGCTATGGTGCTGCATCTAGGGACGACCAACCCCCGCCTGACTCTGAGAAGAAGGGGGACGTTGTTGTGGACAGCGGGAGGAACGAGGCTCTAGAGGGGAAACGCGCAGGAGAGGAGGTGTTCAGGGCTATCTTTGGCGACAGCAGCGATGAGGAGAGCTAGCATACCAGCAGCATCGGGGTCTGCGAAGGTACTCGATCACCTTGGGTATGGTGTCGATACGATCAGATCGGTCCTGTCCCTAAAGCTTCCCGTTCTGACTGGGCCACGTTTGGTAATGAGCAAGTGAAGCGCCAGCCCCTGAAGCCATCACGCCTCATTGAGAGGGCAGGTGAGCGCAGGTCCTTTCCAAGACAAGTCACGGGCCGTAGACCCACGGCTGCAGCGTGCCTCGACTGTCAGGACAGCTCGCTCTGTGCCCTAACACCTACCAGTACTCTGCGAGGAGGAATGAAGGAGGCACGGGAGGGTGCTGGGACGTCCTGTCACGGAGCAAGACGCGGGACCAGACCCACACGGGTGCAGGACATTGGTGCCAAGAAGCCCCCCTCCTACCGAGTACAGGCGCCTACTGAGTACTCGGGCCCTGGCACCCTGGGGTGCGTGTGTGCCTGCACCCTGGCACTCTGGGCACATGGCGGCGGCGGCTAGCCCACATCGGATTCCCAGTTACGGTACAGAGAGCACTGAGCACAGCCGCCCAGCGCCGGCCGTAGGCTGACTCTCCTGCTATGCCATCCCAATTCCAACCATCCACACCTTCATCTCTCACCTCATTTCGATTCGCCCGCCCGCAATTTGACGGCAATTCTACCACGCCCCGGAAACCCACTCGCCGCGTCCCGCCTCGTCCTCTCGTCCTAGTCGTCTCCCGATGCGTGTGGCCACCCCATTGTGAATTGGCTCTGTTTCTCGCCTCGACCTGCCGCTCTCCTCCTGGGCGTTCCCGTCGGTCACCACACAAGGCACCCACCCACCCACCACGCTGCAGCACGGCATCGCTCTTCTCATTGGCGTTTAATGCTGCCGTCTGGCGACTCGTCCTAGCTGCCAACACCACCTTCCCTCGGCACTTCTCCTGAGGTCTGAACCAGAACACCACGGGAACCACCCACGACGGCAGACAGCAGCGCTCCCTCTCCCACCCCTCCCCCATCGACACTCATTCATCCCGTCGGACGGGACGTTACCGCCGTCTCCACCTCAATCAAGTTGTCAGCGCCGCAGGAATCCAGTCCCGGACCCTCGGCGTCCAGTCCTGGGCCACCCCATCCGAGACGACTCGTCGTTGACGAGGCCCCGTGCGCACTCAATCAATCAACCGCCCGCGACAGCCAGGACTGCCCAGCCCAGCCCGTCCACGACCGGCATCCTCCCCAACACCACGACCACAACTCTGCCTCCGCCTCCCCCTCCGCCTCCCCCTCCGCGCTCGAAGACACACCGCAGTCTCCGCCGCCGCAGTACCCAGCCTCCGAAGCCTCGGTCTCGACCCTCACCTCGGTCGTCTCTTACCGCACAGCACCACCGCCCTTCTCCTCGCTCTTCGTCCCCTCCTCGCGCCCCGACCAGCCGGACGCCGTTGCCTCTGCTGTAGAGACACGAGCTTCCCTTGGCTCTTATCTCGCCGGTCCCGGTTCCTTCGAGCCACCAGAGTCCCACTCTCGCGAGAGAGCATCCGCTCCTGCGTACGAACCATCTACTGCCTCCGGCTCCTCCGACCCCTCGACTGTCTACCAAGACGCTGTCGCGGAGACCAAGCGTGCTCTTCCCCAGGATACAAAGGCAGAGGGCAGCTCGCGCGCCAAGGACGACGAGACCGAACCGCCGCCAGCATACTCGGAGGGATACAGCCCCCTCCAGTCCTTCACATACGTGATGGCTGCCGCCGGAGGAGCTTCGAGTATCATTACTCAGGTGCAGCAGGGCGGTCCGCCCATCAACACGCTCGGAGGTAAGAAGCTGTTGACCTGGAGGAGAACGGACCCGCGAGCCGTATCGCTGACATTGGTCGATCGCAGATGTCGGCGCCGACGAGGCTATCGCCATGGACCTACGGTATGTCGGCTTGAGACTACGATCTGTGACCGCCGCTCGCGCTGACATGCAACTCTAGGGGCACGCGTTTTGTTCTCTCCAGGGATGAGCTGCTGACGCTGCCGGAGTTCGTCCTTCTCTCCTTGTTCCCAAACGGCCTGTTCCCTGAGGGGCACATGGGTGGTACCGAGGGAGATGCCGTTCAGGTTGATGTAGGCCAATGCTGTGCGACCCGTTCAATTCGTTGGACACACAGGCTGACGCAAGATTATCTTGACAGTATGATCCGGAATCTCTGCAGTACATGCTCGACTTCTTCCGCAAGGTGGCATCGTCTATTCCCTCCGATACGTCCCCACCGACGTCACAAGACGGCGACGTGATGCCTATAGAACCACTGGTGGGTGCATCACGCGACGACGCCTCCAAAAGAGCAGGCATCATCGTGCTGCGGGAAGACCTCGACTTTTACGTGATCCCGCCAAAGGCAGGCATCCAGCAGGGAGAGATGATCGAGGTCAAGAGGGCCGCAGCCAGGGCGCTGCTGAAGCAGAATGGCATCTTTTCCGGGCTTAAGCGCAGCGATGAGCCAGGAACTACGGAGGCGCATCTTATCGAGATGTTGACAGCAGGGTAGGTCACATCATTTCCAGGTCACAAAGGCCGCGACGCGAGACTTGCAGCTGCTAACACGATCCCACAGTGGCTTCAACCATGATGATCAATGGGGCCACCGCGCAGGCGAGCCTGGCAAGGCTGTCGTCTGCAGCCTCGCGCTCGCAAGGCTGCGCAGCGACATTCGTGGCAACGAGATGGGCGGCAACAACGCGGTCGGCATGGCACAGAAGCTCCTGCTCTTCTGGCGGAAGCCAGCCAGGAGGTGCTGGTGGGAGGGCGTTGAGCTGAGCGACGTGGAGGGCGTGGAGGGCAAGCTCAAGGTGTGGATCAGGCGGGTGTGGACCCTCGAGATGAGCGTCATCGGGCTGCGATGATAGTAGCATTATTGCATGAGTAGCGGGCGAGCGGTGTTTCTGGTTATATGGGCGAGAGGGATGGGGGCGTTGAAACCATACCCTTTTGCAGAGGCCGTCCGTAATAGTGTATCCGGGGTACATTAACATAGTGAAGCTCGGCGGCTAGTGGAATAGTGGGGAGCGCAGGTCTTGTATCGTCAGAGCTTTCAGCGGCATAATACAGATACCATTTCTTGTTGACAGCCCAGGGACATCACTTGAGACATGCATCATCAATCACTCGAGTTGTCAGATGGAATGCTGGCGCACACTGCGGTGAGTCCATCTGAAACGGTCTTATAGCAGACGAGGTAGATAGATCACCTAGTACGCCCAGGTATACTCAATCTATCAGCATCGACGTCAACGAAACGTGATGCCCAGTAGCCCATCCCACACCCTCGGGACAATATCTCCAAACTAGCCTAGGCGCATCTCAAGCCATGCCACTATGGGCGCTGTAGTGCCGGGTCAAGAGCAGAAGCGGCGCCGGGAGGCCGGGCGCCGTCTGAGGGGTTCAGCGGTGATCTCTCTTGGCAGGTCCAGGTGGCGAGCGTGTGAAACCACCAAACGCTAGGAGGGTGTTCGCGCGTTGAACTGCTCATCATAGGAATTCAGCACACGACTTATGCTCGGTCGGCGAGGTTAAAAAGGACGGTACGTGGGAGAGGGCTGCTTCACTCACTGAGCTTTGGACGACAGTGAACACAACAACCCTCGAGGGAGTGATATCGGGAAACTCGCACAAGCAGCATACGTACTGTCGGTGCTCGTTCGGGCCTATAATTAGTGGTAACTGACAGGACTCCGACTTCACTTCACGCTCTGTCTAGGCTATTGATATAGCAGCAGGAGGTAAGTCCGTGGTGGTCTGGCAGGGGGTATGTGCTTTTCATGAAGACGTCACATGGCTCTTGCCTCTTACTAGGTACGTCAATGGCTTTGCCCCCTCGGATGGTCCTGACAACTAGGGCCGCGGCCTTTCTCTCCCTTCGATCAAACTTCGCAAACCTCCATTTAACATGACATGAGCCCCAGACTGTCAACATGGGACGGCTCCTCGACACCCTGGCTGTGACCACAGTCCTATCTCGCCTCATGGCTCTCGCCCTCGCGCAGTCTACCACCTCCTCTGCCGCAGCAGCAGCATGCCCGACGGTCCTGAGCCCGTCCTACGAGGCGCCAGTCGTGGGCTCGGGGTGGACCGCGCAGCTGGTCGCGCAGAACCTCACGGCGCCCCGGGGCATCGTGCTGGACGAGAACGGGGCCCTCATCGTCGTCCAGCAGGGCGCGGGCATCCTGCACATGACGTTCAGCGACAACGGGGGCACCTGCCTCGTCGTCAACCAGACCAAGACTCTGGTGGACAATCCAGACGTAAGCCAGCTCCTGCACCCCGGCCTGAGAACTCTCACGGGGGAAATCTTCGTGATGGGGTGGACAGGAGGCCTTGCTTACGGTCATGGTGGCTATGTAGCTGAACCACGGCATCCAACTGTCGGCTGATGGCGAGACCCTGTATGCATCTACCTCGAACGAAGTGTACCAGTGGCCCTATAATGCTGCCGACGGAACGGTGGGGGATAATGTTACGCTCGTTACAAATATGAGCAACACTGATGTGAGTCCACGACAGCCTTTGGCCCTCACACTACCTAGTTCATTTTGAGGTGTGAAGGGAGCATTTTCCCTAGCAATGGCAGGTAAAGAAGAGTCGCAGGAAGTGGAGCCACGCGACATCTCCTGAGATCCTCTGCCATGAAACAATAGAAAGTCTTTGAGGGCTCTTCAAGGTCCCAAGATGACGAGGCGTCCGCAGGGGCATCCACATGGAGCAGTCTTTCATAGGACAGTCTCCATGAGAAACTGCCTTTGGGATGACCTTGCGTTGGGAGACTGGACAGCTACTATGTGGGAAGATGTGTTGACAACAATGTTTTGAGTTCCTGATCGTTGGGTCTTGCAACGCACATGTTGGAAGTGCTTGATCATCAAGCCAATGCTGACTCGGCGATACCACAGCACGTTTCGCGTACCCTCCTGCTCTCGCAAAAGGCGAATGGCACCTTGATAGTCTCGCGCGGCAGTTCGGAAAATATGGACATGGTTGCCCAACAGCTTAACTCTGGCCACTCCCAGATCAGGGCCTTTGACATCACTAACTTGCCCGTCGGCCGACCATACAACTTCCCCTCTGAGGGCAGGCTGCTAGGCTGGGGCTTAAGAAATAGCGTCGGCGTTGCAGAGCATCCCCTCACTGGCGGTATCTTCTCTGTGGAAAATTCGGCTGATCAAGTCGAGCGGAACGGGACTGATATCCACCAGGACAACCCGGGAGAGGAGATGAACTACCACGGATTCCTCAATGGCTCGACAGAGAACCAGGGGGGCAACTATGGTTACCCAGATTGTTTCGCACTCTGGGGCACTGACATACCTGACAAGGGATCATTGACTGTCGGCAGCCAGTTCGCGTTGGACCCTTCAGGCACCTTCAACGACACGACATGCGCCGAAGACTTCGTCTCGCCCCGGCTGACCTTCCAGGCTCACATGGCTCCGCTGGATATCCTGTTCGACACCGACGGCACGGTTGCCTACATCACATTCCACGGCAGCTGGGACAGGACCGACACGGTAGGCTATAAGCTGTCCACGGTGCAATTCGTAGACGGAATGCCCGTGGCGCCATCCGACAGCACAAACTCCACGGCGGACATCCTCAGCAATGCCGATCTGTCCAAGTGCCCAGATGGCTGTTTCCGGCCGGTAGGACTCGCCTGGGATAGCCAGGGGCGCCTGTTCATGAGCTCCGACTCGACAGGCGAGATATATGTCCTACAGCAGGCGGAGGTGTCAGCTAGCGGAACAGGCACGGCCACCAGCTCATCTCCAGGGACGTTGGCAACCCCGACCACATCGCCCAATTTGGCGCCGAGGTCGGCTAGAAACCGGCCCGGCGGCGAGGCGCTGTGGCTAGCATGTCTGTCCCTTGCTCTATCATTCGTCTGTGGTGCCTTCTTTACCGTGGCTTGAGCGGCTAGGTACATGGGCGGCTCAGAGGAGTGAGTGTCGTTTGGCTGCTCGAGGCGACACGGGGAAAATTATGCATCAGCTGGCCTAGAGTGATGTCCCCAACGCTGGTGACGATTGGAGGACGATGATTCCGGCCATGCAGATCTTTTGGGCCGATAGCCTCAAGTAGCACAGTCGTTATGCCCTGTTGGGTCGTCTGGCCTGAGCACCCTGAGAGCGGCGAAGCATGATTCTCTTCTGTGCTGCGATAATAGTAAGAAAGTTGCCTCACGGTCCTTCTTCGGATTAGCCATCATAACAAGGTTTCAAGTCGCGCCACTCGACTGATACTGGCTAGGTTGGTCTGGGTCTTTCTCAGTGTTGAGCCACGGGCGATCAACCGTGGTGGTATGTATGTATGCGAGTCTTAAAAAGCCCAGGCGGGAAGGTTGTCTGGACAACAAAACAGTCGCTTTGCCTGTGTGTCCTCGTCGAATCCGGGGTTTCGTTGTCGATATCACTTTCACGGCGGTCATGTCCTGATTTCGTTACAGCAGATCGCCAGAATACAACTTCACATTTCTTTAGAGCGTCCAGACATAAAATCTTGCCCTTTTATCGAATAGCCCGCCATTACCCGAACGCCGTGCAGCAGCCTCTTGAATGCATCGCCCGTCTTCTCCGCTTGCCGTAACCTTAACCTTTTCGATTACTCTTCCAGCGTCTTCACGACATCCCACTCGCCCCTCAGGTTCTCTTTCCATAGTGTGACCTTGTTGTCGCCGCCGCTAACAGCGAGAACATTGCCGCTCAGGGACCAGCTCACGCGCCAGACGGGGGCATCGAAGTGGAGCACCTTGGAGTTCCACTGGCCAGGAGTGGACGGGTCGGACGTCCAGATGCGCACCGTCTTGTCCTGGGACGCGCTCGCGATGTAGCTCTTCTGCAGCACCGTCGGGCTCCAGGCGACATCGCGCACCCAGTCGGTGTGGCCCGCCAGGGGCTCCCGCTCTGGCTTGTACCCATTGGTTGTCGGGTCATAGACCCAGATCTTGACGAGGTTGTCACAGCCGCCCGTCACGAACCGCCGGTTGCCGGTGGCGCCGGGGCCGGGGGCGCTCGAGACTATGGAGCCCGGGGTGGTGGCAGGCGCCCAGGACACCGAGTTGACGCCGAGGCCGTGGGCGGGGAAGCTGCAGTGGTCGAAGTTGTTGTCCTTGAACTCGACGACGGAGACGTTGCCGTCGGAGGACGCGCAGGCCAGCAGGCAGCCGGACTCGTGCGGGGACCAGGAGACGATGTTGACGGAGGCCTTGTGCAGCGCGAAGTCGAAGATGCGCTGCCAGGCGCCCTGCTGCTCGCGCCAGATGAAGACCTTGCCGTCGTAGCCGGACGAGGCCAGGATGTTGCCGTACTTGGGGTGCGCCCAGGAGACGCACCAGACTGCGCCCTCGTGCCTGCGATGCGATACCATGTATTGTCAGACCCCCAGCCTTGTCCTCGTCTCGCATTGTCCTCCTTGAAGCAGACTCACCCCTTGAGTGTCTCAGTCAGCCGCTGGGTCTCACCCTCGATCTCGAAGATCTTGATCGTGCGGTCGGAGGAGCAGGTGGCGAGGCGGCGGCCGTAGTAGTCGAGGACGGCATCGTGCTAGAGGTTGGCAAAGCGGGTGTCAGCGCCAGTCCACAGAAATGACCTCGTCGCGGCGAGCGCATCGACCGGCCATTGGGTCCTAGTGTAGCCGCGCAGAGTATCTGGGCGTTTGGTGCCTGACGTACTATCATGTCATCGTGACCAGAGTTGGAGATCACCTGCGTGGCCTGCCGGGGCTGTCAGTCTCGAGCGATCCTCAACATCCCTCATCGCGAGTATCGGGGACGGTTCACAGACCATGTTGGCGGCCAAAGAAATCGGTCCCGGGTTGATGTCGATTCAAACAGAGTGTGCGCAGGGTCTGGAGCGTCTGGAAGGACAGTTGGTGCGGGGTGGTAGAGATGCGCTGATGTTACTAAGTAAAAGGGCAGCTGAGGCGTGTCTCTTCGCGATGCTGGCAACTCGAATTAACAGCTAATCGATATCGCAGGTAGCAAGGTACCGGTCCAGGGCCGGGCGTGCTGCGGTAGCTCCCCTGTCACAGGCTGTACCCGGCAGTACCTGTCCACTCGCCTGCAGACAGGCTCCACTGCATTTGTGAGCCGCGGTTATGTAATCTGCCGTCTCCGTAACGGCCGTCGCGGCCGCAGCGTTAGCAGACCGTTCAGCCTGTTGAACCTCGGCTGAGTGCCCAGACCACAAGTACAGTAGAGCCCGTATTGCCTCATGATCATCTCGCTGACAGAGATGACCTCTGTTCTCTACACCACCCCGCGAGAAAAGACATATGTGAACACCTTCTACAATGACTTGACTGTGGACGAGATACCAAAGCATCCAGAGCTGGACCAGACAATGGGAAGCTGCCCTGGCTGACGAGCACCAGACCTTAGCACTCCAAACCTCCTACGGCGGGCGGCTTCCTGGGCTTCTCTCTCTATGCACAATTACTGATTTGCACGTCTATCGCCATTGAGATATTGGCTCTCGCCTGCTCTCGCCTGCTCTCGAAGTTTCTCTTGAGGGGTTTCGAAGCCTTTATTTTTTTTTCTTTCAGGGCTATTGTTGTTGATGCACAATAGTTTTGCGGAGGTGTTGCTCCTGCACCTCGCCTACCCTCCAAATATTTAATGAACCCTCTCCAACGCAGCCAACCGCGTCGTCAACTTTTCCAACCTCGCCGTCAAACCTTCAAACCTTCGTGTGAATCCACTCACACAACACACCCTTTCTTTTGAGGATACTCACTCTCCCATCATCACCCTCAGCTGTCATTGTCGTCACAACACTCACAGCTCGTCACATCACTCACCATCACCACTCCACAGCCATCATCATGGCTGACAACCTCTGTGGTCCATCCAACCCTACCAAGGGCTTGGTTGGTCATGTCGATCGCAACACCTCCCTCCAGCAGGATCGTTTTGTTACCGCATCGCCAGCTGGTGGCAACATTGTATGTACCTTCAATGACCCATTACCTTTCACATCTACAGATGCCCTTTTACTGTATGCTGGGCCTGAGCTGACCAGATCATTACAGCCCTTCCGCTCTGCATCGCAGACCAAGCAGGCGCAGAAGGCTCAAGCTGAGGCTGATGCTGCATTCACCGCCTTCGCTGCAGCCTCACCTCATTATGGTGATGCCCTCGTGCACCCACCTCGTGTGCCCCTACCTCCTCAGAAACTCGTGGCCCAGGCCCTTGCAGACCCTCCCAGTATCCGCCCGACTGCCAGTGTGCTCCCGTCTAGCACTGGCCTCGGACGTGACAGCACAACCAGCTCTAATGCTGTCATGTGGGTCACAGACTTCCAGCGCATGCAACTGGTGCCTGGCCAGCAGCAACCTGGCGTCGCCCTCCATGCCCGCACTCTGCGCCCTGGCGATCAGCCGCGCTTGGTCAACGATCGCCGCGCTCATGGGGTGGCTATGGGTCCTTCTGTCATGGCAACGCCCACGTCCATGGAGCACGAGAGCGAGATCGGGCAGTACATGAGGTTCGCAGCTGCGGGCCCTCGTGAGCTCTTCCAGCCGCCACCCGAGCCTTCCCACTTGGGCTACACTCACTATCCCCAGAATGCCACGCTTGCAAACAGCACTGAGGAGGCCCTCGAGGCTGCCTTCGCTGCTTATGACGAGAACTTCCAGACAGAGATGGACCAGTGGATGAGTGTCAACGGCGATGAGGACCTCAACAAGCATGACGATGCCCTGATCGAGATTGCCTACCAGGAGTCCTTGTCTCGCCAGGACAAGAACCCCACATTTCTCCCCCAGAAAGACCCCAAGACCAATGCCATCTACGACCGCATGCATGAGGACGAGCTGCGCAAGGCCGCCTTTCAGATCATGAACACGCTGTCCAACAATCCCAACGAGAAGTACAAGAACTCCTCTTTCGTCGACCTCATGAAGCGCCTGTCCAATGGCGAGGTGGTTGTCCAGGGTGATGACCTCTTTGACACTGTTACTGGTCAAGTCATCGACGCCACCAAGGAGCCCCAGGCCGGTTCCGCTGCCGCCCAGGGCGCTACCAAAGAGCCTGTCATCGTTCCCTTCACCGGAGAGAAGCCCCGCGCCAAGCGTGAGCGTGTCGACGACCCGCACACTCGGGAGTTGGTTGAGCAGTACACTGCCGAGTTCAAGGAGAGACTCGAGAAGGAGATGGCCGAGTTCAAGGGCAAGGGCAAGGAGAAGGCCGCCCCAGAGCACCAGGACACAGCCTGAAGACGGCAAGACGTCCAGCCAGACGTGGTGGGGACGGATGTTTGGAACTTGTCGCCTGAGTGGAAGCCTTACGATCCATCTTCCTTGGAGGCTGTGTCACCCTCTCAGCGAGGGTTTCTGGCCTCACCGTGTACAGGGCTTTCTGGTGTACGGATTATGAACTCGCGGCCGTCTGATACCAACACGACTCCTTGAAAGTCAGAGGGCTGTGTGTTTTAGGGGAAGAAGCTGTCGCCCAGTCAAAATGTTTTGTGTCTCTGGCTTGCTCTCAACCGCAGGTCAGGGGCAATTATGGTGCAATGGAGGAAGCTATCGGCCAGTCAAAATGTCCTGCGCTTCTGGTTTCTCCTCAACCACAGGTCAGGGGAATCTTGTGATTCAGTGGAGGAAGTTATCATTGGCCAGTCGAACTGTTTTGTGCCTTTGGCTTCTCGTCAACCGCAGGTCATGGGAATCTTGCGGTTCAGTGGAGGAAGCTGTCGGCCAGTCGAATTGTTTTGTGTCTTGAGCTTCTCATCAACCGCAGGTCAAGGGAATCTTGTGGTTCAGTGGAGGAAGCTATCGGCCAGTTGAGATGTTGTGCGCCTCTGGCTTCCCCAGGAAGCTGTCGGCCAGTCAAAAAATGGTGTGCGCCTCTGGCTTTCCCAGGAAGCTATCGGCCAGTCAAGATGTCGTGCGCTTCTGGTTTTTCCTCAACTTCAGGTCACACTCTTGTGATCTGCTTCATTACCTGCACTAGGGTTGGAGCCATGGTAGAGGGGTTCTTTGAGGAATCTGCGGCTGCAGTCAGGATTGATTTTGCTTTTTTCATGGATCGGCTGTGCGCAGCCTTAATATCAGGTGGAGTTCGGAAAGGGTCCAGGAAAGAGGAGGTTTCACGATACATGGTTTTCGTTAATGAGATAGAGATCAAGTCACCTTGACAGATTTGCATTATAGAGTGTCCGATTCTTCGGTGATCCTGTCTGTGTCCCATGTCCGTGTCCATGGTAATGGAGGTTCTATGCCAGATGTGTTCACAGTGAATCTCCTGTCGCCTGTGGTTGATTGAATGTCGGTGGAACGAAGGGAGAACTAGCTAGCCAACTGAAAGGCTTATTCAGCCCCTTTCACATGTCTGTTTTTGGCGTTGACCGCGCAGCTTGGTTCTGAGACAGTTGGTTACACTGCTTCACCAAGTCATGTGTTGGTGCTTTGGCCTGATGGGTGGCTGCAGAGGAGGTCTAGAGTATAGGACCCTGATGAGTAAGGCTGGAATTTATTAATGGCAGGCAGGCAGGGGGGCAGCGGCAGGCAGTGGCAGGCAGGCAGGGATGTACTTTAGCGCGTGCACGGACCAGCGCCGCACTCCCGCGTGGGAAAACGGACGCTAGAGCTTCGAAACAGCCCTCGGCGCATCGAGGTTGACTTCTACAACGACTCCCATCCCGACGACCTTTGTGGCCCTGCCGTGTTCTCTGTAGCGACCGGGTCAGCACTCGACGTAAAGCTTGCTCGCGAGCCCAACTTCTCTCGTGTACTACCCCGATACGACCGCTGCGAGACCGGGTCGGAAGACGCCCAGCGCCCTCGACCCTCCGTGGACCAAAGCCCCTCGGCAACTCTTGTCCAACCACCCTCAACACCACCGGCTCTTGCGCCGCCGTCTATAGACCTTCTCTGGCCCTCCAGGCAACATCCAACTACCGGCTCGCCATCGCGGGCCGCCCTCGAAGATCGCCAAGATGATTCCCAATCATCCCATGTATGGTCAGCACCACTACCCCCAGGAAGCCTCAGCCTGGATGCACCAGCAGACACATCATCAGCACGCCCAACAGGCCGCCGCCGCCGCCGCCGCCGCTCAGCAGGCTCACTACAATCGTGTCGCGACATCGGCTACCCACGCGAACGCCCTCAATGCCGTCCACCAAGACCCCGCCGCTGACAATCCCAACATGTCCGAGGACAACCGCCGCACGATGGCCTACATAGCCGACCTGCTCAACGAGAACACCCGCGAGCAGGCCTTGCTAGAGCTAAGCAAGAAGCGCGAGCAGGTCCCCGAGCTCGCCCTGATCTTGTGGCACTCCTTCGGTACGTCTGTCATAGGAAACCTCCTGCGCTGCCCTTGTTCTCGCTGGTGGGCGCAGAGCTGACCATTACGTCTAGGTGTCATGACCTCGCTGGTCCAGGAGATCATCTCCGTCTATACCCTTCTCAACCCTTCACAGCTTACCGCTGCCGCCTCCAACCGGGTTTGTAACGCCCTTGCTCTCCTGCAGTGCGTGGCATCCCACAACGAGACCCGGACTTTGTTCCTAAACGGTACTTAAATGCGCCCTCCCCCCTTAACTCTAATCTATGCGCCACCGCTAACTCTATGTGTCAGCCCATATCCCCCTCTACCTCTATCCCTTCCTCAACACCACCTCCAAGTCTCGCCCCTTCGAGTATCTGCGACTCACCAGCCTTGGTGTCATCGGCGCCCTCGTCAAGAATGATTCGTCCGAGGTCATCAACTTCCTCCTTACTACAGAGATTATCCCCCTCTGTCTTAGGATCATGGAGACGGGCTCCGAGCTGTCGAAGACCGTGGCCATCTTCATAGTCCAGAAGATACTGCTAGACGACAACGGTCTCAATTACATCTGCGCGACGTACGAGCGCTTCTATGCTGTCGGTACCGTCCTTAGTAACATGGTCGGACAGCTCGTGGAGCAGCAAACCGCGCGGCTTCTGAAGCATGTGGTTAGGTGCTTCCTGAGGTAGGAACTCTCCCTTTGCTCCCGCTTCCTTGCGACCCTCGGATGACACGGAGCATCGACTGACGCAGCGCAGACTTAGTGATAACGCCAGGGCCCGGGAAGCTCTTAGACAGTGCCTGCCTGAGCCGTTACGCGACGCGACTTTCTCTGCTGTTCTCCGGGACGATGCAGCTACGAAGCGGTGCCTTACGCAACTGCTAGTCAATCTATCCGACAGTGCCATGGCAGACATTGGCAACCCCGGCCTCTCCTAGAACGATGCGCCGGTCGTTGTCAACTAGATCTCCCTGGTATCAAGCACTAGCTGGAGAGCCATCGGATCAGGTTCAACAGACTTGAGTGCCCAACGGGTGCCCGAGTGCCCACGAAGAGAAATGCAGCTTGGCATGCTGCTGATCACAGTACTCATGCTGACGCTCTGCGGGCGGACATGGTTATGTCATCCACCACAACTGATGAGGTCTGAAGAGTCTTCTTCGGGCTTGTTTCCGGAATGATAGAGGGAGAGCTTTTTCACAGCCACGTCGAAAATTATTCTAGCAACGATACCCTTCCCTCATGGCTACGGAGTGCTTCTGGTCAAAACTTGAGGATGCAGTCGGACCAGGGTATGAACAAATTTAGGGGTAGTACTAGCCGAAGACGGAGTTCATGTCTCATTTAAACTCAAAATATTGGTGGTTTGGACGAGTATTGTGATGAGGAAAAGAGAGAGAGAGGGCGGGGAGGGCGTACAGGTGGCAGTATTGGTTTTGTGGTACGTGTAGGCGTTCGAGCAGCCTCGCGTGCTTTACTACGTTTGCATAGCGGTCTTGAGGGGAGGTCTTCTAGATGGTATACCCGTGGCGTTCGTTTTTTGCGGCTCGGCGTTGCATCGGTGCATGGATTACAGGCGGGTAGACATCACAGGGGATTTTCAGGCAGCTAGTTGAACGGACGGAGGTATATTTGGATCCGTATGAATCATATGTCAAAAGCGACGGTATCGAAAAATTGCACATTTTAACCCAAATTTTTGGTGCCTTAACATGCAGGAGCGCCATCGAGCCGACTTGGCTCGGCTGTGGAAGAAAAATCCTTATCCCAAGTCCTCGATCATACTCGAGGACGATAACTCCGCCTAAACGCCTGCCCATCCCCTTCTCAACGCCACCGCAACCCCCATTCCCCCATTACTTTTACAAGAAGACGGCAAAGAGCCAAGAAATAAAGACCAAGCCAACAGCTCGGCTCGCCAGCCCGGGTGTCACGCTGCCGGCCGCGGATGTGCGGACAGAGCTGGCGGTGGCCTTGGCCGTGCTCGCGGTGGACGAGGTCGATGAAGAGCTCGTGGCCGTCGGCGCCGCCGGGCTGCTCATTGTCTTGAGCGTGCTGGCTGTGTACTGCGAGAACGGGTTCGTTGTGCTTGTCGAAGTCGCACGCGCCACCAATTCGGTATTCAGGGTCAGCGTCCAACCTGGCTCCGCGGCGGCTGTGCGCCTCTGGAGATTTTCGGTGATGGTCTGTAACAGCGTTAGTGATTACTCTTGAAGCTGAGCTCCCACCCGTTCCTCTACTTCTCGTTTCTGTGGGTGTGTGAGGTATCCCTCTGGCCACTTACCGTTTCATATTCGCCATTGTCGAGGTTCAGCCCAATCGTCACCTTCTTGCCCTCGAGTACCGAGTCCAGGTTGCCGCCCCCAGTGATCGCGGCAATCAGCGCTGTGCTCGTGGGAGTCACCGAGAGGCTGCTATTGCTAACGCCTGCAGACGAGCTCCCGGAATCGGCAACGGGGGCCACAACAAGTGATTCCGGAGACTGAGACCCGCCTGTTGCGCTCAGAGAGCCGGAAACTCCTGTGGCGGCGCTCATGGAGCCACCGGATGATGAGCTGCCGACCAGCGAGCTGGCATTCAACGCCATCCCACCAGACGAGCTGCCGCTAGATGAGCTACTGCTTGATGAGCTACCGCTAGACGCACTGGCTCCAGACACGCTGCTGCCAGATGAGCTGCTGCCAGATGAGCTGCTGCCAGATGAGCTGCTGCCAGACGCGCTGCCGCTTGATGAGCTGCCGCTAGATGCACTGGCCCCAGACGCGCTGCTGCCAGACGCGCTGCTGCCGGACGAGCTGCTGCTTGATGAGCTGCTGCTTGACGAGCTGCTGCTAGATGAGCTGCTGCTAGATGAGCTGCTGCTTGCCGAGCTGCTGTTTGATGAGCTGCTGCCAGACGCGCTGGCTCCAGATGCGCTGCTGCCAGACGCGCTGCTACCGGACGCGCTGCTTCCAGATGAGCTACTACCAGACGCACTGGCCCCAGATACACTGCTACCAGATGCGCTGGCTCCAGATGAGCTGCTGCCAGACGCACTGCTTCCAGATGAGCTGCTACCAGATGAGCCGCTGTCAGATGAGCTGCTGCCAGACGCACTGCTTCCAGATGAGCTGCTGCCAGATGAGCTACTACCAGATGCACTGGCTCCTGATGAGCTGCTGCCAGATGCACTGGCTCCAGATGAGCTGCTGCCAGATGCACTGGCTCCAGATGAGCTGCTGCCAGACGCACTGGCTCCAGACACACCACTGCTGCCAGACGCACTGCTTCCAGATGAGCTGCTACCAGATGAGCCGCTGCCAGATGAGCTGCTGCCAGACGCACTGCTTCCAGGTGAGCTGCTGCCAGATGAACTGGCTCCAGATGAGCTACTAACAGACGCACTGGCTCCAGATACACTGCTGCCAGATGCGCTGCTTCCAGATGAGTTGCTGCCAGATGCACTGGCTCCAGATGAGCTGCTGCCAGACGCACTGCCGCTGGATGAGCTGCCGCTGGATGAGCTGCCGCTTGCCGAGCTGCCAGATGCCGAAGAAAAGGACGATGATGAGCTGTTCGTCGCCGAGCCACCACTGAGAAAGCTGGCACCCGAAGATCCGCCTATCGACCCGCTACCGGACGCTGAATTACCAGAAGTCGACGAGGAGAGGCTGCTACCCGAGCCACTGTTTCCTGACGATGCGCCAAGGGTCACGCCACCCGATCCCGTCCCTCCAACAGACGAAGATGACGATGATGAGCTTCCACTCATGGCGCTTCCTGATGAGGCACCGGTGGATGAGCTTTGTGACGAAGAGGAGCTGCCGTAAGCCGAGGCAGCAGAGGACGAATCATTGGATGCCATACTTGCTGTCGCTGAGCTTCCATATCCTTGGCTTCCGGATTGCGTCAGGGATGACGACGAGCTGCCGCTTCCACCGTAGTTAGAGCTGGTGGAAGAAGAAGAAGAAGATGATGATGATGATGACGATGACGACGATGATGACGCGCTATTGGCCGATGAGCTGCCAGAGACAGAAGACCCAGTTGTCGAGGTGTTAAAGAGCAGACCACTGGATGACGAGCTGCTACCTGTGGAGCTGGCGCCGCCCTGCGTGCTAGCCTGAGAACCCGCCGTGCTGTCTCCAGAGCCCGCACTGGCTGTCAGGTCGAGGCCAGATCCTCCAAGCACGCTGGTGGTATTCGCGATTCCTCCGCTCGTTGATGCGGCTTCGTCATCGTCACAAGTGTCGTCTTCTGACGTATCGGCTGACTCACCAGATCCGGTCGTAATTAGAGGGCTGCCGGTGCTGCTGGATGCAGCGGCGTACGCGCCACTGGCGCTCGCTGCGATTCCTGAACCGCTCCCGCTATAGGCTCCTGAGCCTGAGCTTTGGGAACCAATGCTTGCCCATGAAGAGTTACCACCCGCCGCTCCTGAGATCGAGGTGCCAGAACCGGCAGCACCTTGCCATGAAGAACTTCCACCAGCCGAGCTTGAGCTCGAGCTCCCTGAGCTGGCTCCCATTCCTGAAAAGCCTTTTGCTGTCCCAGAGGAAGACGACAACCCAGAGGAAGAGGACGAGCCGGAAGAGGTAGATGACATCCCAGAGGATGATGAAGACATTCCAGAAGAAGACGACGACCCGGAGGAAGCCGACATCCCAGAGGAGGAAGACATCCCTGAAGAAGCAGATGACAATCCAGAAGAGGAAGCTGAGCCAGAAGAAGCAAACGACCCAGAGGAGGCCGATGATCCAGAGGAAGCCAATGACCCAGAGGAAGCCAATGACCCAGAGGAAGCCAATGACCCAGAGGAAGCCAATGACCCAGAGGAAGCCGATGACCCAGAGGAAGCAGACGACCCAGAGGCAGCCGATCCAGAGGAGGAGGCCATCATTCCTGAAGAGGAAGCTGACCCGGAGGAAGCAGACGGTCCAGAAGCATACATCCCAGAAGAGGACGAAGATACTCCAGAAGAAGAAGACATCCCTGAGGAAGCCGATTCAGAGGATGCAGACGACCCAGAAGAGGCAGACGACCCAGAGGACCCAAAGGACCCAGAGGACCCAGAGGACCCAGAGGACGCAGACGACCCAGAGGCAGCCGATCCAGAGGAAGAAGCCGACATCCCTGACGAGGAAGCTGACCCAGAGGAAGCAGACGATCCAGAAGAAGCATACATCCCAGAAGAGGATGAAGATATTCCAGAGGAAGAAGACATCCCTGAGGAAGCCGATCCAGAGGATGCAGACGACCCAGAAGAGGCAGACGACCCAGAGGATGCAGACGACCCAGAGGATGCAGACGACCCAGAGGACGCAGACGACCCAGAGGATGCAGACGACCCGGAGGCAGCCGATCCAGAGGAGGCAGACGAGCCAGAGGCAGCCGACCCAGAGGAAGAAGCCGACATCCCTGAAGAGGAAGCTGATCCAGAGGAGGCAGACGATCCAGAAGAGGAAGACGACCCGGACAAGGCAGACGACCCAGAGGAAGCTGACGATCCAGAGGAAGCTGAACCAGAAGAGGAAGCCGACATCCCTGAAGAAGAAGCTGACCCAGAGGAGGCAGACGACCCAGAGGAGGAAGACATCCCTGAAGAGGCATACATCCCAGAAGAGGCCGAAGATATTCCAGAGGAAGAAGAGGACATCCCTGAGGACGCAGACGATCCAGAGGACGCAGACGACCCGGAGGACGCAGACGACCCAGAGGAAGACATCCCTGAAGAGGCATACATCCCAGAAGAGGATGAGGCTACTCCAGAGGAAGAAGAGGACATCCCTGAGGAGGAACCCGACCCAGAGGACGCAGACGAGCCAGAGGATGCAGACGACCCGGAGAAAGCAGACGACCCAGAGGATGCGGACGACCCAGAGGATGCAGATGACCCAGAGGAAGAAGAACTATCGCCATTGCTGCTTGAGCTGGCACCCAGTCCCGAGCTGGCTCCCATTCCAAGGCTGCCTGCGCCGCTCATAGACGAACCGAATCCCCCGGAGCTGGATCCCATCTGAGAAGCGCTTCCCCCGGACATAAAGGAACCCGTGCTACCGGAGCTGGCCCCAATTCCTCCCCTGGACCCGCCGGACACGACTGAGCCCAGCCCACTGGAGCCACTGCCCAACGATGATGCACTTCCGCCGCTTATAACGGAGCCTAGGCCTCCGAGGCCGGCAACGGCGCCTGACCCGCTTCCGCTGCTGGCGCTGAAGGAACCGGACCCTGCGCTACCGGAAGAGGTGGCCATAGCAGATGCTGCCGACGCAATGTCTGACCCAAGCCCGGCCATAGCACCAGTGCCCGACCCGGCCACGCCACTGGGGCCGAGCGATATCGAGATGCTGCCACTGCCTGTACCAGGAGACCCGGAGAAGGAGACACGGCTTCCTTCACCTGTGCCAGAAGATCCGGAGATGGAGACGCGGCTTCCTGCACCTGCGCCAGAAGACCCGGAGTTGGAGACGCTAATGCCTGCGCCTGTGCCGCCAGAAGACCCGGAGTTGGAAACGCTGACACTTGCGCCTGTGCCAGAAGAGCCGGAGTTGGAAACGCTGATGCCGGCGCCTGTGCCAGAAGACCCGGAGCTGGAGAAGCCGCTTCCTGCGCCTGTGGCCGACGCCGCCGACGCCCCCGCCGCAGCTGTATAGTAAGCTGGCACACCGCTTGCAGCCGCCGGGCCGCTTTGGACATTCGCAACGGAGCCCTCCGATCCCGAGCCCGAGCTCGAGCCTGAACCTGAGCTCGAGCCTGAACCCGAGCTCGAGCCTGAACCCGAGCTTGAGCCTGAACCTGTGCTCGAGCCTGAGCCTGAGCCTGAGCCTGATGCCATTGATAGACCCGTGGCCGAAGACCCCGTAGCTGCTGAGGCATAGGCAGGCACGCCGATTGCGGCCCCTGAGGCAGCTGCGTTTCCACCGGCCGCAGCAGACTGCATGCCGCTGAGGCCGCTGAGGCCACTGGGGCTGGCAGCCATGCCCGCACCACTCCCGCCAGCTGTGGCAGCTGCGCTTCCACCATTTGAACCAGATTGCACGCCGCTGAGTCCGCTGAGGCCACTTGGGCTGAGGCCCATGCCCACCGCACCACTTCCACCGACGGATGCAGAGCTCCCGGAGGACCCAGAGCCCAGGCCCGCCGCCGATGCCAGGCCAGTAGCAGCCGGGCCCGAGGCGTCCGCCAGCAGAGGCATACCGCTCGCCGCGGCGCCCAGTCCAGTCGTCAGGACCACTGCTGCTCCCGTCTGGCTCGCAGCGCCGGATCCGAGCGACAGCGTCGTGAGGGCAGAGTAGCTGTCTGA
This sequence comes from Chrysoporthe puriensis, assembly GCA_015678955.1. Taxonomy (NCBI): domain Eukaryota; kingdom Fungi; phylum Ascomycota; class Sordariomycetes; order Diaporthales; family Cryphonectriaceae; genus Chrysoporthe; species Chrysoporthe puriensis. The sequence goes on along the minus strand of CP064905.1, from coordinate 3,010,089 downwards.
TGTGGCGCCAGAGTCGGTGACCTCTTCCTCATCCTTGACTATGAGGACCTCGGCGGCCACAGGCTTGCCGAGGCCGGCCTGGTCCGCAAAGGTGTCGACGTCGAAGTCCATCCGCAGGGAGGGATTTGCGGCCATGTCTGCTGCCCAAGATGCCCAGTTGAACTGCGTGCTGGTGGTCTGGTTCAGGAGGCTCGAGGAGGACGAGGTGCTCCCGGCATTGGTGTTGTACAACAGGACTGCGAGCAGGCGTAGATCTGATGACGAATTTGACGAGGAAGTGGAGGAGAACAGACCCGAGGGCTCCTTGAAGTCCACGAAGGGGTCGGCGGAGGAGCTCAGCATATTATTGCTCATATTCAACTGGGCGTATGAGCTCATGGTCATCTCCTGCTGCACGAAAAGCAGGTAAGACTCTGACCCAAGGAAAATGAGCTCCGGATCGCTGCCGGCGATCTTTAAGATTGGGATCTCAAGGCCCAAGGCAAGGTATGATCCATTTAAAAGACCATTTGGCAAGCTCAAGGACGGCTGCTTAGACAAGACTGCATCCCAAGTTAGCATGACCTGTCTTCCTGGGGCGGGAGCTCAGTTGACTTACCCTTTGCCGAGACCTGGGCGGTCGGCGTCACGGAAAATGGAGGGGTGCTACCTCTTTCGTGGAGTACATATTCAAAGGAAGCGGCAGCTTGGCCGTGTAGTAGTGCTAAGGTGGCAGCGGCGGCTAGCCGCCGGGGACCTGAAAAAAGCCACATGGCAAAAGAAAAGAAAATAAAAAATAAAAAAGGAAGAGAAGAGAAAGGGAGGTACCAGTAACTGGTTGATCAAAACCAGGATCTCGAGAATGAAAAGACGCTTGTCTGTGCCGGCGACATGCAGAGGAATGATGCTAACGAGGGGCCAGCCAAGAAGAAGAAAAAGACAGGAGCAGAGTCAACAGGAAGTGAAAGACAGCCTGCTGTTGTGTAGCACCTAGAAAATACCGGGGCCGTGAGTGAGGTGGGGACGAAGGCTCGTTTAAAGAGGTCTGGGCAAGGACGCGAGCAGCCCGAACAAGAGGTTCAGACAGGCCCGCTCGAGGCGTCGGACGCGTAAAGGGGAATAATAATAGCTACATATCTGCCACAGACAGGAGGAAGCTCACGGAAGAGCGGGCAGCATTGGTGGCCATCGCGCGCAGCAAGGCCGCGACCGGTGAGCATCTAGAAGAGAGCGGCGGGGCAGAGCCCCAGTCCGAGCGGCGGGCGACCAGCAGACGAGCCCGGGAGGCGGCCGAAGGGGGACGCCGACGATGCGGCGAAGAAAAGAAGTGGAGGCCGGGCCTCTGGACGGGCTGGCCGTGCTGGGCGTGAAACATTCGGACGGCGGTGCGAGGCCTTATGAGGCGGGCCGAGGTTTCAGTAGGCCAGTGGAAGGATCGGATGACATGACTTGTCTGAGAGCGAGGCCAACAGCGCAGGCGTCCCGAGGAGAGCATCGCGGACGGTCGCCGTCAGACGGCCGCCCAGCAGGGCCCGGATCTGACGGTCAGCATGTTGCCGTCAGCGAGTTGCTGTAATATGTAATAAGGAGGGGCCACCTTGGTTCAGCGTAAAAAATCCAGGCACCTCTTCTTCTCTTTTCTGAACAACAGCCTCCTACCGTTGAGTATCGAGCCCGATGCTTAGCCGAGTCTACGCAGCACAGCGCGCGCGTGGCATGCGATGGGCCCTGCTTGATGCACCTTTGGTCAAGACGACCGTGGCTGGACGGGCAACGGGAATCGCATGACCGAGGCCGGGGCTACGGTCATCAAGACGGTCATAACGAGAGTATATGCTCGCTTGGTAGTGGTCTTGAAATAGGCAAGGTAAGAAGACTATGTCGGGTCGCCACTTTTGAGGACCAGCTGGTCACGATCGGTGGTGGATGAGATGAAGTGAATGTTGGGCTTACGGCTTAGATAATGAGAGAAGGTACTATGGTACTTATACCTTACATAATACAACAAGCTAAACCGCCCCCCCTCTTTCAAAAAAAAAAAAAAAAAAAAAAAGAAAAAAGAAAATCCCCCAACTTGAAAGCTGCGACCTCGAACTGACATGAGGAGCGTATCTGATTTCATATCATATTATCATTATTATTTCTCCTGACATAATACAAAGCCACTGCGGTTCATCGCGTCGCACACTCGGTGCGCTTGGCGACGCGCAGGCCATACACCCACACACACGCACGCACACGCAGGCGCAGGGTCTCGTGATCCAAGCCTCGCTACCTTAGAAGGTCTGATGTCCCAGCCTGCCCAGCAGGATCCTGCAGGTCTTCTTCCCAACCACTGTGGGAGGCGCTGGCGGGTGGGTTCATGTGTTACTGTACCCGGGAAGCGGGACTCCCACCGGCTACTTGCTACTGGCTACTAGTTTACTGACAGTGACTGGCCACTGGCCACTGGCAACGGGTGCTCCACCTCCACACATTCCCCCGGATCTGAGACCCTCAGGAAGGGCTGAAGATTGTGGGCGCGAGGACCCCTGATCGTCCAGAGGACCGGTGACGAGGTGCTGGGCCCTCCGGCGCGGCGCTGGGCCCCATCAGGGCAAGGCTGATTCCCGTTCGCCCAAGGACCCAGCCAGACTCGCCTTTGACGGTGCCCTGCGTGGCACGTGGGCGTGTGGACATCCACCGTGCCGCCCTGCTGCCGCCTCACCCGGCCGCCCAGGGCGCCGTGGGCTCCTCTTGCCCGCTGCGCCGGCGCCAGTAGCCTCTCGGCAGCATCCAGCAGGTAGGCTGGAGGGCTCTTGGCCGGCCGTCACCAGGTCATCGATCGGGCATCCGGCGTGGCATGGCGAGTCGTAGCCGTAGGCGGTCATGTGCGCCGAGGTCTCTTGGCCGCACCCTGGCCAGCGCCGTGGGCACACCGTGGATAGTCTGCTCGCGGCGTTACTCAGGACACGGCAGATTGCGCCAGGGGCCCTTTTGTCCGTGCCAGGAGCCACACCAACGACTCTCTCTGTGTTTGCCTGTTGCGGCACTGAATAGTGTTGCGGGGTCTCTGGAAACCTTGGCGTTACTGTAACGGTGCCATGGTATATAGTCGCATAGTGTGACCCATAGCCTGGTCCACTCCTCGCGTCCTCCTCAGCCTTATCTATCAGCCCTTCCGGCCGAGGTCCTCGCCGTCTCTGCTCTTCCACCACCACACAGACGGCGTCCGTCCCATGGTCTCGACCTCCCGCGTGGCCTGCAGCCGGGACATCTCGCAGTGACCATCCGGGTCGCGTTCCGGACCGCCCAAGCAGCCGGGCCCAGAATACCACCTCGGGGGCTACCTAGTGTAACACTACCTACGGTATACCATCCATCCAGCCGGATATGGCGACCGTGTGCGACCTCGCGCGCCGCACGCCGCTGCTCTCCATGGCGGCGTCCGTCCTCGCCTTCGCCGCCCTCGCCGCCGCGGAGGAGCAGCCCCTGCGGCCGCGTGCCACCGCGACGCCCCAGGCCGGCATCCTCGAGGGCGGCAACCCCGTCGCCTACAGCCAGTCCAACCCGGTCCTGCTCTTCATCATCCAGGCCATCATCATCATCATCTTCTGCCGCATCCTCCACTGGCCCCTCTCCTACCTGAACCAGCCGCGCGTCATCGCCGAGGTCATCGGCGGCATCCTGCTGGGGCCCTCGGTCATGATGCGCATCCCCAACTTCCAGGCCTCCATCTTCCCCACGCTCTCCATGCCCATCCTCAACAACGTCGCGAACCTGGGCCTGATCATCTTCCTCTTCCTCGTCGGCCTCGAGGTCGACCTCCGCCTCTTCACCAGCAACTGGCGCATCGCCCTGACCGTCGGCCTCGCCGGCATGGCCCTGCCCTTCGGCCTCGGCATCGCCATCGCCTGGGGCCTGTACCACCAGTTCCGGGGCGATGCCGACACCGTCGAGATCAGCTTCGGCGTCTACGCCCTCTTCATCGGCACCGCCCTCGCCATCACCGCCTTCCCCGTGCTGTGCCGCATCCTGACCGAGCTGAACCTGCTCGGCTCGTCCGTCGGCGTCACCGTCCTGGCCGCCGGCATCGGCAACGACGTCACCGGCTGGATCCTCCTCGCCCTCTGCGTCGCCCTCGTCAACAACTCGACCGGCCTGGCGGCCCTCTGGGCCCTGCTCTGCGTCGTCGGCTGGGCCCTGTTCCTGTGCTTTGCTGTCCGCCCCTGCTTCATCTGGTGTCTCAAGAAGACGGGCAGTCTCCAGAAGGGTCCCACCCAGGGCATGGTCGCTCTGACCCTGGGGATTGCCCTCATCTCGGCCTGGTTTACCGGTGAGTGAGGCACACTCTGGCGGCGAGATAGAGATGACGGAGAGGGGGTTGTTCTATCTATAGCTAGACTGCGTGGCTGACAAGTCATCCCATAGGCATCATCGGGGTTCATCCCATCTTCGGCGCCTTCCTGGCTGGCCTGATCTGCCCCCACGAGGGCGGCTTCGCCATCAAGCTGACCGAGAAGATCGAGGATATCGTCTCGGTGCTCTTCCTGCCGCTCTACTTTGCCCTGTCGGGGCTCAGCACCAACCTCGGCCTGCTCAACGACGGCATCACCTGGGCCTACGTGATCGGCGTCATCGCCGTGGCCTTCTCTGGTAAGATCATCGGAGGCACGCTGGCGGCGCGGTTCAACAGGCTCGAGTGGCGAGAGTCCTTCACCATCGGGTGCCTCATGAGCTGCAAGGGTCTCGTCGAGCTGATCGTGCTTGTAAGTGGAAGACGCGGGAACCCCCCCCCCCCCGGGGAGACGGCAGCTGACAGGAAGGGCTATAGAACGTGGGCCTGCAGGCCAAGATCCTCTCTGAGCGTACTTTCACTATCTTCGTCGTCATGGCTTTGGTAAGTCTCATGCATGCGACATCGCGAGGGGGGAGCCCCGTCAGCCGCTAACCGGGCGCAACCTTAGGTCACTACGGTATCCACGACCCCATTGGTCAAGTGGCTCTACCCGCCGTGGTACCAGAGCAAGATGGACAGGTTCCGACGGGGCGAGACGGACAAGGACGGGAACCCGATCGGCTCGACGACCTCGAGCGGCGGGGACGCCCAGACGCTGAGCTCCGCCCAGATCCGCCGCCTGCTCGTCTACCTGCGGCTGGACAGCCTGCCGGGCCTCTTCACCTTCATCGCCCTGCTCGGGGCCGACGCGCAGGCCCACAAGCAGGCCGCCGAGGTGCTGGACGACAAGGACGACGGCGGCAACAGCGGCGACCCCGGGCGGCGGCCCCTCGAGGTGCACGGGCTGCGTATCCTCGAGCTCACGGAGCGCAACTCGTCCGTCATGCAGCTGACGGAGGGCGAGGAGTACTTCTCAGAGCGCGACCCGGTGGTGAACACGTTCCGCACCTTCTCGCGGCTGCACGACGTCGCGGTCGCGGGCCGCGTCGCCGTCGTGCCCACCGCCTCGTACGCCGAGACCCTCATGAAGCAGGCCGCCGACGTCGCGTCCGACTTCCTCCTGGTGCCGTGGGGCGAGTCCGGCAGCGTCGGCGAGGACGTGGCCTCGGCGCTCGACGGGGCGGCGCGCGCGGCCGCGCAGGACCGCTTCGCGGGCCGCGGCCACCTCGACTTCATCGCGCAGGTCCTGCACCGGCCCGCCTGCAACACGGGCGTCTTCATCAACCACGGCCTCGGCGGGCTGCTGGAGCCGCCCGGGGCGCCCAGGAAGGGCAAGGGCGCCCTGTCGGTCCACAGCCAGCGCGACCCGGCCAGTCTGCCCGTCAAGGACAAGACGCACCAGATCTTCTTCCCGTTCCTGGGCGGCGTCGACGACCGCGTCGCGCTGCGCTTCGCGCTGCGGCTCGCCCGGAGCCCCAACGTGACGCTCACCGTCGTGCACCTCAACTGGGCGGGGGCGGACTCGGGCGACGAGATGGACGCCCACCATGCTGCCGGCGGGGACGAGGCCAAGGTGGTGGCGGACGGCGCCTCGGCGCAGGACATGGCGCTCCTGGCGTCGCTGTCGGCGGCCCCGCCCCGGGACCTGGTGGGCCGCCTGGCGATCGCCGAGGTCAACGTCACGCGCGGGACGGCCGTGGCCGAGGCCGTGGCCCGGGCCCGGCTGCACGTGGGCAACTTCCCGCGGAACGCCGGCGACATCGTCCTGGTGGGCCGGTCGCACGGAGACCTCGGCGACGGGGTGGTCGAGATCGACGGCGGGGACCTGCGCAAGACGATCGGCGTGGTCGGCCAGCAGCTTGTCGACAGCGGTGTCAAGGCGAGCCTGCTGGTCATCAAGGCCGGCGGTGCGGGACTCAACTGGTGATCGAAGCATTTCGCTCGGGCTGGGGAGGGGGAGGCATCTATCTTTCTCATGGGCTTGCTCGGCGTTCTCTTTGGGCTTGTGGCAACACACTACTTTGGCCAACCATTTCTTTTCGAAGCGTGTCTGGGCTATGTAATATGACCAATCTGGCATTATGGGAATATTCCCCACGTCATGAGGATGAATTAGTCTTATAGTTTTATACCCTCAACCATCCTGTAAACTGAATGTGCCCCCGTGGCAAGTACATCTGCGTCTTGCCGTCTCCCAGCTGAAGGACTGACCGAGTTGGACCAGAAAGCGAGTACTGGTCCCGCGCCCTATTCTGTCGGCCTCGTGAAGCAGCCTCACGACAATTCGGCCAATGTCTTGACATCGGCTTGGGCCAAACCGCCCCGGCCTTCCCAGGACAAGAGCATGCCTCTGATGCCCTACCAGCTAAGGGAGGATGGAGAGTCTAGCCTAGACCGCCCCATCGCACCTCTCTAGAAGGCCGGAATCCCGATAGAGGCTGCAGCACTAAGATTGTGCATTCGCCCTCTCCAGGGATAGTGAGACAGCGAGGTGCCGGGCAGGTTACAACCTGAGCCGCGCCGGCTGCGTCGACCAACTTGCAGAGAAGTCTAGTGTATCGTTTCGGATGCCCCTAGACGGTGGTCAGGCCCTAGGGAGGCACGTTGTCTTCCGTGGGAAGGCAATACACCCATATCAAGTCGACACGTTCAACCACCCTGCCGCAGCCTCGCCAAGGCGGCCGCAACGCCGCCCCCGAGCTCATCCTCCCCCCTGGACGAAGATGCCCCGCTCGCAGACGCGCCCGCCGCCCCGGCCCCAGCTCGGGCCCTGGCCGCCTCCTCGGCCATCCGCCTGGACTCCTCGATGGCGGCAGCCAGCTCTGCGTCCTCGTCCTCCTCGTCATCAACGGCCCCCCGCGCGGGGCCAGACAGCCTCGCCTTCTTGGCCAGCCGCTCATCCGCGGCGTCCGGGCCCGCGGCCCCGCGGCTCCTAGACGTCGGGGTGCCGGCCATGTCGCGCAGGGGCACGCGGCCGAGGGGCACGGCGTCGTCGAGGGTGGCCCCGGCGGCGCGGTCGGGGCCCCGCCTGGCGGCGCGCTTGGCGCGGAAGGGCTCCTCGACGGCGGCGCACCAGGCCTTGACCTTCTTCTCGCCCCAGCCGCTGATGACGCCGATGGTCTCGGGGTCGGCGTTGACGGCGGCGCGCAGGCTGCCGAAGGTGCTGACGAGGGCGACGGCGTCGGCCTTGTTGACGGCGCGGGGCACGGTGACGAACTCGACGAGCTTCTCGGCGTAGCCCGAGGCCTGGGCGCCCTTGATGGCGGCGAAGGAGGCGTGCTCGTAGGCCTTGTACAGCTCGAGGTAGCGGGCGGCCTCGGCGGCGGACCAGCACAGGACGAGGGTCACGTTGTTGACCAGGCTGGTCTTGGAGAGCTCGCGGAGGGAGTCCTCGTGGTTGGGGATGTCGACCATCGTCAGGAGGACGCGGAGGTTGTAGCGGCCCTGCAGGTTGCGGATGCGGGTGTAGATGTACTCGGGATGAAGGCGGTGATACTTGAGGCTTGGACGAGGGGGACAATGCCTGTCAGCTGGATGTATTCCCTTTCGCTGGAGGAAGCGGGGCACCTGAGCACATGGTCGGTCTCATACCTCAAGAAGAGAGCACACGTCGTCAGTCCCAGGCCATAGTCGGCCGGGATATCGCTATACTCCCACGCGACGGACTTGAGGCACGCCACCACCGGATTGCCCTTCTGCCTCGGCGAGACCAGAATCGTAGAGCCCGCCGACCGCTGCGGCAGGGCCTGGGGCGTGGGCTGCTTGACGCCCGAGGCGGCACCCTGCGGAGGAGGCGGCGGCGGCCTGTCGAGCCTCTGGGGCGTGGGCTGCTGGATCCTCTGCGGGACGGGCTGCACCACGCGGCCCGGTGCAGGTGCAGATGCAGATGCTGAGGCTGATGCTGATGCTGATGATGCCGGTGGGGGGCCAGGACGAGGCCGCGTCGCAGCAGCAGCAGCAGCAGCAGCAGCAGCAGCCGCGTTGGCGGGCCTGGCGGGCCTCGACGTCTCCGAGGCGGCCAGCGCGCTGAGGAAATCAGCGTCAGCACCGAAGTCGTCATCCATGGTCTCGTCTCAGGGCGTCCGTCATCTGGCGAGGACGGCCAGCGGCCTGCGTTGGGTTGGGCTGATGTGCGCCTGGATGACAGAGGGCCCGCGAGAGAATAGAAGACACACGTTCGAGAAGGGGGCCTGCGAGGTGCGCTATCGAGACAGACGAGAATATCGATCGATACCACAGCCCCCCTTGTCTTGGTCCCTTCCGACGTGTCGCGCGTCGCAGCCTGGGCACTCGCTCCCCATAGGGAGAGACAGCCGGCGCGGCGCATGCAGTATGACGTAGCACGCAGCCCGTCGGCGCCCAGGGTGGTTGGTGGCACATGGCTAAATGGCCTGCTGCTACGTATGCAAGCACATGGCGCATGGGGGGTTGGGTTGTTGATGAGACTAGACGAGACGATCTGCAGCTCGACAGGCACCTCGCAGGAAACCTTGTTTTTGTGTGTTCGCTTCCTCGAGGCCGCGCCGCCGGCCAGTCGCTCTGTCCAGTTGCTGCCTCTGCCCTCTGCCTCTGCCTCCAGAGAGCGAGTCGTGAGACGGCCGCTCCTGGTGAGGCCTGCCGACATAGCGCTCTGATGATGTGAGGTGAGAACCACCAGCCACAGCATACAGCCTCTGGACCGGTCGGCAGAGCAGGCGGATCCAGGGACGAGGGGTGCCAGTAACATTGAATTGAATTAAATTAGAATTGACTTTAAGCCGGGCCTATCCCGCCGGTGAGGTTTCGTCGTGGATTGCCCGTCGTCCCATGTAGCCAGCCCAGCCCAAACCCCCTTTACCCAACCTTGTTCCGGGTCAACAACGCCAGTAACTCCCCATGCCTTTCATCCATCCTGAGATCCAGTCGTCCGTCCCTGGGGCGTTTAAACGATTGTGTATACAGGTCATATGTCGCGTGTCCCTCTTTAATCTAGCTCCACCGTCTGCAGCCCCTCGATCTCCTCCTCGTCGGGGGGCACGCGCAGGCCCCGGCCGCCGGCGATCTTCTCGTGCGCGCGGTACAGCGACCGCAGCCACAGCTCGAACATGTCCTCGAGCGGCTGCCGCTCCTCATCCGGCAGGCCCACGTCGCGGATCTGGTCGCGCAGCCGCTCGTACGCCTCGATCATGAGCCACACCTGCAGCGGCGGCTGGTCGCGGCGCACGGCGGACGTCAGCTCGCGCGCGAGGAGGTCCACGCAGATCTGCAGGCCCAGCGCGTTGGGCCGCGGCGACGGCGGCGGGCCCGTCGTGGTGGTGGTGGTGGTGGTGGGGGTCACGGGCGTGTAGGCGCCGTCCTCGGGGATCGGCGACAGCGCCTCGGGCGTGAACGCCGGCTTGAAGTAGATGGCGTCCTCCTCGAAGTCGACCACCGTCGCGTCCGACATGGGCGAGCCCTCGGCCTCCGGCGGGTCCGACGAGGGCGGCGGCGTGGACTGCCGCGCGGTGTGCGGCAGCGGCGAGCGCCGCGTGATCGCCGAGCGGATCGTCTCGATGCTGTGCTGCCGCGTCTCCGTGTCGTGCTCGTGCCAGGGCTCCTCCCGCGGGTCGTGCTCGTACTCGGCGCCGCCGTCGCGGAGCTCCTCGCAGCTCCGCGCCCCGAGGAGCGCCTTGTACTGCTCCGCGATAAGCTCGACGTCGGGCGTCCTCTCCGCCCTCGTCGGCTCCGGGCTGCCCTCCAGCTGCCCTATGCGG